>JAJOZX010001572.1:310000-702500 GCA_023014485.1 Bathynomus jamesi
AGAAATGTAATTTTAAACTCGTACTACAACCCAACTCTTTGAACTTATTTAGCATGTTGTTCACAATGTTTTGGTAATTTGGGTCCTTGTTGTTCCCCAAAAATTTGCTGATAACGTCCTTAAAAGCAATCCACGCTTCTTTTTCAAGATTGTTCATTGTTCTTTCAGTGTTCATCCAAAGTCAGTTTGCTAATCTGAGGACCAACGAAAATTCTTTCAATTTTGCTTCCGAAAAAGTTGGGAATTTACTACACAGATGCTTAAAACAATCTCCATCTTCGTCCAAGGCCTTAACAAATTGCTTCATCAAGCCCAATTTTGTGTGAAGCGGAGGTAAAAGGACTTTCTTGGTGTCAACCAAACTTTCACTTTGAATGATTTCAGAACCAGGTGTCAGGTTGACTCTGCGTGACCATTCCTTTTTTATCCCATTCACACAAAAAACATGTTAACTTCGTATAACCTGGTTGTTGACCTAATATACAAATCACTTAAGTCTCCACAAAGTAGCCAACCGTGTTCTTTGTATTTAACCTTAGCTAGAAGAAGCTCAATATTTTCGTACGTTTCCTTCAAGTGAACCGAATGAGCTACAGGAACGGATGCATACAAGTTACCGTTGTGAAGGAGGACGCCTTTTAGACTTCTTTTGGAAGAATCAATGAAAAGTCTCCACTCATTTGGGTCATAGACTGCAGCGCCTAGCTTAAATATTAGTTCAGAAACATTGTTGCAATATATCAGTGAATTTTCTTGAGAAAAATATTGGATGAATTCTTTTTCTCGATTTCTGTACCAGTAAAATGACGTCCCGGGAGAAAGCAAGTTCTTTGCACGAAGTCTGGATCCCAAAATCTCTGAAAAATCCTTCGGGAGACAAATCTATCAAATCATTAAGTTCACTTTGTGTAAACAATTGGGGTTTACCGGATGTTTCGGTTTGAAAATCAATATCATCGTTTCCATCGTTATCAGACACCGAATAAGATGAAGTTATATCAAGAGTATTTGGTTTAATAGGTACAGGTACACCAGGTCCATAAGCAACAGGTCTTATAGCAGACTGAATGTTTGGATAAGAAATTTCCTTTTTATTTTTAGTATTGTAGCCTTGCACGTTACATGAACAAAAATAACAGTCATTGCTGTGATTTCTAGGCTCACGCCAGACCATTAGAATACCAAAAGGTAAAGAATCCTTTTTACCTTTACTCCACAGTAAGTTGTTCAACACAAACACTGCAAACTTTATGTGGAGCCCATGATTTGTCTTGATCCCCAAGTTTTATTCCGAAGTACGCATAGTATGCTTTCTTGACGAAGTCTGTAATATCTCGCCTTTGTTTTTTCACAGTAAAATTTCTACAAATATAACAAAATGTTATGGCTATTTACACACCCTCTGGTTGCCATAGCGACAAATAAACAAATTTCAGAAGAGAAATATAACGCGAGCAGAACGCGTAAATGATTGCCACCGATGCAATCACACCTTCGCGTTCTGCTCGCGTTATATTTCTCTTCTGAAATTTGTTTATTTGTCGCTATGGCAACCAGAGGGTGTGTAAATAGCCATAACATTTTGTTATATTTGTAGAAATTTTACTGTGAAAAAACAAAGGCGAGATTTTTTTCGGTGGACGAGCCGAACCGAAAAAAATCACTTCGGAAACGGTCACAAGAACTTGCAGTCCCCATGTCCACAATGAGAAATCAAATGACAAAAGATGACATGAAACCATACCGCCCCGTCATTTGTTAATGAATTAAGAGATACAGACATGCAGAAACGATATGAAGCCTATGAACGGTTTTTGACCGTTTTTCCAACAGATATTCTTGATTAACGACTATTTACTGTAATTAAAGTAATTGTTGCTAGCGACTTTTTTTTTAAATTACACCTACCACATATAAATACAATTAATCACAAAAATAAAATTGGTATTACAATATGTACATTTTGAGGGAGGTGACGGGATTTTTCAAACACCCTGTACAAGTCTCCCAAATTTTTCATATTTATCCAATGTTCCCTTTCATCAGGTTGAGGGTACAGCCTACTTCTATTGGTATGTTGGGCGAGTTCAGTATCTCCATTTACGCACCTCACAGACCACTTCTATTTTTCTCCTCCTTATCTCTTGTAGCACAATTATATCAAATCGAAATTTATTCACATATTTGCTAATTACAGACATCTTTTACACGTTTTCTCTCGACTTTTCACTAATGACTTTTAACAAAGTAATCTACATAACTTTGTTTACACAATTTATAACTTATGTATGAAAACATCCAATTTGCTTAAAACTATTTAAAGAGCTACTATTTACCACATCATATGACAATTCATACCAAATAATTCTACTCTGTGGTTAAAAAATGTATTTATGTCGAACCAGTCTACAAATCTCTCCTACTTTTCTTATGATGCCCTTCAGTTTTACCAACGGCCTCTAATAAGAAAAAGTTAATCAAGATTGTCCAAACCTGAAAACATTTTGATTAGTTGTACCACAGCAAACCAAGCAATCTCTCTCAAAACTAGAAGTGTGTAGCTTCTTTATTCTTTCACTATTTCATTCTTCTTGACCCAAATTGAACCAACTTGTAGCAAAGCAAATGAAATGTAAAATTGAACACTTCATTCTTCTTTCTCTTACATACACGTATTAAGCACACATTTTTAGGCAATCGACAGACAAAACTATAATGACGGGATAAATACTATTTAACTATCGACTCGACTCATTATTGTCAGACAAAGAGGGATGTGATGTGTATGATAATTATCGTTCATATACGATAATTTGGTGTGTGCGCGATACTGTCTTTGAAATGTACGATAATTCTGGTCTGTCGGTCATATTTACCAAAAGCACTGGAAAAACTCCCTTTCAATGCGCAATTGTCCTGATTAAAAGAAGTGTAGAAGTCTGGATAAAAGATTCGGAGGTTTCTAGGGGTTTTCTAGTCCAGTATGATAACCAGAGGTATTTGTATCTGGCAACAGTGCATCATCTGTGAGCTGGCTCAGCAGCGAGTAAACAACAGTCTGCACAGGAGAGTAGGGCATAACTAAGGTGAGCTTCCTGCTTTTGTCATATTTTTTTTTTATTTTGAAGCGAATATACTTAATGTAGTATAGGAAAGTGTCAAATGTTTTAACTTTAATCCATTTACATATATGTACGAAAATTTAAAGTAAAATACAATAATTTTGGCATGCCCAGTACGATACTTTGGGTTGGAGGACAGCACAACCTTGCAGACAAATGATTAGGGAATTTGGTGTCTCAGCCACTTCAGTGCATAAGGGTTTCATAGTTTTGAGTCATTGTCAGGGATGCGTACCAAACTTTTTTTTTTTCTTTTTTTTTTACAGAGTACAGTGTCAAATAGAAACACTTACTCCAAACTCAGATTTTGGTGCGAGACGGACTGCTTGCTTCAGCTCCTGACGCAGACCTAGTGGTGAGTCATACCAGTAGCGCCGCAGGAGGCGGGAACACTTGGACATGTGCCTCCCCCGTCATCCATAATATGTATATAAATATTATTATATGTACTCTTATGAAACTTTCTGCAATAAGCAGATATATACATGAAATACACAGAAATAAAAATCAGTTAGAAATTTTTTTTTTTTAATTTTTAACGAAATTAAGAGTTGATACGAAAAATCAGAAAATCTTTGATAAAATATAAGAATATACCAAAATTATAAAACGGAAAATTTATCGAAAATATACAATAATGCAGTGGTGCTCAAACTTATGGCAATCATGTGCCATTTTATGCCATTTTTCCAAAATGCAAAACATAATGTGCCACTATGACTGTCGAATAGGCCTAAATTAATATACTTTTTTATATTGTACAAATAAATTGCATTATTAGTAAAGAAATAAATGTGTGTATTTTATAACTATATTTCAAGTTTTCTTTACGGTACCTGCATTACAAAGCCTTGTGTACTCGTTTCCCTCCAGCCAATTTGTCAGATATGACGCACTTAACACGAATGATTATTCAGTAATTGAATTTTAAATCTTATTGCGCAAGCCCTCCAGGCAATCTTAGAAGAGTTGCCAATTACCACTCCAAAAATTCTCAAATTTCTTGCTTACGCGAGGGCATTCCGAATTCAGGCTGGTGCAATATGAAATGATCATGGCAATATGAAATGTATAAATGGTTTTAGCCAATCGGTATAATTTTCACAAATTTCCCTATATTGTCCATACATTTCTATACTAGTTATGATACTAGTGCTATACGTCTTTTTACAATGATTTGCAAGAAGAGGCATTGTCAGATGTCCTAGGGGCGTGGTCCTCTTATAGATCTACCGATGCAATATATTAATATACTAAATATGATGCTTTTCAGTATTTTGGGGAAGGGGCATTGTTTTGCATCTATGGGGCATCATTAGAGGTTTTAGGGGGTCCATATCCCCCATGGCCCTCCTTATAGATCCGCCCTTGGCTACTAAGTCATACATCTTAGGATCGAGGTATAGTCTGTTGCTGTACAAAACGTGTAAAGATATGCACCAACATGAAAACAGTTTCGTGAGGAAATTTTTAATGGTTCTATCTAATAATAATGCATGGATGATTCTCAGAGAAGCAAAATCGTTTTGTAATATTTTCTAGGTTGCGTTAAACTAATCCTGTATGACATTTGAATATGATGATGAAAGACCGCAAAAGATCCATCACAAAGACAGGCTTCTTCTAAGTAAGTATTGATTTCACAATCTTCAACTAATCATCTTTAATTCAGAGTTAAACTCCAATTTACAAACACTAACTCTCGCTCTCACCTTTTTGGTTGAAAGTATCTTGCCATTTACGGACAGTTGTAAGTGCTGAGATAAAATATTTGATACTGGGCCCTACTTTTCTCTTTGTCATCAGGAACTTCATTTAATTTCACAACTAGATCGTATTGCCAATCATTCATCACAGACTCAAAAAAACTGCACCATCTTCATATGGTTTGTTTCTAAACCTGTAACAGACATTTTGTTATTTGGCAATGCTTTTAATTTAAGATACAGATATTTTCTTAACTTGAGCTTCCAGTCACAGCAGTGAGGTTGATGTACAGGGCGTTCGAAAAATCCCATCACCCCCTACAAAATGTACATATTGTAATACCAATTTTATTTGTGTATGATTAATTGTATTTATATGTGGTAGGTGTCATTTAAGAAACAAGTCGCTAGCAACAATTACTTTAATTACAGTAAATACAGTTACCAATTACAGTTACTAATCAAGAATATCTGTGCGCGCACCATCATTTTCGTAACAAAAAATTATGTATGTCTGTATCGCTTAATTCATTAACAAATGCCGGGCGGTATGGTTTCATGCCGAGATCTTTTGTCATGTGATCTCTCCAGGCCCGTCGCCACGGGGGAGCAATGGGGCACTGCCCCCCACAAATTCATTTACTACCCCCACCCCAAGTCAAATAAGTTTCCATGGAAATGTTGAAAGTGAAGCAACACTATTGCGGCAACTGTACTTCAGCATTGCAAATAAATGCCTTGGTGAACTTGATACTCGATTTGGTGAACGTAGTAGTGCAGTGCTTGCAGCAATTTCATGTCTTCGGCCAGAATCCAAGGAAAGCTTCTTAGTTCCAAAAAATCTTGCCCCATTAGACAAGCTCATTGGCATTGACACTGAGACTGAGTCATCTCTTCTGATAAGTGAATGTCATGTGACAAAGACATTTATTGAAAAACAGTTTAATGCCACACTTGGCGCCAGCAATGCAGTATGTGAGGAATCATTCTCAGCTCTGTCTCGTGTGCTAACGCCATACAGACGTTCTATGACTCACCGTAGGAAAAGTAGTCTAGTATTGCTCGCATTCTTGGCTGACTATACCAAAAATAATGAGCATGGATGAATTTCTTCAAACTTTTGCTGTAAAAAACAGAAAAATCCAGCTGTATTGAGTCGATTTACCACGACCACGACCACTATTATGACTACCACTAGCAGTTGTTTAATTTATTCTGAATAATTGTGTGTAGCCATAACTAAAGCTAATAAAACGTTATATAATATATATTTCTGTTCCTCCTTGATAATGGTGAATATATCACGAAAGCGCTCAGACTTTGTGTTTCTTTTCCCTGTGGTTGTTTGCTTATTAATAAGGTCACGTGTTATTTTGTGATTTTAGTGCATACATATATATAATATTAATTATATATATATATATATATATATATATATATATTATATATATTAGTGGTGGACCGGATATCCGCATCATTTTTAACATCCGCACTTCTGACTGCGGATGTTATGCGGATATTACCTCTAATAAAATTATGCAATTTACAATTAAATTAGCTTATAAGTAGCTTATAAGGCCAGTTATGCACATTTCATGTAAAGTATTAGTGAACAAACAAATATATAAACCTCAAAATTAAACGTGGTAACACAGAAAATTGAATGAAACTTCTTTCATTCAATTTTCTGTGGCTGAAACTCTTGAGAAAGTTATTATTATTTTATCATAATGAAAATATTAATATTAATTTTAATTCTTATGTATGCCTGCCTAATAGTAATATCACGAAATTTTAAAATTACAGTATGTCATATATTCATAATTCTATATATATTGATAGATTCTAAATAGTCGCATATGTTGAAAAACTGACATCCTCCACCACTAATATATATAATATATATATATATATATATATATATATATATATATATATATATATAATATATATATTACCCCCCCCCCCCCCTTAAAGCCATTGGTACCTGCGTACTGCCAACACTTATAATAAATTGTTTAGGTATGAATATTTTCTTTGGGTATTTTTAACAAAGAAATTAATTTTTTTGATTTTTAAATGCAAAGATTACAAACATTTAATTATTATAAGTTTATGCAAAAATTTACTAAGGTAATTAAAAACGGAAGTAAAATATACAGGGTGTCCATAAATGATTACCCTGATTAAAGCATGCTATAACTTTTAAATAAACACTCGTATTCAAACACAGTTTTAATCATAGGTAGATAAACATACAAAGTTTTGATACATAGTTAATGAACTTAAGCTTCCACATGTGCACCCCTAGTGGCACGTAAAATATCTAAACTGTATTCACACTCACGCCACACATTTTCCAACATTTGTGGGTTAACTGTTGCAATTGCATCCGTAATGTGTTCTCGCAATGTCCTGATATCTGGAACAACTGTTGCATAAACCAAATCTTTAAAATGACCCCAGAGAAAGAAATCCAGTGGGGTAATGTCTGGTGATCTTGGGGGCCATGGGATTGGCCCGTCCCTGCCAATCCATCAATTTGGAAATGTTGCGTCGAGAGTTTCACGAACAACATGCGCCCAATTGGGGGGTGCCCCATCTTGTTGGAAGATGACAGTTAGCTGCCTGTCCTGCAGCTGGGGGATGGCGTAATTGGTGAGCATATCCAGGTACACAGTTGCGGAAACTGTGTTCTCAGCGAAGAAGAAAGGACCAATTATCTGGTCATGCATTAGTCCACACCAGACATTGATCTTCGGATTGCCCCGAATATGCTCCCTTACAGCACGTGGGTTTTCCGATCCCCAAATACGCACATTGTGTCTGTTGATTACCACTAAGATGAAATGTAGTCGTCTGAAAAGCAGACGCGTACAAGAAGTCATTATCCTCGTCAATGCTGTTCAAAATGTCAATAGCGAATTGTTCACGTTTTGGATGGTCATCAGGCTTCAGTTCTTTGAACAATTTGTACCTTGTAGGCGCGTAACTTCAAAAGTTTGTGTAACACCTTGTGCACCGTAGACTTCGGTATCTTTAGTTGGCATGAAGCTTGTCTCACCGATTTCCTTGGTGACCGTGTGAAAGTAGTTTGAATGTTTTCCATAGTCCCATCGGAAACTGATGGTCTACCACTGCTCTTTCCCTTTTCCAGTTTCCAAGAATTTTTTCATCCACGACTTAATTAACTTCACATCAGGTGGATTCTTTCCGTACTTTGTTCTGAACCTTCGCTGAACACTGACGGGAGATTTTGTTTCTGCAAGCCACACAACACATTGTGCCTTCTCTGTCACAGACGCCATCTTAACTGAACAGCTACTACAGCGCTCCTAACGGCGAATGCGGCAGACGAAACACACCAGCACAGAAACTCTATGCGTGTACGAGATCACCTGTAAAAAGAAAACGGATGTAAGATTCGTCATTAAAACATGAGAGCATACTGTTTTCAGGGTAAACATTTATGGACACCCTGTACTTTTCTTAATAAAATTTGGTAAATCTGATTCGAAGCCTGTAAACAGATATCCTGTCCCCCCCCCCCCCCCCCCCCCCCTACGATTATAGACATGGCGACGTGCCGGATCTCTCATTGTGGACATGGGGATTCGATGTGATTTTTTCGGTGAACGAGCCACTGATGCAATCACACCTTCACATTGTTCTGCTCGTGTTGTTGGTCTTCCCGACCGTGGTCTGTCCTTGATGGAGCCAGTTTCAAACAGCTTTTTCTCCCAGCGTAATACAGTCTTGTTTGGTGGTGCGCCTTATTGAATCTTGTGTTGAAATCATTCTGGATATCATGCATCGTTTTGCCAGTATGTGACCTTTCATGAGCCCATGTGCTCATCACTATCCTTTCCTCCAGAGTGTAAGTGGACTGGTCTGCCATTGTTCATACAACTCTAATATCTGGAAAAGAAAAAAAGTTAATGAATCACATATAAATTCAATTAATCACAAAAATAAAATTGATATTACAATATGTACATTTTGGAGGGGGTGACGGGACTTCTCGAACACCCTGTAGAAATCCCTGGCTGATTAACTTATCCTCCTGTTTAAATAAATGACACATGCAAGAACCAAACTGCACTAGACTTAGTCAAGCATTCGTGAAAGAATCTAACTTTTTCTTAAGAGTTAGTTGCTATTTACCACACCATCCTACGAGGGTTCTCTCTCAAGAACACATTTCAAAGTTCAGACAAACGAAGAAACTACAATAAACTACTACATTCCCAATTTGGCTATGTTGAAACTACACTCTTGCTTTTGATAACTATTTTTGCTGGCGTCAAGATTTAATTAGTGTGGCTTGTATTATGTAAAGCTTCTCTCTCTTAGGTTCTCGGATTGAAACGAGATAGTAGTTTTAAGTTGTTTTTCATAGAAACACGATAATCTGAACTAGATCATGCCTAAGAAACTTTTCATTGCCAATTCCTGAAGTGCCTGAATTATTTGCTAGTAATAACCATAACCTGACCAGCGATTTGTTCCATGCTAGGCTATCTTCAGTCGAGTTAAGCTATCATAAACCCATATTATATGACAGAACTATCCAGCGTACTTAAAGGTAGTCTCAAAGACACATCTGATTGATGTATTCTTACATCTTTTTATCCATCATTTTTTATAACTTGCGGTGTGAATGTGTTGAATGTGGAGGGTTTCATTAAGTGCTAGGTTTAAGAAATTAATCCTGCTTTGGTTTTTTTTATATATTGGTTTAAAATAGTGCTTATTTCTACCTTTTTACATGTGTTTATAATGTAGCTATTGTTCTTAAAATCTGTTGTCGTTTATTAAACTAAGAAAAAAGTTTTTTCCCAGCCAATCCTGTTCTTACAAACATCTTGCATTACTAATGTGTTTTTCAGCACAATAAATTTCCCAGTTTGAATTATACATATATATATATACTGCGTTTGTACACACACACACACACACACACACACACATATATATATATACTGCGTTTGTACACACATACACACACACACACACACACACACATATATATATACACTGCGTTTGTACACACACATACACACACACACACACACATATATATATATATATATATATTATATATTATATATATATATATATACACACACACACTGTGTGTATATATAGATATTTTGTGCGGGCTTTCCGCTCGAATGTAGGAATTTACGATGGACTGAATCCGGTAATTGATCCTCTCGTTTGGTAGACTGAATTGTGTCAGTAGGGCTTTCGACCATGTCAATCTTGGAGTGATGGAGGTTCGGGAGGACTCTACTTTCGATCACATTTAACGTTAATGCTCGTGGGCGCATGTTAACTCATTGCTCACCCTCATCTCGGTCAGCTACGTCGTCTCGGAAAAATCACCATCGAATAACTTTAACTAACCCCTTCGTGAAGCAAGGCTATGATTGCGATAAAAAAAATGTATAAAGTAAATTTCACGGCGAATGGAAATAATAACGGTCACTTCTACGTTTATTTTTACTAATGCCCTTAAGAGGACAAGTAAATTCTGGTTAATTCCTTAAATTTACAGGGCTACAGCAGAGGGCATAGTTACGGGTGAGCGGAAACAAGGAAAAGAACCCCGTCGTCGACTCTCTCGGGGTTTTATAGCCTCGGGATAGGCGGGGTCGAGGTGGAGTGAGTGCCACCCTTTTACAGGGTTTTCGGGAGGGGTTTCCCAGCAAGCGCCTATGAGAGCGCTTCGCGTCAAAATTTGACCGGAATTATATTTGAGTGGGTAACCCACTAAAAATGAAATATTCCCTGCCAACCTGAATTTTCTCTCGGGGTATCAATCAGAATTGTTTCTGCCTACAGGCGCCAGAACATTTCGATAGGACTAGTCGCTCGTCTAAGTGATTTTTTATAAGGACTGTTTATAAACGCCTTCTTTCATTGGTGTGCGAGATGTAAGTTTTCATACCGCGTATCGCATTGATCGAGGTTGGGAGGTTACAAGGGGATACGTGAGGTTACAAAACACTGCGACACACTGTGATGATTTGACTAAGATATTTTGGTTTAACATTAGAACGTAATTCGTCAAAGACGAACTCGTTTGGACCGTAGAGTTTACTGCTATGGGACATTTATATAATATATATATATATATACATATATAAACACACATTGGTAAACTGACTTAAAACAAGTGAAAGAGTAATCTATCTAAATTTGTGGATGATACAAAAGTAGGGTCTAGACCAGCAGTTCTCAACAGGGGTCCGCGGAGCCCTAGGGGTCCGCGGAGCCCTAGGGGTCCGTGAGTTATGTAAGGAGTTCGTGAGTTGACTAGATTATATTCAGTGAAACAATTTTTTTTCCCCCTTTTTTTTGCGGTGGCTAATTTTGACCTTTAACCGATAACATTTTCAGTTACTTTTTGAAACTTTAAAAAACAAAAGTTTTGAAACGATTTTTTTCGTGTTTTCGCGAGTCTTTTATCGCCTTTTCCACGTATTTCTCGGTCGTTCGATTGAAATTATTTAAATAGGTTCGTGAGACAGGTTTTAGAATTTAGGTTGATAATGGTTTTGTTAGAAGAATAATATTACATTTTTACTGCGACTTTGAAGTATAAATCAAGACTAAAAAACTATACTAATCTGGATACCTCAATTTGCTACTTAATCATAATGCAAAAGATAATTTTTGGGAGGGGGTCCCCAAAAAATATCAAGATTTGATAAGGGGTACGCAGTACAAAAAAGGTTGAGGAACGCTGGTCTAGACTATCTCATTTATAAATATTACGAGGAGATGAATGGTGTATTAGAGATAGGTTATGTTAGGTTTTTTATTTATTTTTTTACTTTCAAGTTTAGGTTGAGAGCATCAGGGACTCGCTGTTATGAATTATGTAGAAAGTGGTTAGAAGTCAGAGCAGAGAGTAATTTTAAATGACCATAAGTTTAAGTGACAAAAAGTGAAAAGCTGGGCATGACGCTATTTCATAGCTAAATGTATCAAGGCAATGGTTAGGCCAATAAAATTTCTAAATATGAAGATGATACAAAAGTAGGGCCTAGTTACAAATATAGAAAAATTCTTATAAACTACGAAAAGATCTTGATAGATTAGGTTAGTTTCCACTTATTAGTAAATAACAAATAAAAATCAAATTGCAAAGTCAATAAGTCTGGTAAAAATAGCTGAAAATCTTTAGTTATGAGGTGCATGGAAATTGGATAGAGGATGTCATTTGGGTATAAAGATCTTGTCATTATAATTAGAAATTAACTAAAATTTTCTAAACAGTGCTTAGAGGTAAGAGATAAGACAAAATGTGATATTGTTAAAAGGACTGTTAGCTACAAAATTAAGGTGGTCACCCATATAATTTACAATTCTTTTGTTAACATCATTCAAACCTGGTCTCGCCATAGCATTGACAGGCTATAGATAAAGATAAAATACAGATGTTGAAAATGATTTCAGATTTGGACAATTTAGATGTAATTTTTTTCTTATTAGAGTCTGATATAAAAACTTGAGAAAATTAGAAAACAGACTTGTAGACTGGATCTACAGAAATACTGTTTTAGCCATAGAAACATAGTAATGGATTTTTGGTGTGAATTACCATATGGTGTGGTAAATAGAAGCTAGGTCTTAAGAAAAATTTAGACGCTTTCACGAATGCTTAGACTAAGTCTAGTTCAGTCTGGTTCTTGCACTTTCATTTATTTAAACAGGAGGATAAGTTAACCAGCCATGGATTTCTACATTAATCTCACTGCTGTGACCGGAAACTCTGGTTAAGAAAATATTTCTCTTAAATTAATATGTCTGTCACAGATTTAGAAACAAACCATATGAAAAGGGTACAGCTTTTTTGAATCTGGGATAAATGATTAGCAATACAATCTAGTTGTGAAATTAAATAAAGTTCCTGATGACAGAAAAGTAGGGCCTATTTAATATTTTATCTCAGCACTTACAACAGTTAGTAAATGGCAAGATACTTCCAATCAAAAAGGCGAGAGTTAGAGTTGGAGAGTTGGTAAATTGGAGTTTAACTATCTGAATTAGAGAGATTAGTTGAAGATTGTGAAATCAATACTTACTTGGAAGAAGCCTGTCTTTGTGATGGATCTTTCGGTGTCTCTTTCATCATCATAGTCAAATGTAATACAGGATTAATTTAACTCAAGCTAGAAAGTATTACAAAAAGATTTTACGTCTAAAAGAATCGCCCATGCATTATTATTAGATAGCCTCAGAATAGAAGCCTAGAACCATTAAAAATTTCCTCACGAAACTGTTTTCATGTTGGTGCACATCTTTACAAGTTTTGTGCAACAACAGACGCCGCCTCGATCCTAAGACGTATGACTCACTACTAGGTCTGCGTCATGAGCTGAAGCAAGCAGTCCGTTTTGCACCAAAATCTGAGTTTGGGGCAGGTGTTTCCATTTGATACTGAACTCTGTAAAAAAAATTTGGTACGCATCCCTGACAATGACTGTCATAACTATGAAACCCTTTTATGCACTGAAGTGGCTCAGATCACCAAATTCTCTAATCATATCTGACATAATAGGTTGAATCGACAGGGAAATCATATTTATCTTGTCATTATATTTAAAAATCAGACTAATTATAATTACCTGTACATAAATGTAAAAATGAATGCGAGTGAGTGAGAAATACACTTTTATCTAAGCAAACCTTATGTATTTGCTAAGCTGCAAGTCAGAGTTAAGGGAGGGAGGGCTTTCAGAGGGTTCTTGGGATGATTCACGCTTGGACGACTCATTAGGCATTATGTATATACATACATACACGTGTATAACTAGGCCACACCCATATTTTTTCCCTTATCAGGCTCGCCCCGTCACTTATCAATTCCCCACCCACCCTTTGAGATTAAAAATTTTGCTTTTACCCTCTTCATCCTCTTTTCTCCCATCTTTTGCCCTTTACCATATATTTAGATTGTGTTATTGTATTGTCAGTGGCCCCTATAGTTCATAGTATGACGTCACGCACATTTTCTAATTTAGGCATAATTGTGGTTTGTTTGTATTTTTTAACATTTTTTGCTCTTGAAATGGTGGCCGGTAAATTTCATAGTATGACTTCACATACATATGTATACAAAAATATTTTATTTATATTCATTTTATTTTTACCCTTATCTTCTTTCATCAGAACCCTCACCAACTCCTCCCCCATTACCTTCAATGTTTTGCCATTCCCTTTATCCCTTTTCGACATACATGGAAATAAACAGTTGCCACTAAAGTTCATAGCAAGACGCATACGCACGCGCGCGTATCTATCATTTCCAGCTGTCTCCCCTCTTGGCACTCCCCCTACCCTCTTGACACGAGTACTAGCACTGTGGTGGCCCGTAAACTTCATCTCCCTAAATGCACCCACACTACTATTCGCGTATGCGGAGGTGCGCACGCGCGCAAGCGCGCACACGTGAAGTGTGTCTATTAATGTACGTGAAATACGGGTATGTGTATACTGTATGTGTATACTCGCAAGCCAAGTTCCTCACCAACCCTGTATGGCAAGCTATAATTCTTTAAAATTAATATTCGTTATACATTTTATGGAAGCTTATCTATGCAACTTTAAGGATTTAAGCAGAAGTGATTATAAGTATATAGCTAACAGATGGTGACAAGAAGATTCGATACACGAAAAGAGGGCAAAGGATATTGAGACTAAACTACGTTAAAAATAAGTAAACAACATTTACGATTCTCTTTGCATACACGAAATCCATTCCATTTGTCTTAAACCTTTTAAACTCAACGCAAGACACCAATTTGTCGTTAAAAAAACCTATGTTAAAAAAAAAGCTATAAAACTATTAAAAAAAAAAAAAGATGAAAAAGCCCTCCGCGATAAAGAGTAAGTATTATTAAACAAAGATTATGTTACACTAAGTAAATTTTGCTTGCTTATTTATTCATTAACTTTTTTGTTAAAAAAATAAATAGGGGGAGGGGGGAGGAAAAGGCATGAATTAGTAATTCGTTCCGTTCCGTATAAGCTTCGTGTCTATTACAAAAGAGCTCGCATTTCTGTGTATCCTTGCGAGCAGTTATGAATTTTTAATGGGGAAAAAATCTCTCGTACGTTTACACAAAAGGAAGGTTTTGCTCTAATGATTTCAAGTCGAAAAAATAAAATACACAAGTATATATATATATATATATATATATATATATATATATATATATATAGAGAGAGAGAGAGAGAGAGAGAGAGAGAGTGTTACAAGGGTTACAAGGAAAAGAAGTACCTCAAAAGGACCTCAAAAGGCCTTGCGGCCCAGCCCATACCGAGGAGGTACCAATGGCAACGGGTGCCAGGGAGGGAGAGAGAGAGAGAGAGAGAGACTCGTAGGACAAATATAGCATTTTATATTAATGTTCTAAATTTTTTATACACTTTAACCTTTACAAACCCAACAGCTAAAAGTTCCGGTAAATATTAATGAGGTTTCGGGGACGCCAGTTTTTTGCCAAAGTCGAAATTCGTTGAAAGGTTCCTCATTGGTTTAAAAACTGATTACAATCATGAGCTCTCGCCCAATCATGACAAATCCTATTGATGACGCAATCAACTTTCGGCCAGTTAGAATCCCCGTAACAAATATTCTCTCTCTACCATTTCTATGGTAGAGCGGTATCCATGTTTGTGCCATTAGAGATTCGCTCTGAGAAGCGAATGTCCCTTAATTTCATACATATATATATATGCTACACACCGTGCGTGGAACAAGGAACTCTTCTGGGAAAATTAAATCCATTATAGTCTGAATAAGTAATGGTAAAATGACAAACACTATAGTTTTTTCCTTTTCATGATGCTAGCCCGACGTGATGCTAGCCCGACGTGATGCTAGCCCGACGTGGGTAACGGGTCACTCGCAAAGAGGCCCCAAAATATAGTTTCCCTCACCAGCTATCTGCAAAGCAGGTAGGATTTAGCTTTGGGATAGGATCTACGATCTAGCCCACGTCGGACTAACATCATGAAAAGGAAAAAACTAGTGTTTGTCATTTACCATTCCTTATTCGGACTATAGTGGATTTAATTTTCCCAGAAGAGTTGTTCCATGTACAGTCTGTGTGTAACATAAAAGATCTCAGGGTACCATTCTGAGTTCTATCCCATATATATCAAATTATGTTTCATGAATTAGTACGCATATTCAGGACGTCAAAGGGAACAAAAAAATTCCTCTGAACATAAATCCTCAATCGCTTCGTTTCCGATACACATTGCTTTTTTGCCGAGGACGATCCAATTAAAATGAAAGTCATTAAAGTTTATCAAAGTCGTAATTGTCTGGTTGTTTAGATCAGGGGCGTACGTACTAGACATACGCATTATACTCACGTACGTATAGTTTTATTTTGCGCACATCTTAATTCTGGAAAGTTTTGAAAGTTTTTTGCAATTGAACAAGATTCTTTAAAAATATCCTTTAGGAAAATTTTTTTAAATTATTGATACAAAATAGCTCGCAGGTAAATATATATATATACACATTTAACGAGTGCATTGATTTAAGGAAAATCATCATATAAAATGACAAGTCTCGATAGTTGGTCATTTGGCACTAGAAAAAGTTTTAAAATGATAGTAGGTAATCAAATTAAAAGCTTAGCATATAATATATAAATTTGCATAAAAATTAAATGAATAATATTTACCACACAATACAGTATTATCACATCACAAATGCGGGTAATACTTAATGTTTGTATAATGTTCAAGCATTCTTTACAGCAACACAGCATAGCTTTTTACTGCAGTGAGAGTACTTTTAAATAGTATGCTCCTGCTCTAATATGTCCATTTTGTATTGTGCATTACTTTGATATGAAATATATCTTATCATCATCATCATCATGCATAGATAATAATTAATAATTACTACATCATATTTAAATTATTTTATTTTTTTATTAAAGTCTATATCAACGAAATGAAGTAAGAATCTTATAACCGACATTTTCTTGAGTAAAATTGAATTAGGTAAATTTGTACTATATCACTGTTTAGTTTTATGATTTGTTACATTTACAATTTTACATGCGCCAGTCATATTAGATGACATTTTAACAAACTGCTTTAGACATACAGGGCGTCCCGTAAGTCTGGACCCATAGGGCAAAATTAATAAAATTACAAAATAGTAGTCCCAGTTTCGCTGGACATGCGTCGAAGTGACTTCTTGGGACTGACAGCGAAGCTAGCCAACACATTGGTACTGGTTTCGTCTTCCGTAACAGTCCTTGAAGGTCCTCTGCGAGGCTTGTCAGCTACGGATCCAGTTTCCTTAAATTTGGCTATCAACTTGCCAACACATCTGTGTGTGATTGGTGCGCGGTCTGGATGCATATTGTTGAATTCTTCGGCCACTTCCCGGTGACTGCGGGTCCCGACCAGCAAAATAACTTGAACTCTCTCCTCTCTAGTCAGTGACATGGTTTACCTGCAACATAAAAAAATATATTATAAATCCCTATGGGTCCAGACTTACGGGACACCCTGTAGATATAAAATCATTTTGGCGGATCATTCATTGTTTCTTTCTAACTGTACTGTTATTGGTATGACAACCAAGAAAGCTTGTTCAATAAAGTATGATCCAATATATAGGTTTTTTTTTAATTTACATTCAAGTGTTTATTATTTATAATAGATTTCTTACACTCGTATGGTACGTTTGTAGAACATGTGATGTTGGTTGAAGGTCATATGTATAGTTATTGTATACACGTGCGTTTGCTTTGTTTTGCATTCCGTTACCGGTATAAATTGGTCATTTAGTTAAATTATAATGCATTTTTTATGCAAAAAAAAAAAATCGTTCGGTTCCCGGGAGCTTACAGCGCTCCCCCCCCCCAACTCCCTAGCTGGAAAGTTATTGGGAGACACGCCTTGCTACGCTCGGCAGGTTTTCCCCACAATAACTCGCTTCGCTCGACGTAGATCCGCGCCCGCGTATAGAATTTAAAAGTCTGGTTACGCCCCTGGTTTAGATAGCTATTTTGCTTTTGTTTTAGCATTTTGTTAGTGGTCATTTTAGAAACCAAAATTATTTCCATCATTTCATGTGTCTCTCGTGTAATGTTACAGAGCGTTATGGAGAAATATTCTTTTCAAGAACTTGCTGATACGCATCTCGTGTTAGGAGAGATGAGCGCCACACGAGTGACACATGGAATGAAGGAAATGTATATATTTTTATTTACGGGTGTAATAAAATCTAACTTACAATGGGTAAATAGATATTTTGTAACTCATCCAGAAATCCACTCGTATCGGATCAGAAATAGATCAAAACATGTAATTTAGATTGTATTCATCTCAAAAACTACCCATTTTCATTGGACTGAAACTGTGGAATGGTTTAAATGCTGATATAAAAAATATTGTGAATGTAAATTCGTTTAAAACCAAGTTGAAATCCCGATTAATAATGGCATACTAATAAAAATCAGAGTAATTTCTCGCGCGTAATATAGGATTAAAGACATTACTTGTGCGTGTTCAGTTCTTCTCGCGTATAATTTTGATTTCTTTATATGATATTGGTATCATACCTTCAATAATGACCTTGCATTTGTCATCTCGATAATGATAATTTAAGATAAATACATACTTAAACTATTAATATTTATTTATGTTATTAATAATAATAACTTTTAGTTTTAATAAGAGCCCAGTAAAGCCTAAAGCTTAAGGGCCAACTAAAATAAAATAAATAGTCCAGCTTCACAATTACTTATGTCATTGTAAAACAAATGTATTTATTTTATTATTAATAAAGGTTAGTCACTTCAATTCAATACAGAAAGGCTTTACGTTAGGTCTTAGTAGTATGGTACGCATTCATCTCGAGCCGGGAGGTAAAGGGGTGAGGGCAGGGGCAGGGGCAGGCGCAGGCGCCCCCCTGATCGTCCAATTCGACAGGACTGGGGTAAGGGCAGAGACCCTGAGCGTCCGAGTCGATAGAGGATAAGTGAAGAGAAACGAGGGGAAAGGGTTTGGGACGGAAAAGCGACCGAGGTAAAAAAAAGAGGGTGAGGGTAAAAAGAGAAAATGATAGACGTTGACTAGGGTAAAAAGAGGGTGATTGGTAATCCAGCATAAAACTACTTTTTATCAATACAATGATCTACAAAAGGTCTTATCAGTACATTTAATCTAGAAAGGTACTTAAGGTTGACAGGTGATGAAATGCTAGAGCTTTAAACGAAAGATGGGGAGGGGGAAACTTTATACACTTGCTCCTACCTTACGTTCTTTATTGATTAATGGTATTATTATATTTATTATTATTTATTTCTCTACTGTTCTTTATTAGAAAGAAAGTTTCCGTATGTGTATATGTGTATATATATATATATATATATATATATATATTATAATATATATATATATATGTGTGTGTGTGTGTGTGTGTGTGTGTGTATATATATCTTTCCTTGAATGAGTCTTAATTATGTCATCAACTATTTATTTATTTATGTTTATTTATATTTTATTATAATAATTATTGGGTATACACTATACAGTATACTTTAGCGTCGGAAATTATTTATACATTTAATATCAACAAAAAATACGTAAGCCTCAATATAACTTTATTAAAAGTATTAAAACGATATTAGAACTGATAAATGTCATTAATGGATATAATAAAATACGAAAATAAGTTAGTTTTATATTTATTTCTCCATAAGAATTCGTGAATATAGCTGGGAAATAAGGCACGTGATGTACCATGTTGACGACGTAGTTGCTTCTTTGCCCGGTTAGGTCAACTGTACGCCCTTGACGACTGATTAGGTTAAGTCGTGATATTTTCGTTACTAACTGAGCAAAGAAGCAGCTACGTCGTCAACATGGCGCATTTATCAGTTGTAATATCGTTATAATACTTAATAAATTTATATTGAGGCTTGCGTATTTTTTGTTATTATTTATTATAAGCGCCCAATTAGACAGCGGGGATAGGCAAGGTAGAGGGGGGAATAGGCAAGGTAGAGGGGGGAATAGGCAAGGTAGAAAAATAATAATATTAATTAAAGCCAGTTAACGAACTTAATTATTTCTCTATCTTCCTCCAACTCCACGAAGGAACCAATATACATACATATTTACCATGATGATGAACTCGAAAAACAATTTTCTCCAACACCAAGTCAGGACTAGAGGCAGGGGGGGCCATCAACCAGACCTTCGCGGTTAGAGAAACTGAAGTGTTGAACTCTTGCCAGGTTGACAGGTATTTATTTATTTACCATCCAGGAGCACAAGTACTGTAAGTTTGTACACACACACACACACACACACGTTACAGGCAAAGTATGAAATTCAGGTATTCTATACAATACATAGGCATTCTATGCTTTGCCGAATGGTTTTTAGGCAAAGTATGAAATGAATGAATGTTAATTGAATGTCCGGTTAGGTCAACTGTACGCCCTTCACGATTGGTTAGGTTAAGTCATGATAGTTTCGTTTACTGTCAAAACTAACGAAAATATCACGACTTAACCTAACCAATCGTCAAAGCATACAGTTGACCTAACCGGGCATTCAATTAACCTAACCTAACTGTAATACAGTATTCATTTCATATTTTGCCTAAAAACCATTCGGCAATGTATAGAATGCATAGGTATTGTATAGAATGCCTGAATTTCATACTTTGCCTGTAACACACACACACACACACACACACATATATATATATATTATATATATATATATATATATATATATATATGAAGGTAGACGAAGGAAATTTATGCAAGTAGGGACACAAATGGTATACGTCGATAAGGGTAGAATGAACAGCAATTTCTTTTATCAAGTTTTGATCTAAAAGATCATTAAAGTTTTCATTAAAGTCGGCCGCTTGAAGTTTGACACACACACACACACAGTGATTACAAATGATCTTCCCGATTTTAAACATTTATAAAACTAACAAAGCTACAGCGAAACGAAAACCAAGACATATAACTAAAGAAGAACTCGAAAATTTTTATTTACAAGCTATTGAAGTTCAATACGAGCTCCTTTTGTGGTTCTGCAGAGATCAAAGCGGTATTCTGTTTCCCTCCATACATTTTGTAGCACATCATAGTGAACTTTCCTAACAGCCTCACGTATCCTTTCCTTCAAATGTTCCAAAGTTGTAGCCATTGGTGGAACAACTTCATTTTTGACATAGCCCCAGAGGAAGAAGTCAATGGGGTTAGATCGATCGAACGAGCCTGCCAAGGAATGGGCCTCCGACGCCTGATCCAACGATCAGGCAATTACTCATTTAGGAATGTTGTAACCTCAAAATAAAGCTGGGCACTTGCGGTTTTTTTTGCGGTACTGCGGTACTACCGCACTACCAAACCGTTACCGCATAACGCAGTACCGCAAAAAATGCGGTAGCGGTACTGCTGTACTTTCAGCGATCCTTTGCGGTACTGCGTTATGCGGTACCGGTTTGGTAGTGCGGTAGTACCGCAAAAAAAAACCGCAAGTGCCCAGCTTTGCCTCAAAAGGATCTCATATTGAACTTAATAGCTCGTAAATAAAACTTTTTGAGTTCTTCTTTATTTATATGGCTTGCTTTTCGTTTCGTTGAAGCTTTGTTACTTTTTTCATTATAAATGTTTAAAATCGGGAAGATCATTTGTAGTAACCCGGTATATATATATATATATATATATATATATATATATATATATATATATATATATATATACACACACACAAACTTTTCTTTCCCATTCAGGCCTGACTTCATGCCATACGTACCCTTTAACATTTACCAGATACGCCAAACAATTGCAAGACTTGTCAAGATGCCTCGTATAGAGAATACCTTGTGTGTATAGCCTATAAAAAGCTCTCTGTATCTATCTATATATCTATCTATCGAAAACATTAACACATACTATTTAGTAAGTATATCACGTTTAATATTAATGTTAACATTTCTTATTGTACCCAAAACCTGTTCAATTACACATTCATTGAAGTTGAAAATATTTTAGTACATCTCGGCCTGCTTTCAGTAACGTACATAATTTGGATCTTATTTTACTAAATTAAGACTCATAATCGCAAAGAAAAGTGTAATAAATCATTTAGTTAATGCATTTTTAGCCATCTTATATTCGGTTGTCGGCTGAATAGATTAAACATTGAGAAACACGGTCAATTTCAATGCTTTGTTTTAATTACAACCATCGATGAGAAGCCCAATTCACGAAAGTACGAGGTTGCAAATGGAATTAAGATTTTCAGCGCTTCATACCAGTACTGTATACTTATTTTTCCGTGTTATCCAAAATAAACGCGAGTTTTCTGACGGGAATGACGATTGTAGGGTCTTGTCAAGAAAATTCAATTAATTTATCGTACAGGTTACCAGACTACCACCCTCACTGAATAGATTAAGTATCCACTTTTTAGCGGCTCTCCATCGTCACACGGAAAATAGTTTGGGAGCTGTTTTTGCTCTTTATGTATACTGCATCATCAATTAGGGAAGTGGGGTCGCAAACTTATGTCAAAATGGGGTCGCCAGCAGAGAAACTGTTGAGAATCACCGTTCTAAGGCCTAGGCAGAACATTAATTAATATAATTTTTTTAAATTTTTACACGCATGCTACGTACTGTCCCTTGTTTATATAACATTTAGTACTTATTCGCTATATATTTATCTAAATTTGTTATGAAATATAAAAAGCTATAAAAAGTTATTAGGCCAATGCTGTAGTAGCCTGTAGACCCAAGTATAATTAAAAATGTATCGTATATATTTAAAATGTTTTATACGTTTTTAAGACAAAAGGTAATTTATTATTATTATTAAAACTATATATTTATTTTCTATATAAACGGATTTTCTATCGGATTGGGTAAAAAAAATATTTTTTGGAACACTAGATGGCGTGGTACGACTTTTCTAAGATAAAAGGAACGAGGTAGCATTCATCCTAGCTAAACCCATCCTAACTTAAATACGTGGCATTCTATGTTACCTCAGCATACTCGTCCCATAGAAATTTGAAAATGGCGTTTGGACAATTTTAAGATGAGCAATTTAGGAATAGTGATTTCTGATTTACTTAAATGCGTGCGGAGTAAGAGATCTGCACAAACAAACATTTTTGCAAGCTCAGATGAAGGTAATTCTTTATAATTTTAATTTTTGGGGAGATTAAATTAAAACATGTTGTGGAAAAAGAATTTTTTTTTTTCTTAAGGAATTCCGACTCAAGTTTCCATTATACTTTCGAAATTCTTTGAACGATACTTCTCTGATGCACGGCAAAAGTTTTTACCCCTTTTTTTTATACACAACAACAACAATACTTAATTAATGGCTCATACATTGCACAGTTTCGTATAAAAGTTTAGGCACCCGTACTAAACTTGAAAAAATCTGAATTGGATGTTTGCAGGAAAGTTGGAATAAATGTTCGAGGTATGAAGTTTTCGCCATTTATTTATTTATTTTTAAACAAAAGTAAAGATAAATGGACATTACATAAAAATGAGTAATAATGTTTGTTTCTCAAGACTGCAACAACATTTAGGTACCCTTCAGATCAGTATTGTCCTAACGATCCGAATCATCATAAAGAAATGGAGGCAGTTTTGGTATTGGTGTATCCTTACAAGATCTGGAAGACCACTAAAAACCTCCCCGGAGCTGCAAGGAAGAGTGTTAGAGACGTCGCCGAGAATTACCAAATTGCCGCCAAAGACTTTCAGTAGTTACTGGAAGTGGTTGGTACCTCGATGCATATTTCAGTAGGTCTGAGAACATTTCGCAAGAACTTTCTACACAGGAGGTTTCAAGGAAGAGGCCATTTCTACGTTCTCATCATAAAGTTGCACGTTTCAAGAATCCTCGTCTGATGACAAAAATCGAACTTTTCAATCACAATCAAAAAGCGATTGTTTGGGAGAAGAACGAGTCATTTGATGAAAGGAACACCATCCCGAGAGTAAAGTACTGTGGCGACTCGATCACCTTTTTAGGCCGTGTGATCTGTACATTTTAAACAAAGTTCCTAAATCATTCAAGTCTAAATACCTTAAATGGTCTTTCTGTAATTAACATTCCAAGTAATAAAGTGTTCCTGACATTAACCGAGGAAATTTCCTTTTTGGTATAGGCTTTTGGTATGCAGGGTCAAAAAGAAAACAGCAAGTTCCCAGTTTGGAACCTAATTCTGAGGGGAACTTTCCTTAATCTACTTTTACACGTGATAGGGAACTAAACACTTTAAAAATTTAATTTTATACGGAACTTTGTTTTACATTGTTGGTACGGATAATTTCATTCGAGATAATAGGGCAATGGATTCAGCAAAGTATTAGCAGATATTAGATAAGAGCCCTTCTCTTCTCGGTGAGGAATATCTTACGTGAATAATTTTTGCTAGTTCGTACAAAAGCGAGTTTAAAAGTTAGGCTAAGTTAGGCTAAGTAGTTTGCAGCGTAAAGTGAACCCCATTCCAACAGGTTCTTTTGTTAGGGATACCATCAGAATCAGTAAAAGAAACCTGGATTCAGAATCGCTGATATACGTGCGAAAACGTCACTAAAATGATCATGTCATAAGGTGCTATATAGAGTATATTTCCTGTATACAGTTAGCATTCTTTCCTTTCTACAATTAATAACACGATGGAAATATTATGGCTTTAATTCAGCAGGGAAACAAAACTGGAATCCAAGTTATAGCGAAAGTTTATAATTTCATTCGTGCAGAAAATGCACGAGTCTTTTAAAGGCTGCCACATCCTGAATCACTTAGAACTTAATAAGAGAAAGTAAAGCAAGACCATAAAAAAAGAATATAAGGAATAATGACAGAATGTATAGAGCATTAATTATTCCTCAAGTGTTGCCCAAATAAAAGAAATGAGAATACGCTTTCAGAGACGAGTCGAGAGTTAGATTCGAAAGAGTATATCGGAATCCCATGCAGCAGAGTTCAAACAATCTCTATGAACTGTACTTTCTTCTTCTTTTAAAAATATTTCTCGTTAAATTATTTCGTTTAAAAGCATTTGTTGATGTGGAAACAACTAAAGATGATTCAAAACTCTTAATTCATTCTTACTAAAAAAGAAACAAAAATTTATGATATCGTACGTTAAAAAACGCCCCCATCCCCAGACACCCAAAAAAAAAAAAAAAAAAAAAAAAAAAAAAAAAAAAGTTAGAGTACTTTTAAATCAGAGATGTAAAACTACTTCAGCGTCAGAATCTCAAAACTTCCCACTTGTATAGAAAATCAATAAAAAGAAAAACTGATACAATGCACATAAGAGGTGAATTGGGGATTATAACAAGCACGTTATGTGACGGATAACACGTGATAAGATTATCATCTCTGCTCGTACAAATAAAGATACACGATAAGAATATTTAGAATTATATTGTGTTTGTATGTCCAAAAAATGACCGGAATTTGAAATTTTTTAAAGGCGCGCGAGGAAAATCCCTAATTTCATCTTTGAGTTTAGATAATTTGTGAACTTTAGATAAGAAGAGGAGGAACACACACACACACACACACACAATGGTATTAAAAGATTGGAGGAAACCATAAAACGTGAATCAGGAGAAAGTATGATTACTTCTCAACTCTGTCATTCTCATTTCCACTCGCGGTCCACAAGTAAGAATGTACAAAAGTGAAAAATCTATATTTGACAAAAGGTGCTTCTTGGTTTGGGAAACAGTGTCATTCGAGGTTTACTCCCACTCAACATCATTCCCATTCTCATCCACGGCTTTCCCACTTTGGTTCAGGTTAGGTTAACTTGCGTTAGGTTAAATTAAGTTGTTAGGTTAGCAAATATTAGCCTCTCGCATTTGGCGCCTTGCTGCGAATGCGAATAGGGATAGGAATGACTGAGTGGGCAGTAATCTCGCTCGATTCTCGTTTGCGGAATCGAGTGAGAATGGTTAAAATAAGTTAGTTATGATTAGTTAAGCTAATGTTAGGTTAGGGAATATTAACCAATCAGAACCTAAACCACCATTACTTAACCAATCGTAACGTAACCAATCGTAGCGTAGCCTGGACCAAAGTGGGAAAGGTCGTGGATGAGAATGACGAATTGGGAATAGACCTATTTGAAAATGCCTCGTTCGAAATTCTCTCTCTCACACACTCTCTCTCTCTCTCTCTCTCTCACTCACTCACACACACACTCTCTCTCTCACTCACTCACACACACACTCTCTCTCTCACTCACTCACACACACACTCTCTCTCTCACTCACTCACACACACTCTCTCTCTCTCACTCACTCACACACACACTCTCTCTCTCACTCACTCACACACACTCTCTCTCTCACTCACTCACACACACTCTCTCTCTCTCACTCACTCACACACACTCTCTCTCTCACTCACTCACACACACTCTCTCTCTCACTCACTCACACACACTCTCTCTCACTCACACACACTCTGGGCCTCGGTCACTAGTGGGGTTCCTCAGGGTTCCGTTTTGGGGCCACTGTTGTTTACCATTTACATAAATGATATCGACGGTGGCATCGTCAGTCGGATCGCCAAATTCGCTGATGACACCAAGCTTGGGGCCAATGTTGGGACGCCCGAAGCGATCGAGGAACTGCGTGCGGACCTAGGTAGGATAGGAGAGTGGTCCGAAAAATGGCAAATGCCGTTTAACTTGGGTAAATGCAAAGTGATGCACATTGGCTACGCCAATCCCAAGTCGGACTACTCGATGTTGGGCAGTAATATCGAGGTGACTGATTTAGAAAAGGACTTGGGTGTGCTAATTAGCAGCGACCTTAAGTTTACGAAACAGTGTGTAGAGATGGAAAAGAAAGCCCAGAAACTATTGGGTTTATCAGGAGGCAATTTCAGTTTCGGAACAAGGAGATTGTGCTCTCACTGTACAATTCCCTTGTTCGGCCGTACCTGGAGTATGCTGTGCAGTTCTGGTCGCCCACCCTCAGGAAAGATTTGAGAGGCTGGAGCGAGTGCAGGCGAGGGCCACAAAGTTGATCCCTTCCGTTAGGCATATGGGCTACAATCGACGGTACGCGCCTGAACTTGTTTTCGCTTGAAACTCGGAGGCTGCGCGGTCAACTGATCGAGGTTTTCAAGCTCTTACGAGGGTTCAACGATGTCGATTTTAGAAGTATGTTTAGTTTAAATGATAACCCAACTCGCAACAATGGTTGGAAGTTGGATTTGAAACGGTTTAGGACTAGTGTGTGTGGGAATTATGTTACGTATAAGATCTGTGACACATGGAACAGGTTACCTTCGGAAGTTGTGAACAGTTCCTCTGTGGATCAGTTCAAGAAAAGGTTAGACGAAATCTTGCACACTATTTGAGTGTGTAAAGACATTTAGGACCTCAGTCTGCGGAAATTTCTTTTCCTGTAAAAGAGTTGATATCTGGAACCAACTTCCCTCAGAGGATGTTTCCAGTCAAAGTGTAAATCTGTTTAAAAATAGGCTAGACAAAGTACAGAACACACTCATAGTTTAAGATTAAAACCTCAGAAAACTCTGCAGGAGTTCGCTTGCTCGGTGTCTCTGTGAGCAAGCTAAATATAGAGCTATTTATATATTCTCCACTTTCCTGTAACATTTCCTTGGCTACTTTTCCAGGGTCAAGGTATTTTCTTCAACCTTTTTCCGTACCTGCCTCTGCAGGGAGGGAGCGGAGGTGGGGAGAGAGCCTTCTACTTTTCTATCCAGTTTTCTACTACTGCTAGCATAGTTTTGAAAGACAAAATTTTCCCTGGCACCCGTTGCCATTGGTACTCCTCGGTATGGGCCGCAAGGCCTTTGAGGTCTTCTTTTCCTTGTAACTCCTTGTAAACTCTCTCTCTCACTCACACACACACTCTCTCTCTCTCTCTCTCACTCACACACACTCTCTCTCTCTCTCTCACTCACACACACACTCTCTCTCTCTCTCTCTCTCTCTCACTCACACACTCTCTCTCTCTCTCTTCTCTCTCACTCACACACACTCTCTCTCTCTCTCTCACTCACACACACTCTCCTCTCACTCACACACACTCTCTCTCTCACTCACACACCACTCTCTCTCTCTCTCACTCACACACACACTCTCTCTCACTCACACACACTCTCTCTCTCACTCACACACACACACTCTCTCTCTCACTCACACACACACTCTCATCTCTCACTCACACACACTCTCTCTCTCTCTCACTCACACACTCTCTCTCTCTCTCTCTCTCACTCACACACTCTCTCTCTCTCTCTCTCTCTCTCACACACTCTCTCTCTCTCTCACTCACACACTCTCTCTCTCTCACTCACACACACACTTTCTAAATCCTCTTAATTTTCTTAAGAAAAAAGTTTATATTCTCTAGCCTAATTTCAAAGGTCTTATCTCCATCATCATTCCTCTAAAATCTAAATTATACAATTTAAAATACCCTTTTTCCTTTCTCGAATGATCCTCCCTTCTCTCTCTCATCATTAACACAAAAAATTTATAATGGAAGCAAACAAAGTGCTCGGATGGCACTATTGTTCACCTACTCAAAAAGATGCCATTAAGTTCCTTCATTAGATTCACTGCAATTTCTTTGTGTTTCAGTTTTTATTCTTCGGAGTTAGATAATGTCTGTTCGTCGACAAAGATACAAAAATGTGTGGATTATAATCATCTTTTACAGCGCCTGTATATGTATACGAATCTTGTTCTGTATAAGAAAATACAATCATACCGTTATATAATCACGTATTTTCAGTAAATATTATTTTTAATATGATGGTATTTTTTTCTTAGAATGTTTTGCTACTTTTCTGCTGATCTATAGGAATAAACTACATGAATTTTAGTTCTCTTGAAGATGTAAACATCTTTTGTGCTTTATAAGATACGCGTATTCATGAGAGAGAGAGAGAGAGAGAGAGAGAGAGAGAGAGAGAGAGAGAGAGAGAGAATGGAAAATTTTATGGGAACTCTCAGATGGTGGGGTGGGTGGGTGTGTCAAACCCCCGAACGGCGTATGGCGTATGTTTCAAGGGAAACTACTGTACATGGGGTTGGAAAATAGAATTATAAACAAATTTTGATTAACGTTTTACTAAGCTACAGTAAATGGAGGAAATATTTAGACATTCCTTACTGTGCACGTAGTGGAAAGCGCAGCGATTCGAGCTACGTTCCTACTTATGAAAGTTTTAAGTGCAATAACCGGACTTAAATATGATGGAAAATGTAAAGGGACTAAAGCGGGAAATTAGGAAAGAGTGCGACTCAAACCTGCTTGAACGAACGTCTTGAGAGATGGGTGAGGGCTTCTGAATGGCGTGATCGGTTGAAGCGGTGACTCCGAAATCACACAACGTGAGTTAGAGTCCTTCTGTCTTCTAGTTTCCCATTTTTATTGCCTTTTAACTTTCCATCTATGCTTCTGCTTCTTCGGTTTCTTATCGTATACGGTATTCGCCTTGGGTGGTGGCGTTTGTATATGGTGTTATTCAGTACAAGTTTAACTTAATAGGAGCGCGCGCGCATACACAAAAATGCAGATGCGTACACGCGTGCACACACAACAAAAGGGGTCGATCGGGGAATCGTGCATTGCATACACTTACAACCCCGGACCAAAAATAAAATACTGCCTCAAATGTGCTCATGTCTCTGATAATACCTTTAAGTTATACACCATGGGGGTGGGGGAGCATAAACCTTATTAAATAGTGAAAAATTGATGCATAGCGACATACCAATATATTAGAATATCTTGTCAGGTGTTACAAAAACAGTATAAATTCGTTGTTTATTGAGTACTGACAATATATTAAACCCTTATCAAGACAACTCTGCAGCCTAGTATTTAGTTGGTCCATCCTTAGCCCTGATTGCGACCTCCAATCGACGTGTTATCGAGTCGACAAGCTTCTTGCATTCTTCTGTAGTTCACCAAGTGTTCCTGGTTTACGCTTTTGGACCTTTTGCTTAACAATATTGCAAAATTTTCTATCTGATTAAGGTCGGGATAATTAGCTGGCAATGATAGTACTTCAATTTCATGAGCATCAGACCACGCAGATATTGCACGAGCCGCATAAGCTGGAACACTATATACTTGAATAGCATCACTGAAATTTAAAGTCTATTCGGAGGTTTTGGCTCCCGACAGATACCATCAAGCTTCCCTTCTCTACCAATGTGGCATCATTTGAGAACCCTCACTGCTCTGAAACCAAATCCGATCAGCGCTTCCTACTACATTTATTGGCAAAGGGAACATTACTATTTCTACTCTACCCGCACTAACCCTCCCTGCCAGCAGTTCCCTTTATAACGACAGGAAAAAGGAAGGAACAAAAGAAAGGGGGGAGAGGAGTGACTTCTCAAATAATTTAATATAACTATCCCGAGGTTTTGATTCCCCAAAATTTTCATATATTAAAAAATCAATTAAAAATAAAAATAGTTGGAGGGGGGGGGGGGGGGGGGACTATCACGCGTGCTCTGATACCAGACCTGGCCAGCGACTCCTATTACATTTACGATCAGTAGGGATCATCATCCCCAATTCCACCTCAACCAACTCTCCCTATGATCCTCTCTAGTAGGCTTATTCGGAGGTTTTGATTCCCGAGCATTCTCACTGCTCAGTTCTCTATAACCAGACCAGACCAGCACCTACTACAATTACAGTAAAGAAAAATCTGTAAATTCGGTTTAGGGTTATGGCACTGCCCCTATAGATCCATACCCACTGAACGTGACTAATGTTGATGTCGATAATTTAAATCTCGGTGAAAAATATACCTAAATTGATTTTACATTTGGGAACACTCCTCTTTTATCCTTTCGTGCCCAGTGTCCTCTTTACCCATTTCATTCTGGCTAACCAACAGACGATTTTATTCGGTACGAGGAGCGCGCGTATCGAGATAGCTACGAGTTAAAATTATATCTAAAAATTAATAAACGCTACTCCATCATTTTCTTGTTATATACAATTTAAAAGTTTATGACCCGCGTCTTTCATTAAAAAAAACTCGCTTATTTCTTTGCGAAATATTATCCAAAATCATATTTTTTTAAAAATAGTTTCCCAATAAAAAATAAACTGCTTTTTCGTAACGTAAGTTGTCAAATAAATGCGACTAGCTCACGAAATGGCAATACTCGAAGTTCAAAATGTCTTACAAGATAATCGAACTTGAAATTTATTATTATGGACCCCCTTTTTATTTAGAAATCCCGAAAGGGGGGGGTTTACTTTTACTATTATTGATTATATTTCTCTATTATTATTATTATTACGGAACGAATTTGAATTACAAAAAAACTATAGTCATATTTAAATGTAAATAAAACATTCATACAGGATAAATATCGAGGGTTCGGTCCCCTTTTTGATATGTATAATGAAATAGCAAATAAAATTTAAAGAAGAATAGAAACATTCAGAAAAAGGACCGTTTTCTAGTTCAGAACTGAGGATCCTTCTCTGTTGAATACAGATTGCAAATGCCATTCTACTTATGTTCTGTTTTATTACCCATTCAGGGAGAATGGAAGAACAAAGGTATACGTTAATGAGAGAGAGAGAGAGAGAGAGAGAGAGAGAGAGAGAGAGAGAGAGAGAGAGAGAGAGAGAGAGAGAGAGAGAGAGAGAGAGAGAGAATTTAAATCCTTCACCATTTTTTTTATTTCAGTTTTGGAGATACAAAATAGTTTAAATTTACATTTTCTGCCGACACAAAAATAAATTAGTTTCCGTCCAATATTCATGATGCAATTTAGTTTTCTTTTCACTTTTTTTGTTACACTTATATTTATTTCTTTTAACCTTTTTTTTTCTAAAGTTTTTGAAAGCTTGCGTGTACTGTAGAATAATACTCGTGTATACGAGAGGCATCTGGAAAGTTTTCGGAAACAAAGATAAATTACCAATTGGAATGAACTAATTTCAAAGAAGAGGGCAACAACACCTCCTTTACCCATCGAAGTATTCCTCACTGGCCTTGATACAGTTCTGCCATCTGGCGGGCAAAGAATGCATCCTTGTGTGGTAGAAGTGGTGAATAAGAAGCAATACAAAGATGGACAAGTGATAGCTATGATCGGATGATGTAACAACCATGGCCTGGTTTCATCAAACAGCTCGGAGTTCACTACATCACATTACAGATGTAATACTGACAAAATTCACATGTGCTTTTGCTTTATAGCTAAAGTTCGCATCCCAATTTGACAAAGATTTTTAACCACCCTAAAACAAACAAAGCATATATATAATATATATATATATATATATATATATATATATATATATAAATGAGAGAGAGAGAGAAAATTGTACAGTAAACACTAATCGACCAGGGAAGTACTCTGGGGGGAGACATTAGGCAGGGAGACGGAGTACCGGAACTCGTTTTCCGGTCACTGTCCTCCTTAGCTGATCTTTTCCCGTGTCTCATCTACCCGCAAGCAGCACAGCATGCTCACACACACACACTTTCTCTCTATTCTTCACCACACATACACGCATCTTACACACTCACAATCTTTTAAAAATTTATGAAAACAAAATGGCATCATTGAGCCTTCGGGACCTTGATTTTGCTCTCCTCCTCCTATAGAGAGGTCACTTTAGTGGGCGCTCGCCCTTGACCCCCTCCTTCCTGTATAAAAAAATATATATATATACTTAATATTGCCATAATAAAGGTGAAGTACTACAATAAAACAAACCACACCTCACGAAATTTGAAAATAAACACGATATTGTTGGTATTTTAATGATTTAGCTCTGTTTTTACTGTACAGAATTTGAATAACTTACTGTTTCTTTAGTCTGTAAACTCGAGTATTGTTGATAATAATCATATAACAATGAAACCATCTGGTCTTTAGGCATGGCCCAACTGGGCACTGGCCACATACCTTTATATATATATATATATATATGTGTGTGTGTGTGTGTGTGTGTGTGTGTTTTAACCCCTCTGCCTTGGGCGGTTCGAAATTGACGGTGGTTCTGGTTAGGTGGCAGCAACGGATTTGTTACTCTGAAGTAACTGGTACCGTATAGGGATTCGCGATAGTTTCTCTTATACTACTATCCGATTTCTTCTTGTAATGGATCGGAGGATTCTGAGGCTTACTAAATTCTCTGAAGGTTCCCCGATTCTTCTTGAAACGTATCGGGGAATTATTCTCTCTCTATTTAAGACTAAGTTCTCTGAAGAGAGCGAAGCTCGAAGGAAAAGACAAAGATATTCTCTTACTGTAGTTTACTGCTAAAATGTTACGGGTAATGCTCAGCCTCTAAGTTAGATCAGACAAATCAGAATGAACAGTGGAGAAATTTTAGGCGGTTATACAGGGTGTCCGAGAATTATCTGTACAATTTTTGGCTGTTATTAAAAGTCAACCATGAAGTGTAGAAATTCCAGTGTTGTCCCATTTTACAGAGAATCTCATTAAGTTTTTTCTGATACCACGTTTTGACAAGTTTTTTAGAAATGTACGCGGGTGACAGACATTGATGATTTAAAAGCAAGAATCACAGCTGCTATTGAGCGAATTGATGTGGATATGCTGCAGCGTACATGGCAACATTTGGAGTATTGATTGGATGTTTTGCGAATCACTAATGGTGCACATATCGAATGTTTGTAACAACGTTACTTTAATAAAAGAAACTTTTGAAAATACAGATTCTAAATAATCTTGTTTAAGAATTTTACGTGTTATCAAGAATTTTATTAAAAGATGAAATTGTACAGATAATGTTCGGACACACTGGAATTTCTAAAAAACTTCTCAAAACTTGGTATCAGAAAAAACTTAATGAGATTCTCTGTAAAATGGGACAACACTGGAATTTCTACACTTCATGGTTGACTTTTAATAACAGCCAAAAATTGTACAGATAATTCTCGGACACCCTGTATACTACATTTTTTAATGACATTATTATTTAATGCTGACCTGTTGTTTTTGTTCTCAATAGGCTGAATTATTTTGCAAAATATTTAAAGTTAAAGGTAAATATTTTAGCTGTAGCAATGTCTAGGACAGATAAGCAATGTAGTAATGCCTAGTTAAGAATATTAATTTTTGTTTAGTTAAGACTATAATGTTTAATATAAATTTACTAATAATTGTGAAATTACGATAAAGTATGTTTGTTAGATTGTAATTGTTTAAAATGGGAAGAGTTGGCAATCCTGAACAGAGGCCCACAGAGCGGACTACCCCCAAAAAGAGTCATTCGGCAGCGCGATAAGTGTAAAGTTGGGGCCATGTAACCTTAAAATTAAATTAATTGTTTTGTGCCCCTCTCCGACGTAAAATATTATAGTAAAATTTCCTACTCGCATCCCCTCAAATTACTTAAAGCATTTTCGGAATTAAATAAAGTGTTAACAAGCGCTTAAAAAGAGTGTTAATGAACCCCCCTTCCCCCTTTGTGTTGTAACGGCTTTCATAGTCTCGGCGTGGCTACCATGAATTTATAAAGTATTGTGGAAATGAGTAAAGGGAGTGTAAAGATAAATGCAATAGAGAGCAGAAAGTAGAGTAAATAATGAAGAAAATAAATAATAAAACGTATTCACGACAGCAAGATATTTGAAGATGAAAATGAAAATTGAAATATGTATTTTATTATGAATTAAAATTAAACATGCGTATGAGCAAAAAATCAAATGCCTAAGATTTAAAATTAAACGTTAAACAAGACACGACTTCATCTTTTACAACGGAGAGAGAATATAACTTATACAGAAAATGAACATTGCAGAATTTAACAAGATTACATTATTAAGCTAAATCTAAAAAAATGATTAAGTAATTTAAAAAGAAATAATTCACCAATTATTCAGCAGAAATAAAATAGAAAATTTTTTTTTATCCGAACTTACGTCAGCGTATATATAAGAATATAAATACGAGGGTGATCAAAAAGTATTGATAATTTTATTGCTACGGACAAATGAATGCAAATAAGAAATAACCGTTTACATAGGTAAGTCTTCCTGCCCTCTGGCGTCTGCAGTCTGAAGCAAAATCTGCTACCATGAGTCAGTAGTTGTTGGAGCGCTTAAAAGGAGGGTGTATTCAGTGCTGGACTTACCTATAAGCTAAATAAGCTATAGCTTAGGGCCACACACCCTCGGGGGCCTCATTTTTTTAAATATATTTTTATTTTATCATTAGTTTTATTCTTTAACACTAATTCATCAAAAATATTATATATATATATATATATATATATTATTTTTTCTTTATCATTAACATTAATATAAAAAATAATAATTATAGTAATAATGACAACAATTGTAAAATACTTCGACAACTGTATGGTACATTAAGTTTTAAAGACTTACACAATGTTTAAGTGATACACTCAAGCTCATAATGCACGAGGTCGTGACAAGGTGACAGAGCAGCTTTTTAAATAAAAAGGGGATTATTATTAAATTTAGTTTTGTTTAAATATTTGTACTGAATACTTGCTAATTGTTAAGGGCAGTAATTATTTTCTATGCGGCAAATGGAATAAATCAATTAATTAGTTAAAAGGAACATTTTCTAGCTAATTTAATTTTGTAATCATTAATAAATAATAATCATGTATAATTATTTTAAATTTTTTTACCCGAATTTTTTTAGAGAAGGGCCTCAAATTTCATATAGCTTAGGGCCTCAGCAGGTGAAAGTCCGGCCCTGGGTGTATTTTTGCAGTACGTATAAATCTCTGAAATGGAGCAACGCGCGTTCGGAGACGAACGAAATGATTAAAACAGCTTTTGGAAATGATGCTCTCAGTGTAGCTAACGTTTACAAATGGCACAAAAAGTTAAAAATGGAGAAACATCGCTTGAAGACAAGGAACTAGTGGCCGCCCTGCCACTTCTCGTACTGATGAAAATGTCCAACAGATTCGATTTCTGGTACGAGCAAATGTTTCTCCATTTTTAAATTTTGTGCCATTTGTAAACGTCAGCTACACCGAGAGCATCATTTCCAAAAGCTGTTTTAATCATTTCGTTCGTCTCCGAACACGCGTTGTTCCATTTCAGAGACTTATACGTACTGCAAAAACACCCTCTTTTTAAGCGCTCCAACCAACTACTGACTCATGGTAGCAGATTTTGCTTCAGACTGTAGACGCCAGAGGGTAGGAAGACTCTCATATGTAAACAGTTATTTCTTATTTGCATTCATTTGTCCGTAGCAATAAAGTTGTCGATACTTTTTGATCACTCCTCTATAATGAATATAAGAATTACTTTGTTCATTTTTACACACACACACACAATATATATTTAACCTTTGGTAACCTTTGGTTACCAAAGGTTAGATCTGATTTATATACATATATAAACAAGTCTTTTCATTAGAAACCCTCACTAGAAATAGGTCACGATAAAAAAAAAAAAATTTGGAAGACTTGTGGATTAGATCTGTAAATATTTCTTTAGTTTTAGGGTGACGAAATTTTGCAATGTCTAACCAACTACAGTGGCGAAAAGCCTTACAAAAAGAATAGTTTTGAGAAAGAACTTCACGAATTTTTTAATCAAAGAAAATTTTTGTAAATAGTACAGTAGAAAAGTTAAGTTTAGTCGAGTGTAACACAATCCAATGGATGGAAATATTATGACTAGTATAAAAAGGGGGCTCTTGTTAATAGCTGGGGTTCTTACGTTAGTCCTAATTAGTAATTATTTTTTTATAATACTTGAAATCTATTTAAAAAAATCAGCACTGATAGCCAAGGCAAGCTTCGTTAATTTGAATCTCTGACAACTAAAATAGTATGAGAAAACTATGTTGCCTATAACAATAATAAATAATAATGATAACTAATAATACTAATATTGATATTTTAGGAGATTATTAAGAACTCCTAGATTTATAAATGACGCACCTTCTAGTGCCAGTATGCTGTTTGTAGTCAATAAGGTGCTTAACTGTGCCGGTGTTGGCTCGTCATTAACTAGAATTTAGATGTATCACTAGGCTTAGTGAGTCAGACAATAAGATTATAAAAGCTTTTGGACAAGTATTTTAATAAATTAAGGAATTTAAGTGACACCGAGTCAGGTGAATGTCTGTACGGAAGACTGTCCTTAGTATAAAGTGTATGCTGTGACTATATAATATGTCTGATGAAGGTTGCTGTGGTGAATGGTGACACTTTTGGTTAGCTTTAAGAAAGAATTTTATGAATTCTTTAATCAAGGAGAAATCTTGTAAACGGCTGTTTTTTACGATTATTGTATTATAGAATACAATACAGTAAGCATTTGGACCGTTTTGATTCTTATTTTTGAAGAGAAATAACCTAGAGAGACCTGCATAGATCCGATTTATTCTTTTAGATTGAGCTATCTGAATGTTTAACCTCCTACACCAAGTAGAAGAGACCAAAATTTAATAAGTGCCGAGATCTAAAATTCATGAAGCTGGGAACTCCGTTGGGAGCCAAGAATTATGGAAATAATGTTGTAAGGAAAATTTGAATAAACCCTTAAAATTTGCGACCTCACATTTACCCGAGACAAATTCCGTCTTAAAGAAACTAAGTGTGTTAATAGAGTAAAAAATTGTATTAAGTGAAGTGTTTAACTCAACCAAAGGATCGAATTAAACTTCAGACTAATAAATGAAAGCAAGTAAATCCTAGCCTCATACTTACAGGTTATACCACGTCTTGTAGAAAATTTAGCCAAAGAACTTTTATCATAATGACCTCACACTTGCCCAAGTCTAGGTTAAGATACAAAGAATTAGCCTATAAACACTTATAAAATCTCCCTCAACTCTCAAATACTGTGTGTGTACAAATAGCTGTGCTTTACTTGAATTTCCTGTCTGGTCATACTGTATAGGCCCCACCCACAATTAAGTCAGCTGATTGGAGGGGCGGCCGCTGGTTTGGGGTTGCTGTAACCTCGTCAGCCCCGTTCCAAACGCAACCGTAGCGCGCGCGCACCGGCCCTCGCTCGCTCTGTGTTTTTGTCTATTTCCGTTTGTTTGGTTGTGCATGTAGGAAAACCAAGCATTCTATTTACTCTATTCAGTTTTTTTATTTTTCCCCCCCTTTTGCTTTTATTTACCCTTTTCCCGGTTGTGAGGGTAGGTTACTCTGTTCTATTGACTGTACATGAATGTGTCAATGTGCTGCCGGTGGCTCCTATACCTAATATTCTTCGAAAATTATCTTTATTATAGAGTGGTCGCTAAAGTTCATGATATAACGTCATGCGCGCACACACACAATTATATATACAGGGTGTCCCGTAAGTTTGGAACCATAGGGTAAAATGTTTTTCCGTTTATGCAAGTGCCCATGTCGTCTTTGAGTAAGGAAGAACGCGTCCAGGTAATTCTGCTCGTAGGAAATCGGAGTCAGAGGGGGGGTCGCTGAGGAATTTAACACATTGCATCCGGACTGCGCGCCGATAATACACAGCTGCGTCGGCAAACTTGTAGCAAAGTTCAGGGAAACGGGATCCATAGGAGATAAACCACGCAGTGGACCTCCGAGGACATCCACCGACGATGAGAGAGCCGCTATCATCCTCGCTCATTTCACACACAGTCCCCAAAAGTCTCTTCGGCGTTATTATTTTGCTCTATGGTTCCAGACTTACGGGACACCCTGTGTATATGTGTGTGTGTGTGTGTGTATATATATATTATATATATATATATATATATATATATATATATATATATATATATATATATATACATATATACACACACGTTTTCCCTTATCGCCATCCCTTTAACTTACTCCACTCAGGGCCGGATCATGGGTTCGGGGGGCCCAGGGCACATTACATAAGGGGGACCCCAAATTTTTTTTAGTTACGCCACTGTGTGCATTTAATTAACTAAGTGTCCCGGTTTGAGGAAAGAAAATTGTGGTAAGCCTATTATTAAATATATTTTAATTAAATATAATTATTAAATATATATTAATTAAATTATTAAAAAATATTAACTTAGACATTTAAAAAAATGAATGAATAGTAATTGAACAATGTTATCACAACTATCAGTGATAATTTATGAAAAATATTCACTAACACTAAAAAGAAGTGCGCAGCAAACCATAATCACATGTAGATTTAACTAAGCAACGTTGCCAATTATTATTACTGAAACTCTGCAAAATTACGACAAAAATCTTAAAAGATTGAACTCTATTTGAAATCCACGATTTGTAATAAGTTTGATAAAAATATTTTCAAGTCTTAGCCCCGAGTTTTTTTTTTTTGTTTTTTTAATAAGCTAAAAAATAAGTCATAAGCCATTGCCCAAATTTTCAAGCTATTGGCCACAAAAAGCTACAAGTAGCTTGAAAAAAGGCAATCTGGCAGCACTGCTCATCCAAAAGATCCAGCAATATGTTTATATTTTCGTCGGGGAAGCCCTATTAAAAAAAAAATCATCGGGGAGGCCCAGGGCAAATGCCCACTGTGCCCCCCCTCTTAATCCGGGCCTGCCTCCACTCCCCCCACCATAATATATTTTTTTCCCCCTTTTGACCATCCTCCTTATCAAACCCATTGTTTACACTTATCAAACCTTTTGTTTACACAACTGTGCTTAAAATTTTGCTCTTTTCCCCTCTTCCATTTCCACACGTTTCGCCTTTATCCCCTCGTTTTCATGGTAACCACTCACTAAATGCACGGATACTACTTATCCATCTTCTATTTTCACAAGAATGATCAGGAAAACATCTTTTTTTATTTCCCTGTTCATCCTAAGACTAGCCAATGTCCGCAGCTAGCTGGTGGTGGTAATAATAATAATAATACTACTACTACTACTACTACAGGAGTTAGACAATGGGCCTCATAAGTTGGCCTGAGCTCTGTGCCAATCCATATTGTATATAACAAATGGATACGAGATCTTTTAGTCCTTAAAATTGTTTTTTTAATCACGTCATTGAAGTTAAAATTTTAACGCCTTAACATTTCTTTAATTTTGATTATCTATAAAATCATAAATTATCTCCTTACATTCTCGTACATAAATTACAGTATATGAAGATTTTATACTGTATTAACTTTTAGTGCAATCTTAAGATTAACGACCATATTCAAGGCCCTCCTTAACAAAAATGTAACTAAGATTGTCAGTTTGGTATACAATACATACGAGTATATTATCATTTCACATCTTAAGAGTTAATGTACCATCATATAATAAACTGCCTACATTTTCACTAATAAAAAAAAATAAAAAAAAATAAATAAATAAAAACTTTCGAGGGAGAAGTCAGTCAGTTTAACTCCTGGAAAAATTCAAAGAATAAATGGCTACACATAAATGGCCACACATAAATGACCTTATCCTCGTAGTTTGTCACTTTTACTATATAATTTGATTAGATTTTTAGAAGTACGCAAGACGTGTACAGTTTTCTTTCATGGAATTCTGGGTAATAATATACTGTGGCTGAACATACTGTTCTACTCGTAAATATTTCATATACAGACCTCTACGTTCGATTTCAAAGTTTGCTCAAATTTGTTTGAACGTTGAATAGTCTGTTCAAAACTAACATATCGTCAGACTAATACGATCTGATGATTTAAGAAAAAAAAAAAAAAAAAATGCTTCATTCCAATATCGCCGAAAACTGACTTAGGCAATTATGATATTAGTCTGACGATAAATACTTCTGCAAAAAATATTTCCTGAAGTAAACCGTTAAATTTTAGTGTTGAACTATAAATTAGATTTGTTACTCGTAATTATGCTACAAATTTCATCTACTTTGAAAATTAGTCTACGAACCTGATTAACTGAATTAAACATTCAAGACTTAAAGGATTTATTACTTCGCTCTGTTATTTGAACTGAAATTTATACTGTAATTGTTTGTTATGTAGCAAATAAGGAGTAGGAGAGATTTGTACTAAAATACAATACAATTTATTACTCCATTTACCCATATACATACATACATTAGGTGTAACAAGTATATATATATACACACACACTATATACATACATACATACATAAAAATTATTTCACGAAAGTAACACGTCAAGAATGCACCATTTCACTCTTTGGGTATTTCTCTAAGAAGAAAGTATTACATCGATATGGGTCCGATTCCCAACCGTTATCGAGATACAGGCCTCTACATTTGGGTAATTAAAACAATAAAAAAGCGATCTTACATACTATTTAATGACACTTGTGGTTTACAAAAAGTACAAACATACAATACACTATTGCACTTATTGCAGAATAGTTTCAAAGTGACCCCCTCCTTCTTCAATGCACGCAGCGAGCCTCCGATCCATCGAGTCTTGCCAAGGAAAACGCGGAAGTTCATTTCTGAGGTTTATGAACGCATCCTGTATACGTGCAACCAACTGCTCCCTAGTTTCGGGCTTACCCCACTGATAAACGTTACTCTTCAAGAACCCCCAGACAAAAAAAAAAAAAAAATCTAGCGGAGATAAGTCAGGCGAACGAGGTGGCCATGCCACAGGTCCTCCACGTCCAATCCACCTTCCCGGAAACCGTAGAGGCCTGTATCTCGGTAACGGTTGGGAATCAGGCACATGTCGATATAATACTTTCTACTTAGAAATACCCAGAGTCAAATGGTGCATTCTTGAAATTTCCTCCTGGGACACCCTGTATATAGAGAGCAGTTAATGCTTTCCTGTACATACATATCAAAAAAGTTCTGATATTGGTAAGCAAAATTTTGCTTTATTGGCAGATAAATAGTTTGAATCGTCACCTTTAAATCAACTCAAATTCCAGTGAGGCGAGAGTTATTAAATTTCTCAATTTTTAATTACATTTACAGACATTAGATATACGAGTGCCGTGAAGATGCAAACCCAGATTAAGATTACAAAAACTAAGGAAGCGCTCCCACGAAAGTAGTCGATGCCGTTTGAGTATTCACCTGGTTAAGTGAACAACCCGCGTATGTGTATACTTCTTTGATGTAATGGATTTTTCCTATTAAAATTTGGCGGCTAGGTAGTTTTTTATTTAGTCATTTTTATGCAGATTGGTTGAATGTACTGTAATGGTTAAAAAAATTCTAGAACTATGAATGTAAATTATATTTGCGAATGCATCAAAGACTTTTTTTTGTTTTTTTTTTAACTATTTCCTGTCGTATTCTTCACATACAGCCCCTAGGAAACCCACATAGACAGAACGTAGGTGACTGTTATGTGTACAGCCCGAATAAGTGTACACCGTTTCCCCGTCACAAAGTGTGTACACAAAGATGGGCAGTAACGCGTTACGTAACGAGCGTTACATTTGTAACGAGTAAGGGTAACGCAGCGAGAAATTTTGAAGTGTAATGAAATAACGGTAACGCAAATTTTTAAATGTAATTTTTTTTCGTTACTCGTTACATCGTTACTTTCGTCAGAGAACGAATAATGACAATGAAAAACATTTAACACTTGTAGGAATAAAAATTGAACTGCGAGACATTTATGAAGACAGACGCGATGTCAGTGTGTATGCTCACTATCCTGACGTAAAGGTTAGGAAAATAGTAAATTTATTACTATTATGCGTCAGTTTGATAAATATGGCAGTCATTCAGTTATGCAGATAGATGCAGCGGCAGGGTGCGCTGCATATAGCTGCATGCGGAGCCTTGCAAACATCTGTTTAACAATGCTTGCGGTATTTTCCATCCTTGTTTAGTTAGTTACCTTGTAGTAGTAGTATAGTTATCTTGTATAACATTAACCTCTGCCTGAAATACTATTAGTCATATGTAACGCTACATGTAACGAGTAAAGGTAACGCTGAGAGCCAGTTTAGAATGTAACTATGTAACGGTAACGCAGCAGATTTAAATGTGACAATGGCCATCACTGGGTGTACAACTTAAACGGCATCGACTCTACTACATTTTGTCAGTTCGTACCAAGCTCCCAGTGAGAAATATATATAATTTCACGAGTTAAAATTTTATATTCAATAGGCCACACTCATCGATGCGTTCCTCTGCATTGGTTAAGTAAGATTACATAGGATAAGATCTAGGTTAGGTTAAAGGGGTCGATGAGTTTAACCTGTTCATAATTTTAGGTATCACGCTCTACAATATAAATCCCGCTTGTCTTAGCATACCCTGCCCGCCGAGGGTGAGTAAATAATAATAATAATAATGATGATAATGATAATGATGATTGATGATGATTGATGATTGATGATGGGCTCTTCGGATGGGTATAATTATCTTCTGTTTAATACATTTAAAATAATAAAGTACATGGTCGAATCGGTGGGTTCAACAGTGCATTAGGGGAAGGAATATCAAATGAATGAAAAATTTATGGACTTAAAAATAAGGGCAGCTTTTTTTTAGAAGGGGGGGGGGGTCCTCATTTATACTATTTGAGTCATTTTCAGGTACTATTATTTCTTTACCACTAAAACGCTATGAATGAAATAAGAATTAGTCACGTAAATTCATCAGAGTAACCTACTAGTAGAGAGAGCTGAGCGAACTATTAGTCTAAAAGTCCCTGGATCTACGTTGGAGGATTAGTTGTTCAAATCCCACATTAAATTGTAGGTCCTCTCAGTCATACGATATTACGAAGGAGGGTAGAAAAAACAAAGCAAATCATTAATCATTATTTATAGATGACATTGTATATTCGCTTATCTTTATTGAAATCTTATCCCACCAGTTCATAATAATCAGGACTTTTTTTTTTTCCTGAAATAGTCTTTAATGAATTCCTCAGTAAACAAGAGAGATTCATTTGGTTTTATTCTGTAAATAATAAAGTTTTGGACGATTATAAAACAAACAGAAATTGGAGAAACATTTTGAAAAAATAATTAAATATCTGTATTTCAAACTACATATATATATGTTAGTTGGCACTGTGACAAAATGTTTTGGGGGCAATTTGTAACACGAACTCTTAAATAATTTTGAGATGTACGGCGACTACTACAAACATTTTGAAATATAAAAAAAATCACCGTCTTCGGTCTAAATTGAGATCTGCTTGTTCCTCAGAGTCTTATGTGCTATACCCTTTTATATCAAATAAAGGGAGCTTAAAAATGAATAGAATAATGACATATCAAGAATAAAATAGCTATGCGCGATGCGCTAAACTGCAGTAAAATATGAATTAATCTTAGCATATTGCGTATATACGCGAAAATATTTTTTAGTTTCATCATTTAAGCTTTGTTAACGAGTGGTTTTGTTTACGAAAAGAATCTCTTGTTTCTTCGTTCCTCAAAATTACGAGTAATGAATGAAATATAAAATGCATATAATTATTTACCCAATTACCTCGCATTATTATAAGCTGATCCTCTTATACATACATACATACATACATATATACACATTCATATACATACTGTACAGTATATACACACCGTCTGCCAAAAAAAAAAAAGGGGGGTTGACTAAAAACAGCCATGAAATCAACATTTATTAACCAATCATAATGAAACTCTAGAGAGCAAAACTATGTAAACAGTATATATGTACACCAATTTTCAGTTTATTATATTCAAAATTAATGATTTAATGGGGATTGTTCAACAAATTTTGTCGGTGAACATCGCTCGTGTTTTGAATTCTGGGAGTCCACAAAGGCGGTAAAACTTTGGTAATAAAATTTTTATTCTCATTTTAGTTATAGAATACATCATAAGATTTTTAAAATATAGGAAATGCCTCTATTAAAAACTATGAAAAAAAAAGGATTTTGAATTTCGAAACAACTTGCATCCTCAGTTTACAAAAGAAATCAAATTAACATTTTACTCTTTTGGAATTCATATTAAAAAAAATTGCTCAATGTGTTTTCCTTCTGTTTCAATAATTTTCTTCAATCTTGGAAGAAATTCATCAATGGTTCGATCGATCTGCTCCTGTGGTATCTCTTCCCACTTCTCCACAAGAAGTTGACGCGAGTGATCAACATTTCTCACCCTGCTCCCGTAAACTTTGTGCCAAATTTTCCCAGATTCCATAGTCAACAGGGTTCAAGTCAGGACTGTTAGGTGGCCAATTTTGGGGTTCAAGTAATTCTGGGACATTATTTTTTTAAGTATTCCACATTGCTATTGCTGTATGGGACGTTGCTCCGTCTTGCTGAAAAAGATAACCACCACCGTTGGCCAGATTTTGCATTTCGGGAAGCATGTTTCGCAGCAGAGTATTTCGATAGTAGTCGGCATTGACTTTTACACCAGGCTCAATCAAATGAATGGATGTTTTTCCTAACTTTGATATGCCAACTGACACCATGACACTAGCTGAGAAATGATTTCTGGTTGCAAAGAGTCTATCAGGTATTTCATTCTTACAGTGGACGTGCGAGTAAATTCCGTCATTTTGACTGTTCCGTTGTTGGGGAATTCGGATAGTAGTTTCGTTTGTCCATATCCCCCTTTTTAGTTTATAATGCTTAATTATAATATCTTCCTCTGAAAATGGCATATTCACTATATTTTATAACCCTGCCAAAAAAAAAAAAAAAAAAAAAAAAAAAAATCTTATATTAGAATTTACAAAAGTGAAAATGGAAATAAAGGATTCTTGATTAGTTTGTCCAGCATCAGCTGTAGTATTATTAGAAATATTTAATAAATCGCTATTTTTGATAGCTTCGAACTGAAATTTGGTTTACAGATAGATGTTTTATGCATCTTTTACGTGTGTATAAGTTTCATACTGATTGTTTGAAAAATGTTGATTCCATGGATGTTTTTCAGAGTGAACCCTTTTTTTTGGCAGAAGTTAAGTTAGGTTAATCCGAGTTAACCTAACCTAAAACAAATCAGTGGACGTGTAAATGCTGAAGTAGCATAAAGGACGACTTACCAGACTTCGTTTTAATTTAAATACTAACACGAAAACACTGCCATTTCAAATTCTTTAAAGCTGTCTCTATTCTGTTCACTGTTCCCCGTGTCTTGTTTTTGGTGTAGCAAAGTTTCTCTCATTTCAATGACGAAACATTTTTTTACATCAAAACAATCGATATATTTCAGAGATCAGAGTTTCGTCACGAGTATAAAAAGAATCAAAGATGAGCATACCGATGTAGAAACAGTTCTGCTACACTAGAGCTTATTAAATCTTTTCCTGGATCTAGTTCGATAAGGCACGGTATAGCAATGTTAAATAATAAATCATTTTAAGATTATAAATAAGTCCTTTGATTTTAAGTGTTAATAGCAATTTTTCTTTCTACAAAATAGAATTTCTTAAAAATTTCACCAATATCATCTCCACAAAACCGAAACCAGGTGAAAAGGACCAAAGTGTGTAACTACAATATAAGGGTGTCTGTTTACCCGATAAAATAACCTGGTATAAACAAAGAGACGATTGGCACTCATTTGGTTAAAGATAACAGTTAATTTAGCACAGTGAAACGGGGGAGGCAAGCAACTGCATGACCAAAAGATAACGGCAAAGTTACATTAAAAACACACGTTTAGTTTTCTTACAGAACCGCGACATTTTTACACACGCATTCAATTCTATATCACGACACTCGCCCACTTTTAAAATCCTAATAACTCTAACCAAAGCTAATTTAACTTTACCTAACCTAACTTTAATTATAGCACCTATTATCATGATAAAAGATAGCATTTATGAAGATAATTTACCGCGACACCGCAGATGTCGGGATACGCACGTTGTGTCGCGACAGGCTTCGTGTATATTTTCAAGATTATCGCGATTTCCGAAGATACACACACACAACCCGAATTAACAAAGCAATAACACTTTGCACGCTAACTACAGAAGAAGCATTTCACTAATGTTAATCGCATACAGCGACCGTATATGAAATTCCCTCACCTAAAAAACTGGCACAAGAGCCAAAGGGAAAAGAAATTTTCTAATTTCCCCTCATTCCTTCGGCTCTAATTCTTAAATCCCAACACATTTTCGGTGCAAATGTTCATAATGCTGTTAAGTTCTTCGCAGTTAAACTTTCGAGATATTAACGAAACATGTCTTGATAAATATGCAGGAACAGCGGACAAACTTAAAAGCGAAAATTTTCCCCTTAAAGGGGAACGCTGAACGCACCGTTAAATTAGGGTTTTCCCCTTAATATATTCATTAATATATCTAGTTATACTGTATTATGCATCTTTGTACTGAATATATATATATATATATTCAAACGCACAAGGAAAAAAAATTGCATCATTCATTTATTTCACATGTTTAAGTGTGAAATTCATCCACACACACACACACACACACACACACACACAAACGAGTAGAGCATGTTTTTTTTTTCAATTTTATTACCGATACATTTCAATCAATTAATGTCCTTGACAAAACCCATTATGGTTACCATACCAACGTGCCGTTATGACAGCCCATTCGGACATGATGCTTACCTCTGTGATTTGCTCTGGGAAACAGTCGATGCGCGCGATTCGTATCGACGAAAATGAATAAATATAAAGAATGACAGCAGCAGCAGTAGCAGCAGTAGCACAGTAGCAGCAGCAGCACGGCACAATCTCTTACACATGTACGTAAATATAGCCATAGTCCGATGTACGTTTTTTACTTAAACACACACACGCGTGTCCGTAAAGAAAAGGTTAAGGAGATGGAGTCTGGAAGTGGGGGAGTGGGTAAGGGGGAGGAAATGCTGCACCACTACCAACATAGGTAAATAACTCACCTTTAAAGGAGAAACATCTTACGAGGGAGGAACATTATTTTTCTCCTACGAATTCGAATTAAAATGTTGGCCTTTAGGCACAGGCTCATTACTTAGCTACGTGTACACACGCACACGCGCGCACACACACATTACATATAGTCTACACATCTCTTATGGTGATACTTTCTTATTTTTGACAAACTCCCACACGCAAAGATTATAAAAATGTATAATTAATGAGGACTTCATTAAACACTTCTCATTAATAAAAGTGGATCAACTTCCACTCATAATACTTAAGTAATAAATATATTAATGCAAGGCGATTAAAACTAGTACAGGGTGTTCATAAGTTATCTTTACAAATTAAATTAAAATTAGATTGAATTTGTAAAGAATTTATAGACACCCTGTACATCATTATACTTAAAAATAAGCGTCAAACAGTTTTTGTTTTGAGTTCTGTTCTGTGTGTGTGGCTAAGTGATGAGCTATGCCTAAAGGCAAACATTTTAACTAACTTGTAGGTGAAAAATGACGCTCCTCTTTGGTAAGATTTGTGGAAGGTGGTGATGGTGGTATGTACTGAATTTGTGTCCATGCCCTATAAATATATTAACAGCAAAACATTACAGATTTTACAAAAACCAATCTCAGCTTTGCCGAGGTGACGGCATTCATTCGACCAGACTTTAATCGACAGGTTGTTTGAGGTTAGATGAAAGGTTAAGTCAAGTTAGGTTTTTAAAGTGTTCATACAATGTTCTGTTGACCAAATGGGTATGAATCCATTTTGCCAATAAGGGAATATATTGAAGTACAACTTTCCTATTTCTTACAAACTTTAATGAAAAACTAAATTATTCATTTATTGAGGTTTTCATTCACAAACATTCACACGCACTTTACACTTTCATATATGCTCCTGCATTATCACGACATTTCCTTAGACAAACGGGTATGTCGTCCACTGCTACTCGTAACATGCGTTCAAGAACAGTGTTGAGAACATGGTTAATTCCAGTGGCGGCTCGTGACTCTCAGTTATGGGGGTGCTGCCTCAGAAATTGCGACCAATTCTGTCGATTTTATATATTTTATATATATATATATATATATATATATATATATATATATATATATATATATATATGAGAGAGAGAGAGAGAGAGAGAGAGAGAGAGAGATAACTACTCAGTTATAAAAATAAGTAAAATAGTATCATAAATCAATTATAGGGTACTTACGCTTAACGGGTAATTTTGAATTTGCCAAAAATTTATTTATAAACAAATTCCATTCTTCCGTTTTTATTCTGAGCGAAAAAATATTCTAAGAAATGAAAGCTATATTTTGCAAATAATCCAATTATTATATAATTAACTTCAATCTCACGACAAAAAATAAATGATAACGAATCATTGATAAATGCAATTCGGAAATTAAATTTCGAATTAGCAAACGATACAGCAACACAACTACCACGTCAAACAAACAAATCGGCACTGCTCTGTCCACAGTGCTTTGGATCCTCTTAAGCCCGCGATTCTGACTCGCTCTTCGTACGTCCGCCACCGAGGTTTCAAGTGTTTCGAACAAAATCTGGAACTGTTAAGTACGCAGTTCCACGGGAAGGCTGAAGCTACTTTCGTGATTCATTCGTTCGGCATTGAAATAGTTTAAGGAAAAAAGGATATAATCGGATTTAAAAACTCAAAGTTCATTGAAAAAAAACAATCAGAGAGGCTATTTTAAATATAAAGATCATGGGAGTGCTGCAGTTCCGCAGTGCCTACCGACGAGCCGCCCCTGGAACTTAATTCTTTCCCCCAGTTCATCAACATATTTAGGTTTGTGGCGATAAACTTCTTCCTTAACCCAAACCCAGAAAAAGAAGTCGCAAGGTGTTAGGTCTTCCAATCCATCTTCTTGGAAATTTGTCACGCAGCCATGCCCGCACATCGTTAGAAAAATGAGGTGGTGCTTCGGCCTGCATGAAATGAAAATTATCAATGTTATTCCATTGCGAAATCATTGGCCATACGCGACTTTTCAACATTTGGAGGTACCATCTCTTTCAGCATTCATTGTGTCCCGAATGATAAAAGGCCCAACAATGGTTGTAGATATACCACACCAAACCGTCAGCAAGCTCAATACAGAAAACCTCAATAAATACTGAATAATTTACAGTTTGTTTCATTAAAATCGAGTAAGAAATAGAGGAGTTTTATGAATTTTAAAATAGGGAGTAACTTATACATCCTGGGGAAAAAAAATCACACACACACATATATATATATATATATATATATATATATATTATATATTATATATATATATATATTATACAGTATATATAATTACAAAATGTTAAAATCAGGATGGATTCAGGACCTGAAAACAATGAAAAAAGTTAATATAAACATATGCCCGAAATCGCTTTGTTTCCGAGTTAAAGCCCGTTTAGTGTTCCAACAATTCCAGCGATTTCCCACCACGAGAAGCTTTATGTATCATACATACTTGGTTCCTTCAACAGTGTGCTCGCAATCCTTTTTCTATCCTCCGTGTTGTTTTCTGATGAGGCTGCCTTCACGAGAAGTGGCGTGATCAATTTTCACAACACTCATCACTGGGCCGAAGAGAATCCGCATGCCACCATCCAGTTAAGGCACTAACAATAATTTAGAATCAATGTATGGGCGGGACTTATCGTCGACAATTTTTGTCGTCGGTCCTTTTGTTTTGCCTGGAAGATTAACAGGAGAATCCTATTGCAATTTTTTAAGGAATGAGTTAAGCGATTTACTAGATGAAGTTCCTCTTGGTGTCCGACGTCGTATGTGGTTTATGCATGACGGCGCTCCGCCTCATTTAGTCGAGTAGCCAGAGACTATTTGGATGACAATTTCCCTGATAAATGGATAGGCCGTGGAGGACCAATTGCGTGGCCTGCTCGCTCCCCAGACCTGAATTCACTATTTTTACCTGCGGGGTCATCTGAAATTCATCGTTTACGTGACACCCATTGACAACGTTGAAATGCTTCGCCAACGTGTAGAACAAGGATGACAGAAAATCTGAGCAATACTTGGAATGTTTGAACGCGTCAGGCAGTCTATGACGAGGCGTGTTCAGGCGTGTATTCAAGCGCAAGGCGGTCATTTCAGCACTTCCTTTAAAGGTAAGGCGGATACTTGCTGGAACACACAACGGGCTGTAACTCTGAAACAAAGCGATTTCGGGCATATGTTTATATAAACTTTAATTGTTTTCAGGTCCTGAATCCATCCTGAAAGTGCGTCCCACATGTTATGAAACACCCTGTATAGTACTGCTACTGAAGCCCATACAGAACACGAAACATTGCGAACATTGAAGCTATACAAAGGACTTTTACGTCTAAGATAGAGGAAACGGAAGGTGAAGACTACTGGTCTCGACTACAATCCGTGAAACTCTACTCTGTCGAAAGAAGGCGCGAGCGGCACAGAATAATATACATATGGAAAATACTCGAGGGCTGTCCCTAACCTTAGAAATGAAATAGAAACAAACTGGAATGAGAGAAGAGGCAGATTTTGTACTGTCCAGCTGCGGTGGGACAAAGGGCCATGAAAACGAGGATGAAAATACCCTCAGAATAAGCGCCCAAAGCTTTTCAATGTCCTACCAAAAGAAGTGAGGAATCTCCAGCGCACCGATCTGAATAACTTCAAGTACCAGCTGGACAAATTCCTGTGCAAAGTCCCTGACCAGCCATGCGTGGCTGGCTACGAGGGCAGGAGGAGATCAGACAGCAATTCCCTCCTTCACCAGATCCTGCAAATGAGGCGGGATGCTGCAGAGGGGTCGACCGCAGGTCGATCCTGAACCGTTGTTCGAATTCACAAAAGTAAGTGTATATATATAGGATGAATTTCACAATTAAACACTAAATAAATGAATGATGCAAATGCACAAGGAAAAAGAAAAAAGATTCCAAGGCCTTTCGTGTATTCAACAGTACACTTCGTCAGGGAATGACGAGGTGTACTGCTGAATACACGAAAGGCTTTGGAATCATTTTTCCTTTTGTGTTTGCATCATATATGGCGCTCATAAGTATTTGTACACGGAAATATTCCGGTTATATTTGTCCTTATCTTTTGTACCATGCATAGGATATATACTTAGGAAAAGTTTACCATTCGTTTGGAAAATTTTTAAATAAAAAAATTAGTTCAACGCCAACATATGATTTAAAACATCAAAGAATTTGGAGGAAAATAAAAAAAGTAAAATGAAAAAGTTTTCGTACATTTATTTACAAAATTATTTAATACTTTTTGTGTCCACCATTTTTGCTTGAACGACTTCAATGATTAGTTTTCGATATTTTTCTACGAAGTTTCGACATTTTTTAATAGAAATTTTAGCCCATTTTTCTTAACAAAATTTGCAATTCATTCACATTCGAAGGGTTTCTCTTGCGGGGACACTTTTTTAAATCAAACCATAAATTCTCGGTTAAATTGAGATATGGGCCTTGACTGCGCCTTTCGAGAAGCTTGGAATTCTCTTGTTGAAGCCATTGCATGGTGCTTTTACTATTATGTTTTGGATCATTGTCTCGTTGCAGTACCCAATTGCGACCCATTCGTAACTCTCGAATTAAAGGGAATACATTTTCTTCTAAAATTTTCTATTTCTTCGAATTGAAAATTCCATTGATGACAAGCTTTCCTGGACCAGAAGCACTAAAGCATCCCCAAAGAAGCAAACTACTACCACCACCATATTTAACCGTAGGAAGGATGTTTTTTTCTCGAATGCAGCATTTGATTTTCGCCAAACATACCGTTGCTCGTTGTTCCTGAATAATTCAATTTTGGTGTAGTCTGCCCAGAGAATTTTATTCCAGAATGCAAATCCATCATTTTGATATCCTTGGCGTATTTTAAATGAGCTGTTTTGTGTTTTTCTTAGTAGAGGCTTTTCTTCGTGCAACCCTTCAATGTAGACCATTCTTTTTCAATGTACGACGTACAGTAGAGGATTCACGGAGAAAGTTCTAGAATTCAGAATTGCCAACAGTATCTAATCAGTAAACAGCCAACTACTTATAAAAATTTTAAATTCTTCAACTTTAAGGTGGACACGTACAGTATTAAATAATTTTATAAATAAATGTACAAAAACTTTTGCATTTTAACTATTTTCCTCAAATTCTTTGATTTTTACCTATGTTGGAGTTAAACTAATTTTTTTATTTATTAAAATTTTCCAAACGAACGGTAAACTTATAATTATCCTATGCATGGTCAGGGCCACCGAGAGCTGCCCCGGGCAAGGATTGGTATATGGGGCCCCCCTGTTTACTCGGTATTTTATTATGAATGTTTTTTGTGTACGTAACAAACTGATTATATGTCCAAGTCACTATTCAAAACATACAGTATGAATAAACAACTCGGAAGAAAATGACCATTTTATTTTTCGAATCAATTATATTAATTCTATCACATACAATTTACAAATGCAATACCAGTCCATGCAGGCAAGACAATTGTTTACCGCAAGATTTTCATAATTAGAAGCGTACTTTCTTTGCCTTCTCTCTAGCAAAGTGGTAAATGATTCTGATGAAATTTAAAGTACGGGCTCTAACTGGCTTTCAATTACAATGGTTCCCAGATCTGTCAGTCGGTCTTGGGCATTGGTGGACCGCGGATAATATTTTATCCGTTTCAGTTTGACTATGATAATCTCTATAAAATGTATGTTCATTAATTATATTTCCTCCGTTATTTAATCAATCGCTTTATAATATTTTTAGATTTTATCCCCCCCTTTCCTGGCCCCGGGGATTTATCCCGGCTTCTCCGCCCTCTCGGCCCCTGTGCATGGTACAACAAAAGATAAGGACGCATATAACCGAAATATTTCTGTGTACGAATACTTATGAGCGCCATTAATGTGTATATAGTGTTGGGCGCATTACTTTTTTAAAAGTAACGGCGTTACCGTTACTCCCAATAGAAAGTAACGTCATTACCGCTACAGTTACTTCTGTGGAAAAGTAATGCGTTAGTTACCGTTACTTTTATAATAAACTAGAAAATATAGTATTTCTGAATATATCTACATCGCAATTATAAAAGAATTTCTGAATATCGAGCAAATATTTAATTAAGGTCTGATATATAACAATGAAACAATACCTGATTTTAGACATGTACTTAAATAATCGATACAATTTAACAATTTTACCATTTGAAATAATATTAATAGCGATCAATAGATCTTAAGTAAAAAACTAAAAATGTAAAACAGAATTGCTCTTCGCACTTAGTATTACAAAAACGAAAATTATTGAACGGAATACACTAAAATAAATCGTGAATAAAAAATTACAAAATGCCTAAAGGATTAGTCATACAAGAAAAAAATAGAAATCTTGAAACTATTTTGCCGAATGTCTTTCAGCAAGACTGTTACATTACAAAAAAACTAATTTTTCAAAAATGTCCTTTTTTAAGGACAGTCTCTGTCCACATGTTGAATCACTCGGTGTCAAGTGTTATGTTTAAACATGTTTGCACACGTTTAGTGTGAAGCCATTTTCATTCATATACGTTTCCAAGTTGAGCATATAAGAAAGTAACGGCATTACTCCCAACTATATATATATATATATATATATATATATATATATATATATATAGAGTAAAGATTGTACCTGAATCTGAAATGAAAAGAATTTTTTGGTAACTGCACACAGCTAAAAATTGAGTCAAAACGAGAATTTGGTACACGTGATATCGATTTGAGAGAGAGAGAGAGAGAGAGAGATATATATATAGATATACACGCATTGATGTGCTTGAAATTTATATCAGAACATATAAAAAAAGTTAAAAAAGTGAACTCAAACAGTACAACCGCTATTATACATGTACAGTTTATTTAAAAAATCTCGTCGTAAAATTCGGTTACTGATAAATACGAGTAGAAAATATTAAATTTGACGACAGAACCTTTTAATCCGACTGTACGTACCACGGGATGTATCTGTCCCTCTAAAGCTCTGAAAAAAAAAAATAAAAAAAAATAATAGTGTCCCAATTTACAAAGCGGAAACAAAGTAGTGCCAAATAACCACTGACCATTGGCACTCGCCTCACATCTCTTTTTAGAAGATTAAGATATAAAACTAGCCATTGAAAATGTCTCGTACGACCCAAACCAAAACGAACTTAAAGCTGAAAAAGCCTTATCAATTTCGCCTCCATTATTCAGTCGGGTGAAAGTTTAGTGAAAAACATTTCAACTTTGACAGAGTGACAAACAAGTTGGCTACAAATATGAAGTTATTAAAAATAACGACAAGGCACAAATGCACGAATCCTATCATATTACAACCAAGAAAGATTTAAGAGCTACGGTATCAATATAAACATTCTGAGTAGCTCCATAAAAGAAAAAATTGGGAACGATATGAAGAAGTTTGCAGAGCGGAAGAATGAGCATCATGTTGAGATTATGGAAAAGTTTGTCTCGATCGGTAATAAAAATGAATACTGCTCTGTCCTCAAGTCGCGCAAAGGAAACGAGATATCGTAGTTATGAAGTTGTATTCGTTCTTAGGATGTCGTAAACGGTATGATGACGATGATGATACACGGTTGGAAATTTTATATTTTAAAGCTCAGTTTCATTAAAAAAAAAAAGAAAGACCAGACAGAAAAGGTTTTAAAGCATAGTCCTTAAACATCAAAACAAAGATACTTGAAAATAAAGATTGACAACTCTCTCCGCATTCAAGACCCAAATTTACGAGGGTTAGTACGAGTAGTGTCTTTTATTTTATTTCTCTTGAAATATTTCTACGAAATTTATGGAACACGCGTGGCATATTCATGTCGTAATACATCTTTGAGGAATAACCTAACTACTAGTGATGTAGCGGATGTCATTTTTTTCACATCCGCGGATGCGGATGCGGATGAGGATGTTTGATTTCAACATCCGCGGATGCGGATGTCTACATTTTCGTTATTTTTTAGGATATATTCGAGATTTGTTGTGTTTAACGTATATAATAAGTTATTATATAGAGAGCTGTAGCTATAATGTAGTATAATTGATTAATTGTACAATAATTGCTGTACTTTTCTCTGAACATAAAATAATATCAAGCATCTAACTAATATAGAAATCAATTAGTGAATTCGTCTGCAAATAAATTCGTTATATTTTGAGAATAAAAACCCACTCTAATAGACAGAGTTTATTTCCACGACAGTTTCGACGCCCACTGGCATCCTCCTCGGGTGGATACAGAAACACAAATGAAACAAAACAAGAGGGAAAAACAGTTCAGGGATCGACCGTTAAGAAATTCGCACCTAGGTTGGATTCCATTCTCTCGAGACAGGAGGGGCATTTTCATTAAGTACATTCGCACAAATTTTAAAACTATCTTCCTGTTCTAAACATACAGATTCTATTATTTTTACATAATTATTACATTTATAATTAAATTTATTACATTTAATATTGCATAATTATTAATTACAGAAATTATAAATTTATTATTACATTGGTTATTACATTGTTGTTTATTATACAGAAATTATAAACCGAAAAACGAATGAAAAAAGGCGATTAGGAAATAATCCAGAGACCATTGAGAAATTCGCACCTAGGTTAGATATCGTTCTCCCGAAACCAGAAGGGCATTTTATTACAGGGTCAGCTTATAACTACATTTCCACAAATTAAAAATATATTCTTGTTCTATACATACAGATCCTAATGTTTTGACATAATTACTGCATATATTTATTTCCACATTAATTACTTCCATTATTACATTTACTAAAAGCGAGTAAGGAAACATTCCAATCCAGAGACATTTAAGAAATTCACACTTAGGTTCGAACACGTTCCCACGACTCCGTAAGGGATTTATTGACCAAGAATCTCATTAAAGGGTCTAACTTATAAGTACCTTCGCACAAATTAAAATTATCTACTTTTTCTATACACACAGATTCTATTATTTTTCTTTTGACATAATATTACATTTATAAAGTACCTTACTTGATTCCCAATCTATAGCATGATTATTTTGGCTAGCGTGATAAAAAATGGCATTATTAGTATTACAACTTCTGAAGGCATATTTGTGTTCTTTGATACAGGTTTCAATATTTCTTCCAGTTTCTCCCACGTATACTAAATCACAACTTTTACAGGGAATGCTGTAGACACAGGCTTGTTCCTCTTTTGCAACGTTATTCCTAACCAATTTACTTTTCACGGTAGACGAATATTTGAACGCCCCTCCTGTCTCGAGAGAATGGAATCCAACCTAGGTGCGAATTTCTTAACGGTCGATCCCTGAACTGTTTTTCCCTCTTGTTTTGTTTCATTTGTGTTTCTGTATCCACCCGAGGAGGATGCCAGTGGGCGTCGAAACTGTCGTGGAAATAAACTCTGTCTATTAGAGTGGGTTTTTATTCTCATATTTTGACCTTCACGTAAAAAAGTGAAGTTTTTTGCATTCGTTATATTTTGTTGAGTTTCAGCCACAATTAGAAACCATAATTGTGTTACCAGGATGCGGGACGTGAACCCAACTCAAATGCACCCCACCGACCTCTTTCCCCAACCTCCACCCTTATAGAAAGAGATCTTTAATTAGCTTGATAACTATTTATATTAAGTTTAAAGTTTTATTAGGCATATTTATAAATGAGTAATTAAAATAAAGTAAACTAAGATGTTCATCGTTTAATGTTCAAACTTAATTATAGGAAGGTTATGCTTAAGGAACATTAATTTTTCTGCCTTTTCTGCTGCCAGTCTGTTTCTCTTTTCATCATATATTAATCCAGCACTGCTAAATAATCTCTCGCTTGGTACGTTTGTTGGAGGACAGGCTAAATGTTTCCTCGCAAGTTTACTCAAGTATGGATAGATATTCTGCGTATTTCTCCACCAACTAATAGGATTGTCACATGCAGCCAGGCGTTTTTCTTGGTGATAGCTCTCGATCATTTTTACTACATCTTTGACATCGCGTAGGTCTCGTCATTGCTGCTTGACTCAAGAAACTGAGAGACAAATTCTGTGATAGATTTGCTTGTTGAAGGTGTTGGTTCTGTCACTGAAACTTTTATTCTTTGTGGTGGCGAAGCGACAGATTCGAGAGATTGAAGCTCTTCAACTGCTTTGCCAAGTGATGATTTAACTCGTTCTAATGTACTAGGTGAAAATAACTTAGCTTTGTAACGTGGATCTAAGTAGGTTGCAAGAGAGTAACTTCATACAAGAACAGCCTCTCGTCTTGTCGCTTGCATCACTTTTGCGCACAATGAACTAGTTCTATTAATATAGTAGAATTTGATAATTTCCGCTTATTAATGACGTTTTATCTCAACGGTCCACATCCGCAGTCCAAAGTGCGGATGCGAGAAAATGTGCGGATGTTCCGCGGATGCGGATGTGACCTACATCACTACTAACTACTGTATTTTTCTACATAATCTAGTCACAATCACAATACTTTTACCACCGTTGAACCGAGGGTTATGTACACCCGCGGCTTTGTAAGATTCCTTATCACATTTGCTTAGCCAGGCAAAAACTCCAACCTCCGCGTCATCATCTTGAAAGTGACGTGATCGCAATGCATTTTTTATTCGTCAGAAGGCTCACCACTGACTGGCCTCTCACACCTCGGCCGCCGCCGCCACACACGGTATTATTCCATTACAGTATAATACAAGGTGTACACAAATTATCTTTACAACTTCTCTCAAATAAAAATATTAGGAAAAGAGGTACACATACCGTTTTGGCGCCATCTGCGAGAGAAAGTAATAAAGTTCACATAACCTCAAAGATATTCAACAAGGGCGCCATTTGTCACACGCAAGACATCCAAACGGTATTCTATCTCCATCCATGTACGCTGCAACATTTTAACGTTAACTCTTGCAACAGCAGCAGCAGCAATTCTGGTTTTTAAATCGTCGATGTTGGCCACTGGAGTGGTGTACACGGTCTTTTACATAACCCCATAGAAAAAATTCACAGGGTGTTATATCTGGTGGTCTGGCCGGCCAAGAGATGGGCCCCCCCACGGCCAATCCACCGATTTGGGAAATGCATGTTAAGGGAATTTCGTACCAATTTCGTAATTTGTGTACACCCTGTACAATAATCTGAACCACCACGTGAAACTATTACTTTCTCTCACAGATGGCGCAAAAACGGTATGTGTACCTCGTTTCCTAATATTTTTATTTGAAAGAGAAGTTGGAAGGATAATTTGTGTACACCCTGTATACAATTAAGTAGTTTGTATTCACAAGATGAGTATACGCGAAGCCACAAGAGCACATACATACATTATGAAGCGCAGAAACACTGACTGAGGCGCATCTGTGGTGGTGGTCTGGCGGAAGGCGAGCCACGGATGTAACGCAGCAAATTATGGTTAACTCGCTGTCATGATCAAGGGTAAGTGCACAATGATCACAATGAGTAAATCACGGTTAACTTCATTCATGGTTGAGTGAATTACATATAATCGCGCGAGTACTGTATAGTTAATGCAAACTACGCGACTGGCTCAGATGCACTCAGGTTGGAGTGCGGTCCTTCAATGAGCGCTGAAGCAGCACCTAGGACACGTCCTTAAGGACAGATTCCCGGAAGGGCGGGAAACATTTCTTTCAGGAGAAACTGTTGCCTTCCTAACAAGAGAAAAAGAGGAATTACTTTTTACCTATTTTCGTATTTAAAATGTTTCCGAAGACGAAACTTGCTCAGTATTTAACCACTAGAATTAAAAAAAAAAAAAAGTTGTATTTTTTAGTCAAATTTATACTCTGGCCATCCGTTTGTAGCACTTCACGCAAAGGAGGAACAAACTTGTGATCTACGAGAACGGTCAAGATGGGCAGCCATAAATCACGAGGGGGGAAGTAGTACATCGACGAAGGATAGCCCAAAATAGTTCTCGTTTTCGAGAATTCTTTGATGGTGGGTAGGGCAGATCCCACGAGCTTTTCAGGGGCACCTACGGGATATGGGTTATTCTTCATCACATGCAGGTACAAAGAGCAGAAGTCAAAGTAATCTTTACATCCTCCGTAAACCCTTTCAAAGTATAGTTTAAAAGGCTTTGTATGGCCTACAAACAAACTGCCATCACACTTGAGAGGGTCCACCACCACCATCACTGAACGTTTGATAGCACTTATTTCATCACGGTACTGTTCAAAGGTTTCCATCCACTCATCATACTCGTGCTCCCATAATACCCTGCAAATGAACTGTAAATTTATAAGCTGGTCACCAGTACGGGTCCAAGTCAGACTATCGGCGGAAGATATATAGTTTTAATCAGGGCTAGATTAAGGCTGTGAGGGGCCTAAGGCTAATAAGAGGGAAGGGCCTATACATGTACCATATATTGTACATAATTCATAAAATCTTCAAACAAATAGAAATGTATATTTATCCAAATTTAACAAACAAAAATCAAAGCTATGTACATTAAAAACCCACCAGCAAAAACGCAATACAATTCAAATAGAATGATTTCCTTCCTGACTTTAAAACTGTGATATGAAACAAAACATCCCCCTTTCTTCGACATTCTGAATGATCATTACACAGCCCAAATTCTCAGTCTGGAAAACAATTTCGAAAAAAGATTGGCTTCAAAGGGTCAATCATACAAAAATGGATGAAAACATCACAGACATATCGACAATACACCATCAGATATATTGACAAAAAACCTCTTAATTAAAAAACTACCTCTGAAGATATAATTATGCAGTTATATATGATATTACTTAACCAACCTTGTGACAAAGATTTAGGGTTTATGATATAAAAATTAGGGCCTAAGCTGGAGGGTGTAAAAAAATGTGAGGGCCTAAAGCTACTGCTTTATTAGCCTAATGGTTAATCCGGCTCTGGTTGTAGTCACCCGTGATACCACACTCAGGACGTGGGCAACCGTGCCAAAGACATCCGTGGGTCTTTAAAGCCGCCTATTATCACCCCATGGGATAGATGTCGGGTAAAACAAGGTCGGATGTAATTAAGTTTAGAAAAAGATCAACTTGCGTGATGGAATATTATTCGGGTTTTTTTTTTTAATTTTTTTATAAGAACAAAATATTTATAAACAGATGGTTTTCACACTTAAAAAAAAATTATATATACACATATATATATATATATATTTTTTTTTCTTTCTCTGATTTACCGCCGATTCGTACCTAAAGAGAGCGGTACATATCTCGGCGAGGCAGTGAGTGGGTGATGTTACTGTGTTGGGGGTGGTAGACTAGGGGAGCGAGTAAGGGTCAGTCGCTGGATACTGGGTAGGAGGGGTGCGGTTTTAGATGCGATGGAGCAGATGGGAGTGAGTAAGGAAGAGAATCGCTTCCGTTGAAAAGTGGGGGCCGTCGGCGAGTATGGATCGTAGGCGGTCGGGTATGGGATTTTTGGCCGAGAGAGGGAAGCACCTGCGACGAAGAGCGGACAACTTTGGGCATTCCACCAGGAGGTGTATGACAGTGATAGGGATAGGGATATGGCAGGTAGGGCAAAGCGGGGCTGGCGATTTCGCCATAAGGTGTCCGTGGGTGATGCGGGTGTGGCCTAGGCGGAGACGGGCTAGGATTACTTCTTTATGGCGGGACCGGTGGAATGAGGAAGCCCAGTATCTTATTTGTGGCTTGATCGTGTGGAGTTTGTTTTGTGTGGCCTGGTCCCATTCCCGCTGCCATATGGAGCGGAAGTGGGAGCGGAAAGTCGGGAAGAAGTCGGAGAAGGGGAGGGGTCGGGAGGAGGCCGGCAGTGAGCAGGCCGTCTTTGCTGTGCGGTCCGCCGCCTCGTTACCCTGGATGCCGACATGAGCCGGGACCCAGCAGAATGCGACTGTCTTGTGTTGGAAGGTCGTTAAAAAGTGGAAGGTTTGCTGGATGGTACAGACGAGCGGGTGAGGGGAGTTGAATCTTTCTAGGGAGAGAAGTGCACTTTAGGAATCCGAATAAATGACGAGAGCTGGCAGAGTGGGTGCGCACAATATCGAGGGCCTCCGTAATGGCGAAAAGTTCCGCCGAAAAAACGGAGGCCTCGCGGGGCAGGCCGATGCCCCGGGAAAGCGGCTGGGACAGAATCACCGCTGAGGAGGCCACACCAGCTTCCGAGCGGGAACCATCTGTGTAAATGGCGACTGCGTCCGGGTGTTGGGTTGCGTGTTCGCGGAAGAGTGACCTGTATATCATGGCGCTCGTGGTAGTCTTCGGTAGGGCACACAGATCTTTGCAAAACTTGATAGGGGTGAGGATCCAGGGGGGGGTAGATGCTGAATGAAATGGGGATAACTGAGGGGGCGGGCATGTTGAAAAGATCAAGGAAAGAGCGGACCGCTTCAGTGAAGTGCCAGCTCCGTCCCTGAGGTGGTAGTTCTGAAACCGCCTTGCCCAGAAGCGAAGAAGGTAGCCTCCGTGCACGGAGGTATGTCCTCATGAGGAGTAGACCCCGTCGGAGGGCGAGAGGGAGATGATCGCATTCCACATGGAGGCTGGAGAGGAGCGGAAAGCACCGGTGGCGAGGCGGAGGCCTCTATTAAGTACCGGGTCCAGGATACGGAGGCGGGCGTTGGAGGCTGAACCGTAAACTGCACTACCATAGTTCAGCTTTGACTGTACTATGGAAGTATAAAGGCGAAGAAGAGAGCGTCGATCTGCACCCCATGTGGTGTGAGAGAGGTGATCCAGGAGAGCGAGGGGGCGTCGAAGGGATTGCTTTAAGTGCTTGAGATGGGGAACCCAATTGAGCCGTCGGTCTAGGGTCATGCCTAGAAAACGCGTGGAGGGTACTACCTCAAGAGGACTGCCGTATAATGTGACAGAGGGTAGAAGAAGGGTTGTGGGTCTTCTTCTACTGAAGACCATACACTTGGACTTAGGGATGGAGAGGCGGAAACCCACCGACGTCGCCCACCTTTCCACCCGGTAGATGGCGAGCTGCATTTGCCGTTGAACGACAGACGGTTCTCGCCCTACGAAGTAGATTGCAAGGTCATCCGCGTAAATGGAAGGTCGGATAGTGGGTGGAAGGCATTGTGAGACCGTGTTCATCACGACGGAGAAGCAGAGAACACTGTGGATGCTTCCCTGTGGGACCCCGTCCTCCTGCACAAAGGTGTCAGAGAGGACTGAGCCCACCCGGACTTTAAAGGTCTGGGAAGAAAGGAAGCCCCCTGATGAAGGTCGGCATGGCTCCGACGAGGCCCAGATGTCGGAGCTGACCGAGGATCATTGCTCGACGGGTCATATATATATATATAGGTATATTTTTTAACATTCTATATATTTAGGCTCCGCCCACAATTGTCAACAAGAAAAACTGCACACATCTTCACTCTTTCGCAGACATCGCTATCGTGAAGACGCTTCAGCTGATGAAGTTAGTTCTATTGAGCCTATGTGTATATGCCTAGGTCAGCTTACACTCGAAGTTGTGCTCTCCAGGTTAGGCTAGGTTAGATTATTTTTTATTTATTTATTCAGGTTAGGTAATTATATTCTATATTCATAGTAGTAATGGATCAGCGTACTGCATTACATCAAGTGGCCTCTAAACTTTATATCCTTTCAAATTTATTTATTTTTCAGGTTTGGGTAGAACGGGGACCGCTAAATTTGGTAGTATGACGTCACATATGTACTTTTTATTTAGTTATTTTTCAGGTTCAGTTATGCTAGGTTAGGTAATTATATAGTCATAGTAGGCATTGCATCCCCCACCACCTTGACATTCTTCTCCCCCCTAGTGGTACTCCCCCATTACTCCCTTTCAGGCTTTCCCCCCCATCTTTCCCATCCTCTCCCCCGCCCATCCCCCACCTCCCTCTCCTCAAACGCACCCATACTACTCGACTAATAGTTTACATATTCTGCAATAATTTTTGTATAGAGATCACATTTTTATAATGACATCGAAGTCTGAATTTTAGATTTTTATACAAAATTAATCTTATAAAAGGGGCAAACTCATTTTGATTCTCAAAACTTTTCTTTGTTTCATTTTGGGGGGAAAAAAAATGTATAATGAAATTTTGATTCAAGAATTATATATCGCTCCCAGCATGGAGTTGTCTCGGGCTTGGCTAATTTAGATTAATACTTTGAATTTTAAGTTTATCATCACTATTACTAATTTAAATTATACAAAAAAGGAATAATTTCTAATTTATCTGTACAATGTTAAAAGTTTAAAGTTATGCGCTATCTTCAGTTTTAAAAAATGGTTATATTTATTATAAGAGACTCAGTTTTACACATTTCTTAACTAGGAAACAAAAATGTTGTCAATAATTAAATCTTACTCTTAAAAAATCATTACATCTTCACCAATTACTCATTTTAACTTTATATTTAAATACAAATTTTATATTTTTTCTTTATGAAAAACTCTGATTTCTGAATCTACTCAAACAAAAAATGAGACGCATCAAGTATCGTAGAAAATGACGATATATATTGCAATTTATGTCATTCAGTCAACAACGAGGAATCAATAACGGGTTTCGTTTCTAATCAGTGAAATTCGAGAAAGAAAATGAGAGAAAAGAATGAAAATGGACAAAAGAGAAAGTGGGAAAAGTTAGGGGAAACGCATCTAAAATTATATATACGAGTGAAAAACTCTCCCCTTCCAGGGTTCGAACCAACCACCTTTTGATGATAACGTTTATTATTGACAGGAGACAAATCCCATAACGTAAGTACTCATCAATAAAATTAGTAAGGGTGCTAGCCACTACGCTACAACTAGCGCCTTCACCTTCTATTAAAGAGGTGGTGGGTTTGAATCGTGGTGGGGGCGAATTTTCATCATGAAAAATCGTGCGAGTTACACCCTACATATATATATATATATATATATATATATATATATATATATATATATATATATATATAGGGTGTACATAAATCTTTGGCTAGGGGAATGGAGCCTAATTTGGGCACTCAATCAGGTCAAACTATATATCGAACGCTCTTTCTAATGCGGGTTTAGTCCACGCTTTGTTTTTGACAACGAAAGGCATTATTAACGACCGTGAAGACCAACGTATTATTGACCGTATTCATGTCAATGCCATGCATAAAGTAATGGAAAAAGTTGCTTCGTTTATTAATTAAAAATGGATTGCTACAAAACTAAGTGAACAATGGATTATAGACGATTGGAGGAGGAGGAAAAAAAAGCATACGACTCGTGTTAAGGTGCTTTTAGTGGGGGAAGGTCCCTAAAGCTTTCCCGAGAGAGCGAGTGAATTGCGCTGCAAAGCTCGGGAAAGCGAGAGAGAAACAACGCAAATGTTACTCAGCAAATTTTAGTTGAGCGAGGAAAGGTTGAATTAGTAAAAAACTAATTCAACTGTACCGTAATTTGTGGGGACCAAAATTTCAAAACGATGATGTGTAGTCGTACTCTACTGAAGATATCAAAGATGAACACTCTTGAAAAGCTCCGTAGTAATCGTGGGGGTGCATCAAATTTTCCCATCTGTTTTACTGTAGTGAAAATATTGTGAATCATCAAAGAAAAGAGCGAGTCAGAGGATGGTAAATATTATCGAGCAAATGTTCTGCCGAAAGCAAGTTTTTATCCGATCCTGAAAAGGTGTTAGACCCCGAGTAAGTCGTGTTTCCACGCGATAACGCCCATTGCCAGAGCGCAAATCTTAACCAAGATCTGAGAAACTCCAGGAATGACTCCTTTGACCAAACGCAATAACCGGGCAACCTACCAGATCTCAATCCAACTGAACACTTACGAGCAGTTATCAGAGAAAAAGTAGAAAATTTAATGATCACAGAACGGTGCGAAGAGAGACTTTCGAAGAAGATAGTGAAACGACACCTGAGAGTAGACAACATTTTGCAAGAAATGGTATTTGCTGCAGATCTTTTCAAACATTTCCTAAGATTATACCCCGTGCGTTTACAAGCTGTACGCAAAGCTGGTGGTGGACGAACAAATTATTGATACAAGAATAAACGTATATATATTACAGTAAATAAAACTAAATGATAGAAAATGTGTTTTATTCTCATTTATAGTTCGAGCTATACCCACCCCCCGGAGCAAAAGCTTTTGTGTGTGTGTGTATATATATATATATATATATATATATATACCTCGTTAACGTACCTCATTGATGTTCCGTGCGTTGGTCTTCACACGAAGGTCAAGCTGGTGGCCCCGCCTCTAGGTCTGGCTTGGTGGAGGAGCGAGTTGCTTTCTTGCGCTCTCCACCGGACATAAGCAGGTACACACGGCTCATTTTGTACCGTCCTGAGCCAGGCATCTAGTCTTCTCTTGAAGACGAACTTTGACCCCTGTAACGTTTCCGAGGTCTTTTGGAAGCTGGTTAAAAGTCTTGGCCCTCTGACAACCAAGCTATTTTCCTTCAGTGTTGAGGAGGTCCCTTGTCGGGCCTTTAATTTGGGAACACTACACATTCTGCCTTTCCTATTTTCCAGTGGTTTGAATTGTAATTGGGTTTAGTTTTAGGTCTGGTACCAGTTTTTCGATCATTTTCCATATGTAGATTATGGTGTACCTCTCTATTCTTCTTTCCAGGGAGTACAGATTTAGTTTACGTAGTCTTTCCCAGTAGTTGAGTTTTTTGCAGCCATCAATCTTGGCTGTGACATGTCTCTACGTTTCTTCTAGTTTGTTAGTTTCTTCCTTTTTATATGGGGACGTCAAAACTGAGCAGTATTCAAGTTTTGGTATAATCAGTGTTTATAGCAGGGGAACCATTACTGTCCTCTCCCTTCTTTTGAACGTTCTTAGTACCTGTCCCGCTACTCTCTTTGCTTTATTTATCGCTATCAGATTTTGTGTTTCGAATTTCGCATCATCGGTCATTATTAACCCCAGATCGATCGCTTTCGTGCTTCTCTGAATTTCCTGTCTATCTAGAGCAGGGGTGGGGAAACCCTCGCCCGCGGGCGAAATTTCGCCCACGAGCTAATTTCAATTCGCCCGCTTAGGTATTTATTATTTACTAAAAATTATTTATTTACAGCCTAGCAAATAGCTTTTTAAAATACATCTTATATACAGCGTGTCCCAAAGAAATGTATACCCACTTTGTTCGATAATACCAGCTATGAGGATAATAAATATATTACTTTTTATATGTTTTTCAATAAAGAATTTTCTCCTGAATCTAAATATGTAATTATTTTTATTAAAAATTGAAAAACAAAAATGTTACAGATGTTTAAATTATAATTATTATTTTCGAGACTTCATGTGCGATATTTTCTAATATTTTTGCACGTATACGAGATAAGTTTGAAACCGACGGCACTGTGCAAAACTTACAAAAACAACGTTCTGGAAGACGTCGAACATCTTAGATAAAGTGTCATTTAACCATGGAATTTGTAAATTTTTTGAATTAACTAATAATTACAACATTTATGCTTCAATATCAACACTAAACATAAGTATCTCAAAACAGTCGGTTAAAATATTAGAAAATATCGCACATGAAGTCTCGAAAATAATAATTATAATTTAAACATCTAACTTTTTTGTTCTTCAATTTTTAATAAAAATAATTACATATTTAGATTAAGGAGAAAATTCTTTATTAAAAAACACACAAAAAGTAATATATTTATTATCCTCATAGCTGGTATTATCGAACAAAGTGGGTATACATTTCTTTGGGACACGCTGTATATAAGCTTAAAATTTGCCAGACGCCCGCGGAGGTGTTTATGTTATCGATTTTCGCCCTTGGTACTGAAAAGTTTCCCCACCCCTGATCTAGAGCATAATATGCAGCCTAAGTTCCTCTTTTCTACCATATCTCAAGAGCTGAAATTTATCGGTGTTAAATGTCATGTTGGCTTCTGACCATTTGTATATTTTGTTCGTGTCCCTCTGCAAGGCCTCCACTTCATTTACATCGCTGATCTTTCTGCTGATCTTTGTATATTCTGCAAAGGATGTTACTACACGGTGTTTATAAAGTCCCTATCTATTTCAGTGAAAACGTAGCAAAAAGGGTAAAATTCAATAACAATATAATAGAAGGAATACATTTAATGAATACTTAAGCATATGATTCTACATGAGAACCATCAGTATTTCTACAGAGTTTGAATCTGTCAGCAGCATTGCGGAACACATTTTGGAGCATGACAGGGGTTATTTTTGTAACTGCTGTTACGATACAAGCACGTAATTCTTGCAGATCTAACTCTCGTTTGATAGACGTTTGATTTGATAAAGCCCCATGCAAAGAAATCCAAGGACGTTAGATCAGGAGATCGAGCCTCCCAGCCTGTTGCCTCCACGTCCGATCCACCGATTTGGAAATCGTTCATTTAGGTACTCCCGAACAATGTTTGCGGAATGACAATGTGCCCATCTTGTTGAAAGGAGACGGTGTTAAAAATGCCATCTGAATGAAGCTGGAACATTTACGTGCCCGTTTCGTAACAGCAGTTACAAAAATAACCCCCGTCATGCTCCAAAATGTGTTCCGCAATGCTGCTGACAGATTCGAACTCTGTAGAAATACTGATGGTGCTCATGTAGAATCATATGCTTAATAGTCCGGTTGCACGGGGTGGGAACCCTGCATTGTTTGTTATAAAGCAAATCTTGACATATTTTGAAAGCTTACACCACCCCATTCAAGAATCCATCGGGTGTACACCTGACCCCGGCTTCGCTTTTTTCAATATGGCCGGCGAAACTGAAAAATCCCATATCCTGGTCAATACTTTATGGATTTTGATGATCTTGGTGTCATTTCTAGGGGTTTTTAGGATGAGTCGATCTGGAGGGGTTGCAGATACTTTGGGAGTCATTTTAACCCACATTCGTCAATACTCAAGGTCATTGGAGGTCAAACGCCCCACGAAATAAGGAATATCCCATATCCCGGGCATTCGTGGATATATTTGTGATCTTACTGTCGTTTTTATGGTTTTGGGCGAGACTGAGTAGTTCTATAGGCACACGATAACAGTAGTATATCATTTTGCAACTCCATGGGTCAAGTCAAGGTCATTTGAGGTTAAAGTTTGGCCTTCAAATATGATAATGCCACAGTAGACATCACTATTTGCTTTATTTCAGTGACAATTTCTACAATCTAGCTAACTGCTGAGCACTTAACATCTTTTCTGCAGATAAAATCAGATCATAAGGCTTAAATGACATAACCCACATTATATGGATATTCGGATATAAACCACAATTTATGCTGAAGTGCAGGGCACATGCATTCTATGGAAGGTTGCAAAGCTACAAGATATGACCTCGTAAGCAAAACAAAGCTCACACCTAGCTGGGGGATTGGCATTGACAACTTTGATGCAGTTATTCACATTAGGTAACCATTTATTGGGGGCAAATATTAAGAGACATGATTGTGTCAGGATCGTCAGGATCAGTCTGCTCTTCGTCTGCGTTTTGGGTCAATGGATTGTTGCAATCCAAGCCGCTGCCACATGCACAGAACATTGTGCAAGGGATTCCGCGTCTCATGCAGCCGCAGCGACTCCCCCTGCATGCTGATTGTAATTCACACCCACATCTGATTAGCTTCAGAACTTAATCTGGTGCTAAGCACACACCTTCAACTGTTTTTGGGATGAGAACTCTGTTTCGTCTCTCTCCCACCCATAATGCACAGGATCAAGTGGTGATGGGTCACACTTTAGTGCATCGAGCCAGTTCGCCAGTGTAGTGGGCTCTGAGCACATTTTGATGGAAAGCTTCAGTTGTTGATGGTAGAGAACAGTTTGGGTGCAGCAGTTCCCGACTTCCCTGTCTTCTGAACCCATACTCGCTGACGACACTCGGTAAGAGATGAGGATTTCTTATCCCCATAGCATGCAACAATGAACGCTGTTGCCTCTTTCTCGATATGGTCAAAGCATGCATCAAGGGACCCCAGCTTGTCTAGCTTCCGACCCTTCTTGGATGTGGCAATGGAAGTGGCTTTGCCGATGCCATGTATTGCTGCAACTGTCACAACCACTCAAAGCGTGTAGTTTGAGGATTTGTGGGATGATGTCTTTGTGCTGGGTTACAGTTGCTCGGATGTCCACTGATTTTCTGCCACGCAGTGGAGATCCATAATCATGGGACAGCCTAGTTTCTTAAATTCATAGAAGTGAGTCAGCATGGCAAACACGTCTGTGTCATCACAAATGATGAAGATGCGGGCATCAGAATCTTTCTCAGCTTGTGCGATGGCGTGTTGTGTTATTATCACGTCAGCATCTTCATGAGATGATGAGAGCTCCAATGCTGCTAGACTCCTGCCTCGCACAATGGAAGTCGGTATGGTCTGCCATCCTGCAAGCACTAGCTCATGGTCTTGGGTTACAGTTGCGAGATACTCACTGTCAGCAAGGATTTGCTCACAGAATGCTGATAAATTCCGCTTGGACACGTAAGTGGAAACAGAGTTCTTGTGACAAGAAAGGACTTTTGCTCCATCTTCCAAGAGAGGCTCTAGTCTCACTCGAACATCTGGCTACCCTCTGATGTCGCTGCTCTCTACGATTTTCTGAATCCTCCCACAATTTGAAAGACCTTTCTGACCTCCAGGACAGCTACGCAGGAAATCCTTGAAGACATATTCGTCTGCAGCTTTTGTAGAACCTGAAAAATAAGAATTTTGTTTACCCATTCTTCAGAGTACAAATCGCATTGAAATAATTTATCCTCAGCAAATGAAAACTAAACAATACTCACCTGGTATATTCTCCATATTCAGCAGTCAAATAACAATTTTGGAATCAGCACAACCAAGACATCATCAAGCCACCAGGTGGGCAGCACAATCAGCAATAATCTCAACCTGAAAAAAATATGATGAATAATTAGACACATTGGAATTCACCTTACCATGGGGGAAATAATCCCCGATTTCATTTTAAACCCTATAGAACTACTCAGTCTCGCCCAAAAAAAAAACGACAGTAAGATCACCAAAATATCTCCACGACTGCCCGGGATATGGGATATTCCTTATTTCGGGGGGTGTTTGACCTCCAATGACCTTGAGTATTGACGAATGTGGGTCAAAACGACTCCCAAAGTATCTGCAACCCCTCCAGATCGACTGATCATCCTAAAAAACCCTAGAAATGACACCAAGATCATCAAAATCCATCAAGTATTGACCAGGATATGGGATTTTTCAGTTTCGCCGGCCATCTTGGAAAATGGCGGCCATATTGAAAAAGCCAAGCGGGGGAAGGTGTACACCCGATACATTCTTGAATGGGGTGGTATAAGCTTTCAAAATATCTAAAAATTTGCTTTATAACAAACAATGCAGAGTTCCAGTAAAATCAGGGTCTGTGCTACCGGACTAAATATTCATTAAATGTATGCCTTCTATTATATTATTAAATTTTGCCCTTTTTGGTACTTTTTCACTGAAATAGATAGGGACTTTATAAACACCCTGTACTATATATATATATACACACTATATGATCAAAGGTATTTGGACCCCGGAAAATCCGCATTTCTGCAAATATCACCTTCGCCGAAAGGTATGCTGGGAAAAAGCGTGGCGAAACTATAATGCTGAGGTGTTCTGTTAAGTTATCAGTAACTGTTGTGAAGCCATGCCGCGCGGACGTGAACTCTCCGAGTTCCAACGTGGACTCGTCATCGGATGTTATTTAAGTAACGTTTCTATACGAAACATTGCAGCCAAACAGGATATACCAAAGTCGACTGTAGCGGATGTTATCATGAGATGGAAGCACGACGGTGCAACTAACGCGAAAAAACGTTCCGGACGACCACGCAAACTGACGGAACGTGATAGAAGTAGTCTGGTACGACATGTCAAGAAGTCCCGCACGTCCTCTGCCGCTTCCATCGCTGAGGAGGTAGGAAGAGCATCCGGTACCTCCGTTAGTACTGTAACTATCCGCAGAGAGATGCACAGACTCGGTTATTATGGTAGAGCAGCTGTACACAAGCCACTGATTACAAGTTAATGCCACGCGTCGTTTGGCCTGGTGTGTCTCCCGTCGTTCCTGGACCGTGGAGGACTGGAAAACTGTTCTTTGGAGCGACGAGTCGCGGTATTCACTCTTCCAGTCTGATGGGCGTGTTTGGGTGTGGCGACAGCCCGGAGAACGGCTTCTTCCTGACTGTGTACGTCCAACGGTGAAGTTCGGTGGAGGGTCCATCATGGTATGGGGTTGTTTTTCCTGGCTAGGGCTCGGCCCGTTGACGTTTATCTCGACGTTCTGGACAATTCGGCCCTCCCTACACTGTGGCAATACTACGGAGATGGCCATTGTTTGTTTCAACAGGATCGAGCTCCCTGCCATACTGCAAGGCGTGTGCAGGACTGGTTTCGTGAAAATAAGGTAGATTTGTTAGACTGGCCTGCTCAGAGCCCCGATCTCAACCCAATCGAGCACATGTGGGACGAACTGGAGCGACGGATACGAAACCGCACACCACGCCCGGCTTCACTTGCATCAGCTCTGCAAGAGGAATGGCGAGCCATTCCTGCACAGACTTAACGAAAACTGGTGGAAAGTATGCCTCGACGTGTTGACGCTGTAATAAAAGCAAAGGGTGGACCTACTGGTTACTAAATGCCATAATAAAACCATTTTTCCCAAAACCATGCGGTGTCCGAATACTTTTGATCATATAGTGTGTGTGTATATATATATATATATATATATATATATATATATATATATATATATATATATATATATATACCCCGCAATACGCGGGCCCGCTATGCTCAAATTCGAGGTTACGCGGTTGAGTAATTAGACCTACCCCATACTAAAGCAGAAACACACTCGAGGTTACGCGGTTCGAGAATTCTCAAGTCCATTCGCGCAAACATTTGAGAACATTCGCGAGCATTCGAAGGCGCTAATTCCACCCACAACTGTCCCAGCCTTCGAAGATTCAGATTACCCTCCAACAACCCTTCAAGCCTAAATTCCATCTTCAAGTTTCCTTTCATTAGTCCTGAGCGCCTTTGCCACCTTTCCCCTCAGTTTATACAAGTACATACATATGTATTTGTTTATTATCAATGTATGATATTATGCATTAATTATTATTGTTCTCTTTCAGGTTTATAATTAATTTATATTGTCGTTATGTTATTTGACTGCATAAACAGTTGATAGGATAAGTTTATCTATTGATTTTATCGGTTTATTAGTTTGAATATTTTTGTGGGATTAACATTGTGTCGATGGGAAAATATACCCCGCTATACGCGGTAGTTTCCAGGAACAACTATCGTGTATAGCGAGGTATACCTATTTTTTTGCAGGTGATGTGCTGAGATGCTTTTGTCCCAAGAAGAGCGTATAGAGATCATTCTTCTGGCAGGATCAGGAAGCTGTCGCAAGGTTGCCGAGGATTTTAACAGGAGACGCCCCCGGCACGCACATCACACACGACACCGTTGCCAAACTCATTGAGAAGTTCAAGACGACGAAGTGTTGCAGACCAACCGAGAAGTGGCCGTCCACGAACAGCCACCGATGAAGGCACAGCGACCATGGTGCTGGCAGCGTTTGCAGAGTCCCCCAAAAAGCACTCTACGGATGTCTGCAGAATGCGGTGTCAGCCAAAGGAGTATCGTCCGCATCATGAAAGAGCACAGATGGCATCCAAACAAAATGCAAATGTTGCAGTATCTTAGCGAAGACGACCCGGACAGGCGGCTGGAATTCTGCGAATGGGCAAGAATAAAAGTGGACGAAGAGACGGAGTTCTCGGCTGGCATCCTGTTTTCAGATGAAGCCAACTTTTATGTTCATGGAGAGGTTAATCGTCAAAACGTACGTTATTGGAATGATGACAACCCGCACTGGATGAGTCCCTCAAAGACGCAAGGCGCTGGAAAAGTGATGGTGTGGTGCGGGATATGGGGCAGCACAATTATTGGCCCTTTTTTCATTGACACCAATCTAAATGCTGAAATGTATCTAAACATGCTGCAACACAGTCATGCCGTCCCTGCTGAACGAGGACGCGGGATTTCCAGTGTACTTTCAGCAAGACGGGGCGCCACCCGATTACGGTATCTGCGTGCGCCAGTGGCTGGATCAGCAGTTTCCAGGTCACTGGAGTGGCCTCCGAGGTCCCCAGACCTCACCCCCCTTGATTTTTACTTGTGGGGGCACTTGAAGGCCAATGTGTACCAGGTGAAAATACAAAACACGGACCACCTAAAGGAACGCATTCGTGATGCGTGTGTACGCATAACACCAGACGTGTTAACCCGCGTTTGCCATGACTGGGAGGAACGCATCCGTATGTGCATTCAGTGTAATGGTGCCCACATAGAGCATATTTTGTGACTTACAAGTGATTGCAAATAAAGTGACCATTTTGCCTATGTATGGAGACTTGACTCACCCTGTGTGAGTATATATATATATATATATATATGTTAAACACAGACCGTGCATGGAACAAGGAACTCTTCTGGGAAAATTAAATCCACTATAGTCCGAATAAGTAATGGTAAATGACAAATACCATAGTTTTTTTCCTTTTTCATGATTTTAGCCCGACGTGGGCAACGGGTCTCTCGCAAAGAGATCCCATAAATATAGCTTCCCTCACCAGCTATCTGCAAAGCAGACAGGATCCAGCTTTGGGACGTGGATCTAGGGTTTAAAGCAAACCTAGATCCCTACACTCAGAACCTCTATATAAGTAAAAGACTCGTTGCATTCACGTCGTGTTGAATAAATCAAAGAAAAAGGGGGTAACTATTGTATTTTTAGCCAAAAAAACCAAAACTTAAACCTCAACCGGGACATTGAGCGTCCACTTTTCAAGGCACGAAACCCTAGATCCACGTCCCAAAGCTGGATCCTGTCTGCTTTGCAGATAGCTGGTGAGGGAAGCTATATTTAGGGATCTCTTTGCGAGAGACCCGTTGCCCACGTCGGGCTAAAATCATGAAAAAGGAAAAAAACTATGGTATTTGTCATTTACCATTACTTATTCGGACTATAGTGGATTTAATTTTCCCAGAAGAGTTCCTTGTTCCATGCACGGTCTGTGTTTAACATATAATGTTCTCAGGAAACCATTCTGAGTTTGTGTATACTAAACGGACGTGTTTCGTGCCTTGAAAAGTGGACGCTCAATGTCCCGGTTGAGGTTTAAGTTTTGGTTTTTTTGGCTAAAAATACAATAGTTACCCCCTTTTTCTTTGATTTATTCAACACGACGTGAATGCAACGAGTCTTTTACTTATATAGAGGTTCTGAGTGTAGGGATCTAGGTTTGCTTTAAACCCTAGATCCACGTCCCAAAGCTGGATCCTGTCTGCTTTGCAGATAGCTGGTGAGGGAAGCTATATTTATGGGATCTCTTTGCGAGAGACCCGTTGCCCACGTCGGGCTAAAATCATGAAAAAGGAAAAAAACTATGGTATTTGTCATTTACCATTACTTATTCGGACTATAGTGGATTTAATTTTCCCAGAAGAGTTCCTTGTTCCATGCACGGTCTGTGTTTAACATATAATGTTCTCAGGGAATATTCACATTTTTCAGTGATGTATCGACTTTGGAATGAAGCGAATTTTGTACTTTCATTTCACGGATACAACGGAACCTTTATCGTCAGAAATAACGACGTATTCTTCTTCAAAACTTTTACGTAAATGGTCTTGGTAATAAAGGTAATACGTAAAATGTGTTGTAACTTTCGGTTTATTTATATCGGATATTTACAGGATTTTATTAGAGTATCTAAAGAGTAATGCAGCAAAGCAGAAAATACGAGTATAAGCGAATTTCTAGTTGCTTTCGTAATGGTGGCAGCAACTCTTAATCCAAGAAATAAAGAGGTTTGAATGGTGAATAATTTGCCTATCCCAACTTTTTATCAGTCTTCCATACACACACACACTATAATATATACATATATACACACATACATACATATTATGCTTGTACTCTGTGGTGAATGGACGTGCTGTCTTGCTTGCTCTATTTAACACCCAAATTAGAAGGGAATAATCTACTCGGCGGTTTATTCTGTTTACATCCGAAAGTGTATAAAGTATCGGTGAATCCGTGCATATAAATTATAAAGTGAAATTCATTAAAATTAAGAAAGTGCAATGCAGTTTACATAATTTATCACCAGTTTTAACGTATATATTCAAAACGAAATACGGTTGACATTCGAGAAAGTTTGAAACAAGGCAGGAAAAAGGTCATAAAACGCAAAGGTCAGAAAACCCTCTAAATACCCTCGACCATCGAAAGGAAAGCAATAGGAAAAAAAATAAAGAATTTGTGGGTATTTCTTTTTACGCTAATTAAGGAATAGCATGGCTATGGGTCCAAATTTTCACTTAATCTGTAATTTGTGCAATCTGGTAACAACGGAAAAATTGGCGATTAGACGTGATTTCTGTCAACGGCTTAATGACTTTATCTGCATGAAATGGAATAAGGAAATAACTTGTCTCGAACGCGAAACACGTCGTGGGAATCAAATTTCTATACATGGCGCATGTACACAGACCGTAAATTCTTTCGCGGTCTTTAAAGAAATGGAGAGAGAGCAGACTCGAAAGTTACAAAAAAGAATGAAATAATGGGGACACATGGGTCCGGAATGGTCCCGACGAAAAACCGGGTGGATGAGAGAGAGGACGAAATAACGAACAACAATTTAAACAATATAATACGGAAGGAAGACATAGATGAAAGAAAAGAAATAAGTAAAAGTTGCGTAGTAGTCAAACGGTCCAGCGAGCGAAATGATAAGATAACTAAAAACGTAGAAAATAAACAGCCAAAGAAAAATGATAATGCCAAAATTAAGAACTTTGAAAATAAGAAACGTAGTAGAAGCGTAGAAAATATTGTATGTAAATACTACGCGAAGGGGAACTGCAGATATCAGGATGGGCAATGCATATATGCACATCCCACATTATGCAACACGCATTACACAAGTGGATACTGCAAATTTGGTAAGAAATGCAAATTCCACCATCTTACGGTCTGCAACACTTATGCAAGATATGGGAGTTGCAAATATGAAAAAAAATGCCGGTACCACCACCCTCAAAGGAACGCAACGAGTGAACAGAAAAAATGATCATCAAAGAAGAGTGCCAATTTTTTAGATGCAGCCAACACATTTCAGCTGCTAAATACTATCCAGCAATTACAAAACCAGCTGTAGTCAGGGGGCTTAATCCAAAAAATCACCCCGATTGTTCCCTTTGTTCCAAAAGTACCATTTTTTTACCAGGGGTAGATATGACCATAAGCATTCTTTTTTGCGGGAGCCAACATGGGCTCTCCCTGTGGCGGCCATTATGGACGAATCCAAGATGGCCGCCATCTGGTCTGACATTGGGCGATAAAATAACAACCAATCATAGTAGAACAGCAAATAATGACACTTTTTGAGTATAGAGAATCCAGTTCTGATATTTGTTTTTTAATTCAAGATATACGTCAGGTCGTATATATCCACATTTGATATTATTTTATAAGAAATGTACATTTTATGTCAATTGAATCATGATACATAATTATTGCACTTAGATTTGTGGTTGTAACAGCTATATTAACTTTTACATTGGATTTCTACTGACATTTTGTCCACTATTAATCTATTTTTTATTATTTTTGCAGGTGTTGGCATACCTGTATTCCTCTGAAGCAAGTATATGCGGTGGTGGTCTTCTTCACATTCTAGTCTCTTCAGGCCTGCAGATATGAAGATCTCGTTAGTGTGTAGTTAGTAGTGTGTAGTAGAACATTAATACCTCAACATGTCTACTAACATAACTGGAATTAATTGGACACTGTGTTGCCTATGTCAGTCCAGCAAAGACGAGGCATTACAACAGCCAAAAGAACAGGGATATTCATCTCTTGAAAGAGATCTGAAGGATTTTGTGCAGCTCAATGCTGTTCCATCTGGTATCAAGGTTAGTGAGCTCGATGATGGCTCAGGAATTGCAGCAACCCTCCAATCACATGCTGCAGTGTATCATAAAAGTTGTAGGAGTGCATGCAACAGTTACAGGGTAAAGCGGGCACGAGGAAAAGTGGCCACGCAAGATGAATGTGCAGCTGGGATAAGTCCGAAGAAACTCAGATCAAGTTACGGATCACCTCCAGAAACATTATTCTGCATCATGTGTCTGGGTGAGGATCAGCATGATCTTCATAGAGCCTTAAGTGACAACATTGATCAAAATCTGAAGAATTGGGCAAAAACAACTAACAACTGGCATTTATATGGGTGCTTGACTGCAGGTTCTGATGCACATGCAATGGATGCATGTTATCATGTACAATGCTATTGGCGGCTTCGTGATGGAGCTCGTGCAGTTGAACGTCGATCTTCAAGTGAACCCAAGCCTCCCCCATTTGATCCCATGGTCATAGCACAGTTAGTGGCATTTGTGGATGACTCTCAGTCTGAGGTCCACAAGTTGTCTGACTTACGGGAAATGTACAAGATAATGATGTCAGATCTAGGACATCCCTGTTCTGGTAGAGAACCTCATGCAACAAGATTGAAAGACCATCTGCTTGAGCATCTTCCTGAGTGGGCTTCCTATGCACAGGGGAGAGATGTATTCATTAGCCACAAGGCAAAAGTGGGTGCTGTGCTAGAACAAAGCTATCATTCCTCACAAATCAATCAAGATGAAGCTGTGTTATTGATACGTGCTGCTATGGCACTACGAAAGCGAATCCTTCAGAAACAAGAGCCATTTAATGGTTCATTCTCTCCACAATGCCTGACGTCCCCATAGAAGAAACACTGTTAGGTTTCATCAATGTTGTCCTCCAGGGTCCTAAAGGTAATATCGATAAACATAGTAGAGAGCAATCCAACAGTGATGCTGAACTGGGCACAAGGGCGAAGATTGCGTGCACACTGTGCCAACTGCTGATATTCAACACAGTAAAATATGCATCTTCATCAGACAGCACCCAAATCCGTCACAATAGGGATCGTGAAACGCAATTCCCACTTTACCATGGTATTAAACTGCATGGAGATGCCAGATTCAAGCACCAGATAGAGAATGCCCATCACCTTGGTCTCTCTGTCTCATATGACCGTGTGATGGAAGTCAAAACACAGGTAGCTCTTGCTGTTTGCAAGAGACACACTGAAGACGGTATTGTTCTACCCACAAATACAAGACTTTCAGTTTTCACTACACATGATTTAGACAATCTGGACAGCAACAAAACGGGAAATTTGTCACGTGGTGATTTTCATGGAACATGCATTACTGTGACCAATCACCTATCCAAAGAGAACTTGGGAATTCGTCGACCAGCAATCACACTTGATCCATCTGATACATCAAAACCCAAGTTGCCGGATAGTTATGTAATTGTTCCTCCCATCGAACTCAACACCCGTGACATTCTTGTGCCCAGAATCAACGAAGGTCAAGTTCGGCCGAACCACAGCCTGGTCAACGGTGCCAAAGTAAAAGATGATGCATGGATAGCACATGTTGGAAGTGTGCTGGAAAAGGGTGAGCTTGAAAAACGTGATGTGGTTACGTGGTCAGGCTTCAACTCTCAGCTCATGGATGATGCATCAATAAAGCCAAAGGCAGAGACTGGTATACTCCCCTTATTTCCTGATAAGGCAGCTTCTGCATCAATGATGAAGCACACGATGGAGATTGTGAAAACTACGACTGAGTTCATAAACCCTGGTCAAACCCCTGTCCTTGGGGCTGATCAGCCTCTCTTTGCCATATGCAAACAGTTACAGTGGGAGTTTCCTGACACACTGGGTGAGGATAAGTTTGTGATGCAGTTGGGAGCTTTACATATCGAGGATAAGTGTCAGCTGATGATGGGCAAGGTGCTACGAGGTTCCGGATGGGACATAGCTCTAGCTCAAGCAGATGTCCTCTCCTCTGGACGTGCCCAGTCAGCTCTCGATGATCACCACATAAAGCGTACACGATATGCTCATCAAGTGTCACTTGTTTCCCTCTCTCATTTGAAGCAAAATGCATACTTGTAATACACATCCAATGTGCTGGGGCCTTGTGAGTCATATGAGATGTGGTGTGCAAGGAAATCTGCAAATGTTCACATGTTCAAATATTGGTCACTAGTGATTGAGCTTGAGCTATTGATGTGTCGATTTGTGCGCTCATTAAGAGAGGGTGACTTCCCTCTCTATGTCCAGGTGTGTGATGAACTAAGTCCATGGTTCTTTGTGCTGGACCACACTAACTATGCCCGCTGGTTGCCGATTCATGTCAGAGATATGGTTGGTCTTGCTGAAAGCCATCCACAGGTGTACGCAGAGTACCTCAAAGGGAACTTTACAGTCCAAAAGTCTGCTCGTACATTCAGCCTCATCGCGAAAGATCAATCTCATGAGCAGATGAACAAAGTACTGCAGGGCTGTGGTGGAGCATCTGACCTCTATGACAAAACAGAAGCATTAGCATTGTACATGTTGGCAGGTCCTGAATGTGTCAGAATGATAGAAGAGTTTGAGAATGCTCAGAAACTTACAGAAGGACCAACTGGCCACCACGAAACAGCACCTGGGCTACAGTCTAGGTTTTTGAAGGATGTCGTCATTCACAAAGGTGGTGTCTGAACTGAGCAACCCCTTCCTGGCCACAAATCTCATGAGCAGATGAACAAAGTACTGCAGGGCTGTGGTGGAGCATCTGACCTCTATGACAAAACAGAAGCATTAGCATTGTACATGCTGGCAGGTCCTGAATGTGTCAGAATGATAGAAGAGTTGGAGAATGCTCAGAAACTTACAGAAGGACCAACTGGCCACCACGAAACAGCACCTGGGCTACAGTCTAGGTTTTTGAAGGATGTCAAGTCATTCACAAAGGTGGTGTCTGAACTGGGCAACCCCTTCCTGGCCACAAATCAGGAGCTTGTAGCCCTTGACACACACGATGTTATGGAGAATGAAGTAGCAGCATCACTGTCACAGATACAGGAAGTTGGCCAAGCCCTTCATGAGGAGTATGTAAAGACTAGGCTGGACAAAGGGACAGTTCCTATATCAAACACTATAAAGAAAAACAATGTGTACACATTCAGCAATCGGCCAGACCCACGCAAGAAGAGTAGCAAAGTGGGGGTACAGAAGCAAAACACAGTGCTCATTACTCAGCTATTCCTGTCTCTACAATCACGTCCAGATGCGGATATGACAGAATTTTTCACATACGAGAATCAGCGAGAGCCCCCTTCACTCTCAGACCGAGGTTCACTCAGAGCTGGAAATAAATCAGACATTCTTGCATGTGTCAATGCACCAACTGGATCTGCCAATCCTGCTAAACAAGTGACAGTTCAGTTGTATGACATGGCCGCCATCGTCCACATTGTGCGTCCAAGTAGAGCATCAACATTTGCTGAATATGTATCTCTACTAGTGATGTAGGTCACATCCGCATCCGCGGAACATCCGCACATTTTATCGCATCCGCACCCGCATCCGCACTTTGGACTGCGGATGTGGTGCGGATGTGGACCGTTGAGATAAAATGTCATTAATAAGCGGAAATTATCAAATTCTACTATATTAATAGAACTAGTTCATTGTGCGCAAAAGTGATGCAAGCGACAAGACGAGAGGCTGTTCTTGTATGAAGTTACTCTCTTGCAACCTACTTAGATCCACATTACAAAGCTAAGTTATTTTCACCTAGTACATTAGAACGAGTTAAATCATCACTTGGCAAAGCAGTTGAAGAGCTTCAATCTCTTGAATCTGTCGCTTCGCCACCCACCAAAAGAATAAAAGTTTCAGTGACAGAACCAACACCTTCAACAAGCAAATCTATCACAGAATCTGTCTCTCAGTTTCTTGAGTCAAGCAGCAATGACGAGACCTACGCGATGTCAAAAGATGTAGTAAAAATGATCGAGAGCTATCACCAAGAAAAACGCCTGGCTGCATGTGACAATCCTATTAGTTGGTGGAAAAATACGCAGAATATCTATCCATACTTGAGTAAACTTGCAAGGAAACATTTAGCCTGTCCTCCAACAAACGTACCAAGCGAGAGATTATTTAGCAGTGCTGGATTAATATATGATGAAAAGAGAAACAGACTGGCAGCAGAAAAGGCAGAAAAATTAATGTTCCTTAAGCATAACCTTCCTATAATTAAGTTTGAACATTAAACGATGAACATCTTAGTTTACTTTATTTTAATTACTCATTTATAAATATGCCTAATAAAACTTTAAACTTAATATAAATAGTTATCAAGCTAATTAAAGATCTCTTTCTATAAGGGTGGAGGTTGGGGAAAGAGGTCGGTGGGGTGCATTTGAGTTGGGTTCACGTCCCGCATCCTGGTAACACAATTATGGTTTCTAATTGTGGCTGAAACTCAACAAAATATAACGAATTTATTTGCAGACGAATTCACTAATTGATTTCTATAATAGTTAGATGCTTGATATTATTTTATATGTTCAGAGAAAAGTACAGCAATTATTGTACAATTAATCAATTATACTACATTATAGTTACAGCTCTCTCTATATAATAACTTATTATATACGTTAAACACAACAAATCTCGAATATATCCTAAAAAATAACGAAAATGTAGACATCCGCATCCGCGGATGTTGAAATCAAACATCCTCATCCGCATCCGCGGATGTGAAAAAAATGACATCCGCTACATCACTAATCTCTACACATCATACCTTTCATTAAAGCACAGATGACTGACACAGTTGAGCGCGTCGATGCCGTGTGGGATACCTATCCTGAAGACAGTCTGAAATCACTTGCACAGCAGCGGCGTGGTTCAGGAGCACGTACTCGACTTGATCCAGATAGTGATGGTACCACACCCATTCCCAAACGAGACTGGCAGTCATATTTGAAAAATGTGGAAAACAAGAAGGAACTGTTCGTCTTTATCTGTAAGCAGCTGATCAAGATTGACATGGGTGGAAAACTCCTCCTCAGCACTGAATTAGAAACTGTGCTCTCCAATAAAGCATTTGATATATCAGGGCTCCAACCATGCAACCACACAGAGGCAGATACGCGGATCATTCTGCATCTTGCTCACGCATCATCTCAGGGTCACAAGAAAGCATTCATCCGCACAGTTGACAGACATAGTCGTTCTTGCCATTGCTTTCTTTCAACAGCTTGACCTAACAGAACTCTGGATTGGTTTTGGTAGTGGCAAATATTACCGAGACATCCCAGTGCACAGCATTCAATCACAGCTTGGTCCATCAAAGTCGCTGGCTCTACCTCTGTTCCATGCACTAACAGGCTGCGACACTACGTCTCAGTTTCTTGGATGTGGGAAGAAGACAGCATGGACTGCATGGAATAATACACCAAACTTAACTGAAACCATGATCAAATTGACTGAAGACCCCGAGTCCTTCAGTCTAGTATCTCCTGAAATGACACACATTGAGAGGTTTGTTGTGCTCATGTACAGTAAAACATGTGGACAAGCATCTGTAAACGTAGCCAGGCACCATCTGTTTTCTAGTGGCAGTCGATCATTGGACAGCATACCACCTACCCAAGCTGCCCTCTTCCAGCATATCAAAAGGTCATTGTTGCAGGCAAGTTTTGTGTGGAAGCAGTCAACCACATGCCATCAGACACTCCCTGCTTTTGATAAATGGGGATGGGAATATGCCAAGCGCAGCAACCAATGGCTCCCTTTCTGGACAACTCTCGCTGATGCCAGTAAGGCATGTGCTCTTCTCCTTCATTGCGGATGCACTAAAGCCTGCAGAGGGAATTGCAAATGCAGTAGTGCTGGAATTCGATGTACGACACTCTGCAAGTGTGAGGGTGGCTGCCTGAACAATGACGACTATTAATCAGTGAACAGCCATCTATTGGATAGACATTATCATGAGATGCAGTACTGTGAGTAAAAGGAATAAAGAAGATTGTACTTGCGTATATACTAAAGTTTAATAGCAAAAGATGTTGATGCTGACTCTTATTTTTTATCAAGTTAACTATGTAACCTGTACTAGTATTGGTACTCAAGTGGATGTCATTTTGGACAGCGGCCATTTTGATTTGGCCAATATGGCCGCCACAGTGGGAGCCCAGCTTGGCTCCCAGAAACATTCAAATTAGTATGGTCATAGCTACCTGTGGTCCAAAAATGGCACTTTTGGAATGATTTGAACAATTATATGATTAAGCCCCCTGACTACTGACAAATATGGGAATCCGAGAGCCGGACAGAAGGTATGAACAAAGGCACTTCATGCGTTATCGGGACAACAGGTACCGACAAAGATAAAAAGAGGTAAATTCTCGGAGGACCACAAGGCAACGAAACCGGCACCCCCATTGGAAAACAAATCGGAACCACCTGTATGCGAAAACGAAAGCGAAAAAATAAAAATAATCCTAGCCAACATTCAGGACCTTAAATCAAACTATTCCACGAACAAAGTTATATACCTAAAAGGACTCGTGCAAGAAGCCGGAGCAGACTGCATGCCTCACGGAAACTCATCTAAAGGACTGCCAGGCGAACTGTGAAAATTGCGAGTCCTGTATTGACAAAAAAGAAATACAAATTGACAACTATAACATCCTCCGAGCCGACAGAACAGTGAGACGTAAAGGAGGATGTGCTATTTACACACGCGAAAGGCACATAGCAGAAATGGCTATAAGTACCTCAAACAGCTACATAGAATGTGTAGCAGCAAAAATTGAAAAATTAAATATGGTACTAATTGTAATGTACAGACCCCCAAACACGCCAACCTCAAAATTTTCAGATTCCATTACAGAGGTAAGAAACTTGGTAAAAGATCTACACTCTCCAACCCCAAATATTTTTCTCTGTGGTAATTTTAATTTCCCATTCATGAAATATAAAGGATGGGAAAAAATATATGTATACACCAGGACAAGGGGGGGCACACGAGAAGACCAGGAGCAGGTAAAAATGCGACTAGCTCTAGCTGATGAATTTATGTTAACGCAAGAAATAAAAAAAAAAAAAACTGCCTAGATTTGGTATTCACAAACAACAGTACTCTAATTGATAATGTAGAAATATCCCCAACTATGATATCAAACCACATCATTATCGAAATAACTAATATAAAGGCAACAGGAAAGGAAAGAACACGCACAACATAAAGAAGCAAATTCAAAATTTTTAATTTTCACTAAAATGGGAAGATGTGACATCCAGCATGGAAGTAATAGATTGGAAAACCATTTTCGAGGCCAAGACAATGGAGAAGATGCTAATGACGTTAGAGAAGACGTTAGAAATTGTGGAAAAACATGCCCAAAAGATACAACAAAGAGGAAAGAGAAGCAGGTTCGAGAGACAAAAGAGGGGCATTGTTTCGAAAGAGAAAGAGAGTGACTGCAAAATTAAGTAATATTAAATGATAAACTGCAAAGTATCAATGTCATCATACAGGAACTAATCCAGAAGCATACAGAAAAAGACGACGACGCTATAGAAGCGATAAAGGCTAACTCAAAGTACTTCTATAATTTCGCAAAAAGAAAGTCGAAAAACCATGCGACTATCGGACCTTTAAAAAATGAGAACAGTGCTTTATCTGATGATCTAACAGAAGTATCTGAAATATTAAGAGCTCAGTACGAATCGTCTTTCAGTATCCCAAAAACTCGCAAATTGATATGCGATAGAAACGCGTTCTTTGAAGAACCACAAGGGGAAAGTATAACGGATTTCGACTTTACGACGGATATTACACAAGCCAGAGGGAAACTAAAAACACACACAGCGGCAGGACCGGATAAATGGAATGCTACACTGATCAAAAACTGCAAGAATGCAATCGCTGAGCCCCTATACTGGATATGGAGACGATCACCAGACACGGGAGAAATACCGGGCATCCTGAAGAGCGCAAACATAGTCCCAATATATAAAGGAGGAGATCGAGCTAAGGCCAAAAACTATAGGCCAGTGTCGCTTACATCTCAACTCACTAAAATATTTGAAAGAATAGTTAGACAGAAAATCTATGACTTTTTGGAAACTCGGAAAACATTCAATGGTAACCAACACGGGTTTCGGGGAGGTAGATCATGCCTATCACAACTAATGGAACACTACAACATTATTGATGCATTTGAAAGTAATGAAAACTATGATGTACTATACACAGACTTTGATAAAGCGTTCGACAAGTGTGACCATGGAATCATAATACATAAACTGAAATATATGGGAATAACAGGAAAAGTAGGGAAATGGATATATAATTTCCTTAGTGAGCGGCGGCAAGTCGTTACAGTACAAGGAGTATCTTCATCAGAAGTCCTCAGCTCAGTACCACAAGGAACAGTATTAGCTCCACTACTCTTCATAATCATGCTAACTGACATAGATGAGGACGTTACCAGAGACAGCACAGTAACATCCTTTGCGGATGAGACAAAGATCAGTAGAAAAATAAAACCCAGAAGATATAGGATCTCTACAAACCGACAAACAGAATTTACAAGTGGACTGAAGACAACAATATGAAGTTTAACACAGAAATTTCAGCTATTACGGTACTGAAAAAGAGAAGACCTAAAATCCATGGAATATTATACCCAAAATGGACAGGAAATTCAGAGAAATTCCAGAGCAAAAGATTTAGGGGTTGTAATGACAGATGATGCGAAATTTGAAACAAAATAAGATAGCAGTAAACAGAGCAAAGAGAATAACGGGACAGATATTGAGAACCTTTAAACGAAGGGATAGGAATGTAATGATTCCTCTACTGAAAACCCTGATCATACCCAAATTGGAATACTGCTCGGTCCTAACATCCCCATATAAAAAAAGAAGACCTTAGACAACTGGAAGGGATCCAGAGAAGCTTCACAGCCAAGATCAATGGGTGCAAAGAACTAAATTACTGGGAAAGGTTACGCGAACTAGACCTATATTCACTGGAGAGGAGAGATACATCATTATTTACACTTTGAAAATAATGGAGAAACTAGTCCCTAATCTTACTCTGAACCCTATAACTCCCCAAACAACGGTGGAAGGTAGAAACGGTAGACTGTGTCGTATTCCCAAATTGAAGGCGAGACAGGGAACATCCTTAACCCTGAAAGAAAATAGTTTTGTAGTGAGAGGACCAAAACTGTTTAATCAGTTGTCCAAAGACCTAAGAAACACGAAGGGAGTTGCAGTGGACATCTTCAAAAGAAGACTAGACGCCTGGCTCAGAACAATTCCCGATGAGCCGGGCGTACCTGGCTATGTGAGGTGGAGAGCACAAGAAACTAACTCACTACTTCACCAGGCCAACTCGAGAGGAGGGACGACAAGCTTTACCTTCGTGAATTGAGGAATCATCACGCGAAACCTTTGTTAAGGTTGTAAGGTAAGGTGTGTATATATATTATATAGAAGCATTCATAGTTTAAGTGAAGTATGAAGAATTAAATCTCTTTTCACATGGAACACCATTCCGCTCATACGCCCATTTCAGGCTACGAGCAGCTCGCAGCAGCATTGCCAAATAGGGAGTCAAAGTACTGACTGGGTGGTTTATCACCACTAAAAGCAACAACGCTCCATGTTAGTCTAGTTAAAAGAACCATGTATCCGTATTCAATTGATTGCAATTCTGGTTAGTTTATATCCTACTTATTATCAGTTCTGGTGCATGATTCTTCACGAGCAAGATGCACCCTTAGTTTGCGTTTCCTCCCCAAAGCAATACAAATTTACCACAGTTATACACCTACTACCTCAGGATTACTCCATACAAAATGGACCAAAAACCACAAATATCCGCAACCGCAAACCGTCCATATACAGGCCTGTATATATTTCAGAATAACATTTTTATACAGTATATCTGCGGGCCCAACACGGAAAAATACTGCATTTGTAAATACAAATGGAATAGAATTTAAAGACGACTACGCCTCAAGGTACAATAATCTCCCAAAAACGAAACCCAGAATAAAATTCGGAAAACCTTTAATTCCTTACCTTTTTCCCTTTTGTAGTTACGATTTCAATATTTCTCCACTATTCCTCTTTATAATGTAATTATTATATATATATATATATATATATATATATATATATATATATATATATATATACAGAGCTGGGCAATAATACATTGAATGTATTTAAATACTAAATACTAAATACATGGGAGAAATGTATTTAAATACTAAATACTAAATACATTTTACGAATGTATTTAGATACTAAATACAAAATACATCAATTGTATTTAAATACATTTGTAAATACATTTTAAATTGTTATCTGCAGATATATCACTGTTTGATTCACCGGATTTGCTTGTTGAAGCCATGACACGCACACGATAAAGAAATCAACCGCTTTCGACTAAGAGTGGCACACAACTGATTGAACTGACACGTTGAAACATGAACCATGCTGTACTACACTGTCGACGCGTCGTACTGTGCTAGTACAGAACGTGTATTAAACCAGTAAAAGTATTTATATTTTATATTTTGAGTATTTAAATACATTGTATTTAAATACTCATTAAAGTATTTAAATACTACATTTAAATACATGAAAAACAATGTATTTATAAATACAGTTCTAAATACACAAATGTATTTAAATACGTATTTAAATACAAATGTATTTAAATACTGCCCAGCTCTGTATATATATATATATAATATAACCAAGTAATGGCCGGCTGGGCGCCGCTTATTAAAGTGTTGAAAGTCGAGAGGCATTACTGTTTTTACCGACCAAAGTCACGTCACTTTAATAAGCATTTATAAGGCCTTAAATCAAGGTAATATGGCGTGTTAATCCTGAACCCGATTCAGGATTATTTACACGTTTTCTCGAGATTGGTCGGTGAAAAAAAGTTTCTCTAAACTGGTGTGCGTGTGTATACAACACACACACACACACACACACAGAGAGAGGAGAGAGAGAATTATTGCTGTTATTAAATTTGTAGTTTAATGGATTTTAAATTGTTTAAAAGTTTTAAATTGAAAAAAAAAAGTTTTCGTATGTTAAGAAAATATACTAAGTCATAATCCCAATATGAAATTTCATAATTTTAGTTTTGTATTGATATAAGTTAAAGATATTGCGCGAGAGATCCTCCTCAACTTTACCAAAGACAGTCGCTTCACCTCATCTATTCAGAAGTGAGAGATCTCGACTTCTTCAGCAGAACTCATTCCCAACTATCTAATTCAATTTAAATTTAATAATTAACAGATCCGTTCTCCTTATTTGGGCGGATCGGCTTTAAGAGCATACTTGTCTCCAACACCATTTTTATATGCTATTCAGATCAGGAAGGATTATTATATATAGTATATTATATAGTGTGTGTATATATATAATATATATATATATATATATTACTCGGTGGTGTAGTGTGGTTAGCGTCACTGATTACGAATCCCATAGGTCCCGGGATCCGGTCCCGGCAGGCGACGCACAGCAAATCCCAGCTGTTCATCCTTCCACAGAATAAAGAAATTGGTTGGTAGATAAATGGATACCCTGGATAGCCTAGTGGTTAAGACGCTGGGCTGCTGGCAGGGCGTGGTTCAGATTCCACGTTAAATTGTAGGTCTAAGGTGGAGTGACAAGCTTGACCATCAGAATGAACAATTCGGGCGGAAGCTAAATCAAGGTGTGTGTGTGTGTGTGTGTGTATATATATGCTTTCTTTAAGCTAAAGGGCATTTCCTATTTGTACAATGATGAACTTTGTCATTTTTTCCCTCGAGGTCAATTATCGTGGTGTCTATTTACTTTTGCCAACCCTTTTTGTATAGAAGAACTTCATTCAGTCTTGATTGCCTTCGTTCCTTATTCGAGTCTACAAACAGTAACAATATTTTCTAACTGTAATGAGCACTTTCATAACCGTTATGAATGATACGTATTCTTAAAAATGTCTCATTCGGAATCAAATAGGATGAGAAAAGGCCTTTTTGCATTACTTTCTTTGCCTTCCGAGTAGCTTCACAACCCTTTTCGAAACTAGGTCATTAACTATTATATTTAATGACGCATAGACTAAATTAATAGGGGTGGCTGATAACCTTGAATTGCTTTTCCTTTTGGTTAGTAATCTCTTTATAATGAATTTAGTAAGCAAGCTTTGCATTTTTAATATATATACACACTGTGTATATATAATATACACGAGTATATATTTCCCGGTTGCATACATAGTTGCCTCAGTATGTACTGTATACGAGAAACGATGACATATGCAATAATTTTAATGTTACCATGGAAACTAATGTATGCATTTTCAAAAAAAATTTTTGTTGAAAGTGTTTTAAGAAATAATGCTTACACACTGACAGTTATTGTTTTTAAGTTAAAAAGCATTGTTGGTTGGTTGCAATAACGATATGAAGAGTTTTTAAAATTGTTTCTTTCTATATCTATCTATCATCTATCTATCTATAAAACTTTCCACGCTAAATGGTGGAGTGGGAAGACCTAAATCTATGTGATGTGCTTTTCTATAACTGTATTCTGCGAGTTTTATTTAAAATTTTAACTACGCTTAAACTTAAGTGTAAATCATAATTTTTTACAGTGAAAATATTTAAAGTTATATTACAAAGCACATTTTTGGTAAAACGCCAATCACTAAATGTCAGTATATGGTCTACTTGAAACTATCGTTTCATTAACTTTTGAGTCGTTTTCAAAATATTGATTTTTATCATCTGACGATAAATGTGATGATGCAATCATAGGGTTGTTTAACCTTCTTCGCAACATCTGTCCGAGGGGACTTGCAGCTTTACGTGGGATCCGATCCACGGGTCGCTACATAAATCTGGGTACGGAGGACGGTCTCCCATCCAGCTACCTTCCACACCCAACGTCGCTTAATTTCGCTGATCAACGGTAAGCAGTGTTACGACAATGGCCACGACTTTTGATAAGTGGCTACCACTGGTGTACCCAGGAATTTTCAGTCAGAGCTACTGGGGCAGATAGCTTAAATATACTAAGAAAATAGCAAAGCGTTTTACTGACATGTTAGATTTATTCAGTAGGCATTCAAGTATGCGCGCAGTGCCTAGTGTATTGTAACAACGATTTTGGTTTTGTCACGTTGTATATCTTTACTTTTAAGCTAGAAACCAGAAAGATTTTCCACAGTATTGAATGAAAGAAACACGTTCTATGACAATAAATAATTACATTTTTACTCTACTCTGGTACAAAGAAGAGCTGTACGACTCCGGACTAAAGCGTCGTCAATCTTCAAATACTGTACTTGCTAACAAATCAAGTGAACAAAATGGCGAATTTTTAGTGTATTTAAAGCGAATTTTGAGTGTATTTTCAACTTAATTAACGAGTGACTTTAGTTTTCAAATATACCCAAGTTAAAGGTTTTATTTTGTGTTAATGAATAGATCATTTTAATTACTTAAGTTTAAGTGTACCATCGAGGAGCCGAATTGTATAGGAAGGTTTGGGGGTTTTAAAATTTTAGTTTTCTACCCATTCTATACACTAAGTCCTTGAATGGATTCTCTTCTCTTATTAAATTTCCTGTCTATTGATGCCCATTACGACTTTCTACGTAAATGTCTTCCAATTACAAAGCTCGTTAAACCTGTGCCTACGATAGGTTCGTACAAGCGTGGCCTGACATAGTGGGTAGGTTTTGCTACAGCCTGTATGTAACTAAGGCAAAAAACCAGAATCCAGACGCAGTTCAGAGTTCATAATAGTTCAGGTTACATTAGGCTAGGTTAGGTTAGTAGTATAGCGGTAAAAGGGTAGAGTGCAAGTGATTACGTAATGTTGCAAAGGGGGGTGGGGGTGTTGCAAAAAAAAATTAAAAAAAAAAAAGGAAAAAAAAGAAAAAATACCCCAAAGGGCCCTTTGTTGCCAACCGGGGTTGCAAGGGGCATGCAACTTGGAGGCGGAGTTCTCCCCAAGCTATTCCCCCAAAGGGCCAGAAAGGAGAGAAAGGAGGAGAGGTGTTCACCTGGCAGGAGCCAAGTGCATATTAAGACTTCAGCCGAGTAGGCGTTGTTTTATAGGCTCCTAATCAGCCAGTTGGCTGAGCCAAGGGGGGAGGGTACACCTGAAGGAGAGAGAGAGAGAGAGAGAGAGAGAGAGAGAGAGAGAGAGAGAGAGAGGGGTACACCTGAAGGAGAGAGAGAGAGAGAGGGTACACCTGAAGAGAGAGAGAGAGAGAGAGAGAGAGAGGGGTACACCTGAAGGAGAGAGAGAGAGAGGGGTACACCTGAGGAGAGAGAGAGAGAGAGGGGTAACCTGAAGGAGAGAGAGAGAGAGAGGGTACACCTGAAGGAGAGAGTTACAAGGAGTTACAGGAAAAGAAGTACCTCAAAAGGCCTTGCGGCCCATACCGAGGAGGTACCAATGGCACGGGTGCCAGGGAAAATTTTCTACACACTCAAATAGTGTGCAAGATTTGGTCTAACCTTTTCTTGAACTGATCCAGCAAGGACTGTTCCTGTTATTAAAAGTTTATTTTTCTTTCAACTATCCTAGCAGTAGTAGAAAACTGGATAGAAAAGTAGAAGGCTCTCTCCCCACCCTCCGCTCCCTCCCTGCCAGAGGCAGGTACGGAAAATGGTTGAAGAAAATACCTTGAACCTGGAAAAGTAGCCAAGGAAATTTTACAGGAAAGTGGAGAATATATAATAGCTCTATACTTAGCTTGCTCACAGAGACACCGTGCAAGCGAACTCCTGCAGAGTTTTCTTATGTTTTAATCTTAAACTATCAACGTGTTAAAGTAATTCCCACATATACTAGTCCTAAATCGTTTCAAATCCAACTTCTAACCATTGTTGCGAGTTGGGTTATCATTTGAACTAAACATGCTTCTAAATCGACATCTTTGAACCCGCGTCACGTAAGCGTCGATTGTAGCCCATAGCCTAACGAAAGGGATTAACTTTGTGGCATTTTTCGCCAGTTTCCAATCCACCTACCTACTTCCCCACCAATACCCAGCGCGCGCACTTCGGCCATTAGCCGGCGGTGAGGTACCTTATCAAAGGCCTTCTAATCAATCGCCCTACTCTTATCATACTCACTCACATGACGTAGAAAAACTCGAGCATGATGGTGAGACACGACCTATGCCGTCTAAAACCCATGTTTGGAGTCCCCAAGTAGCTTGTAGGAATCCAAATGGTCAACAATCCTACTCGCTATTATCCCCTCTAAATATTTACCTACAACTGAAGTTAAATGGTGTTATTTATAGAGGTTCCAAGCCTCTCTTCCCACGCATGAGATAGCAGTAGCGTCCTAATCGTAACAGTAGAGAAAAAGACAATACTAAAAGTTTTTCTTTTTTTTGCAGTCATAGGAGAACATCCCTAACCTAAGCTAAAAGGACAGAGTGGGATGGGAAGGGGTCCTAGTAACCCACGGGACAGGTTTGTACAACAGACTTCACCCGCCCTCCCGAAGAGAGAGAACCTAAAGGAATTGGCAGCCAATTTCTCTAGAATCCCACGACTCGGGACCGGAGGGCTGTCACACCCCAAGTATAAAGTTTACAACACCCAGAAGGAACGTGCATAACCTTTATACCCCCTGCGGAGACCTTTATACCCCCTGCGGAGACCTTTATACCCCCTGCGGAGGGGGTACACCTGAAGGAGAGAGAGAGAGGGGTACACCTGAAGGAGAGAGAGAGAGAGAGAGGGGTACACCTGAAGGAGAGAGAGAGAGAGAGAGGGGTACACCTGAAGGAGAGAGAGAGGGGTACACCTGAAGGAGAGAGAGAGAGAGGGGTACACCTGAAGGAGAGAGAGAGAGAGAGAGAGAGATAGTTGCCTTTGATTGCAAGGCATGCAACTTGGAGGCGGAGTTCTCCCCCAAGTTATTTTCGTTTACCTAACCTAAGAGGCCTCCAAGGGGTTTCCCAAAGGGCCAGAAAGAGAAGGACCAGAGGTCCTTGCTCGGCTGGGAGCCGAGCTTGAATGACTCCGTCAGTCGTCTCTCGGTCTTTTATAAACCTCTATTCTGGCTGAGTTGCCAGATAGCGCCATGTATGCAGGTGCTGAGTTGCCAGATCGCACCATGTATGCAGTTGCTGAGTTGCCAGATCACGCCATGTATTCGGGTGCTGAGTTGCCAGATCGCACCATGTATTCCAGATAGCAAAAAACCATATATTAATCATCCATTTAAATAGTGCACCACAATATATGATGGTAGATGAATCCAATTAAATTCTGTTTATTAAATAAATAATTTTTACACACTTAATCTTCATTATAAATATTTAAGTCACGAAACGAAATGAAAATTTATGAAACAATTCATTTAAAAGTTGAAATTAGCCAAAACACAATCCGCTATAACGGGGTCGGACGACACGAGATATCTTCCTTCCAGACCGCTCTTGATGTGTATATATATATATATATATATATATATATATATATATATATATATATATATGGCGTGATGTAGTATCTCGCTTCGCCGAACTAAAACCAAAACAGTCGATCGTATTCACAAATCTACACACACACACACACACACGAGGAAAAGGCAGAAACTAGGTAATTTCGAATCGTGTCCCTAGAGACCTTTTCGGCCGAGGGTTAATCCTTCGTCCAAGATATTCGAGCAAAAACACCTTTCACATCAATTCTTATTATCATTATTATTATTATTTCTACAATGAAAATATTTTATATTTACGCGTAATTTGTATGGGGTCATATTCTTATAACCATCTTAACTGCTTAAATCAATCACCTTTCACATCAATTCTTATTATCATTATTATTATTATTATTTCTACAATGAAAATATTTTATATTTACGCGTAACTTAGACCCACAGTTTAACGTGGAAACTGAATGCTTTTTAAAAATATAATTAGGATATATTTCTTTATATCCTCGACCCTCCTCCCTCATTCCCCCAAACCCCCCACCCATCTGTACTTGTATATATAATAAACTCAATCCCTGATAAGCCTCCCTTCACTCTCCTCTCTCTCTCTCTCTCTCGTCCCCCTTCACTCCAAATCTTAACTTTCACACACACACACACACACACACACACCGGAAACCAATGCATTTTTCATCTCTCCGTGGAGCAGAACGAATCACACGTGCTCGCCTTGATGAATTTAATGTTAATGAAATCGTCAAGTAGAATATTATGGTCTATTACATCAATCACCTTACTCAAATCCACCGCCAATACCCTCAATTTAGTAATAACAACAACTATCTCTCATACACTATATATAACGGGTGCGGCAAAAATAACGCCCTTTTTAGTTTATTCTCTTTTATTGAAGGAAATAAATCAATTACAGCATTTTAAGAGAAATAATAAGGTTTTTAAGAAAAATACAGCATTTTAAGAAAAATAATAAGTACTTTCTCAGTAAAAACTAAAAAATAGCAAAATGATACAATATAAAACTAAAAAATTATACTGTATAAAACTATAAAGATACAATTATTAAAAGGGCGTTACTTTTGCCGCACCCGGTATATATATATATATATATATATATATATATATATATATATATATAAATGGACTTTCACCGAATTAAAACAAATCACTAAGCAGTTAAAAGATTTCGCTCTATCATCATATTCACAAATCTACACACACACACACACACACACACACACACACACACACACATCCCGGAAACCAATGCATTTTTTTCATCTCTCCGTGGAGCAGAAAAAATATTACGCGCTTTTCACCTTAAAGTGAATTAAAGCAATTTTACGAAAAATAATATGAATTTCAGAACTAAGTTAACATTTATACAAGGTTAGAAGCTTTATCAACTCCTAATTTATTTCTCAATGATAACCTATATTTTTAATATAATTAATTAATTTTCTTTTTATCATAACTCAGCCGAGCAACGATGTTAAGCAACGTTGGAATCCAAGGATACTTCCCTTACACTTTCCTCACCAGCGAGACTTTAAACTACGTAGGCCCACCACCCCCGAAACATTATTTTGACTGTATGGATGAACGTGAACTTTGATCGATACTACGACAGTTTTAATGAAAGTAACCCTTATAATATAGCTGATGAATGTGCGCGTGCTTAGAGTATGTTTCCATGCCTTTAGAAGAATGTACATAACCCGTTTCAAATGCGATCCACTGCAAGTCGCAACCACCATCGCATCATTATGTTTTACGGTGTTCAAGAATAACTTCATGCCTAAAGACACCTTAGCCATTATTCACCGAAACAACCCCCGCAGTTACGGACACAAGGCTATTTACTAATAAATAATGTATCTTGATAAATTTAATGTTAATGAAGTCGCCTTGGCAATTTCCAGTTCCGAGAAAAAGACTCTCAAAGCCATTTCTCTCTTTGTGCATATATATTATTAAAAATGTTAATTGTTCTAAGACTATTTATAAAAGAAAATGGGATTTTGGCACAACTTGCATAATTATGTATTCTACAACTTGCTTATTGTAATTTTAAATGTTGTGAACGTTATACGCGTCACTATTAAATATCATTTATATTTTTTTTTTACTTTCGATTTGATTTTGGATTATGTGTTTCAGCTTTGTAATTTTAATTTTTATTATTGAACAGTTTTAATTTTGTACTTTAGATCTAGCTCTCCACGTTTATATATTTTTGTCATTTATACATTTTTAGCAGGCATTGAAATGGGGTAGAGTCCCCCGAAACAGCGGATGCTGCCAAATATAATAACTTTTCTGCGCTACGTCATCGTCTTTATCCTAAATATAAAAAAACAAGAAACACAAAGGAGAAAATTAATTAATTTACATGCACAAATATACGTAATAATAATAATAATATCGTTAACAATATACATATATACTATTCAAGTACTATGGGTCACAGGTGCCAGGTACTCTGAGAGACTGTCATCAAATAACTTGTCCAGACAGCCTACTAACGGGGCCTACCTACCAAATTTCCACCAAAGGCGTCTCACAAAGTGTGTGGAACTACATTTGCATGCAAGTTAGAGGTATTAGTGACAGAATGGGGTTATCTGGCAAACTTTTTTCCTGAAACTGTACTGTGCATGTTTAAAACTAACATTTATTTCAGAAGTTTTGCGCAATGATTCCTCATTTCATGAAAGTAATATAAGTTACTCATTAATAAAACACTTGTTTTGAATAATAAATATTACACCTTTTGGTTTAAAGAGAAATATTTGTGAACAAAAAGGGTTAAGAACTACATGTTTAAGTTTAAACGTTATTGTAACCCCTCCTGGAAATCTCTTCAGAGATAATTATGTGACTCTTACATGGTAAATTGGTGTCAATTGTTACTCCAATGAATTTTTTTTTTTTAGCTTCTATTATGATAATAGACTTACACAATTCAGTTAATCCAAATATATATATATATATATATATATAAATTTATGAAACTGAAAACTTTTAGTATTTCTTATATAATTTAAATTGCTGACAATTAGAAAAAAGAAAGAAATCAATAGTTTAACCATAACTAAATAAAATAAACATTTAACTTGACTTTGTGCATATAACTAAACAAATATTAAAAATAAAAACCCTTCAATGTACAGTACAGCACTGAATAGAAAAATAAGCAAATGAAAAATGTATTGTTCTTTGGCCTTTAAGTTTATAGATATAGCCTCTAAATTTATTTCACATTTGCTATTTGTTAAAACATTTATACATAAATAGGTACAAGTTTAGAAGCTTTATCATCTCCTAATTTATTTCTTAATTTGGGGGGGGGGGGGGGTGCTACTGACAGGCACCTATAAAAGTCCTATAACAATTTATCATAAATTCAAGACCAAAAATTAATTACTTTAGATGTCACAAATACAATTTTAAGGTATGTATATAGTATAAGGGTTTTATCAGCTATCATGTATTTGTTTTGAAGTTGTAGCAGAGTTTGTTTTAACCCAGCTATTTTTATTTTTCTTGCTCTACTTTGCCCACAACAACAACCTTAAGGGTTTCAAATGTTCAATCAAGAGTTAAAGTTACATTTGCAGTTTTAAAACAGGTTTGTAATGGGTTTTTATTGATAAATGATGAAATAGAGAAATCTTCAATTCCTTGTCGGTTCCTTATTCTTTACACTCAAGGCCTATCCTAACTAAAAACATGGTAAATTTTTAATTCAACTGCGTCACAGGTTGAATAAAAAATTTATTACAGTAATTTAACTCGCTCAACATCATAAAATTAAACTCAGAACTTTAACACTAACAACAATTATGGCGATTTCAACAAAAGGGCAAAAACCCAGACTAAAAAGCAAAAACACAGACCTTGAGGACTATGGCACCATCTCAAAACTACAAAAATTAACGAGAAAAAAATCAGCACGTAAAGGTGCCATCACCAAACTGTATAATGAGCACAAACTGAATGAACCTACAAAATATGATATTGATACAACATTAAATTTGGTTAATATTTGTCTTTTAACCCTCTCACGCGCGGCTAAATCAGTACAATATATTGAATTGCCATTGAAAACTGACTAAGAAAATATATATCTTATGTTGTGCAAATTTGTTGAAATGTACTTTTTTAATAAAATATATTTCCTGTTTTGGCTATAATGTACTTTTTTCATAAAATATTTTTCCTGGTTGGGCTATTTTTCACTACTCTGCTATTTAATTAGCTGGTTGGGTTTTGTTCTGGCTATTTTTCAAATTGGATTCAGTTTAGTGATGTTTGTGATAGAATTATGACGTGCCACTCGTGTGATTTTGACCTGAGTCGTCATGTGTCCTAGATGAAGACAAAGGATTGGATGTTTTTATCAATTACGGCGTTATTCTCTCATCCTTAACTTGTCCGAAATGTGACTGAGTGCCTAACACGAAAAGATCAGAAGATATTTAGGTGAAATAACCAATATCATTTAATTCTGACTGTTTTGGTTGATCCTACAAGGTTATCTACATAGAAGTGATCTTTCAAGAACTGAACAGTTAAATCATTTTCATCGTACAAATTTAAGTGATGTTTGATGGTTAAAGCCAGTAAACTAGGACTTGCATTTGCTCCAAACAAAACCACATTAAATTTAAATGTTTTAAACCCTTTATTTAAGTCATATGGATCATTAAACCACAAGAATCTTAGTTGATCTTAGTCATTTTTCAGATGAATTCTCAAAAAAGCTTTGCTTATATCACTTTGAACTGCATAGTCATCTAATCTAAATCTTAGAAGGATTTTTACAAGGTCTGAAATAAGATTAGGCCCCTCTATGAGACAGTCATTCAAGCTATGCTTTTTGCCATCTTTAAGACTACAGTTATACACAACTAAGTTTTGTTGTGGGTGCATCCTTTCTATAGACTCCTGTGAGAGTAAGATAATGGCAGTTGTCTTTTTTAAAAGGGTGATCTTTAACCTCCTCAATGAAGCCTTTTTCTAACTGGTCCTTGAAAACATCATACATTTTAATTCTAATGTCATTTTTTAATCTTTTCATCAAATTATAGAGATGACCTTTAGCTACCTTTAAATTATCATTTAATAATGGACATATATCAATAAATAATGTTAATAAAAATTCTAGTGTACTCCTACCTACAATAACCTTGGATTTAAAAAATAAAAAAGGTGGGGCAACTCCTATAAGATGTCTAATAGATTCTTGTTCCCAACAAACATTTGTAGATCAATCATTAGTTAATCAATTAGGCCTACAAACTCATAAAATGAACAAGAATTGTATATAACATCATTTATCAAAGAAAATGGACAGAAAGAAAATATAGTACAGTCAATTTAGAGCTTGATATACCCATCTTATAGGAGTTGTTTAATCTACCCTTACATCTTAATAAGCCATCTTTGTCAATGTAAAGATTCAAGTTTATTACCACAGAGGGTACTTTGTTCATTTGTTCACAAATTGTTAGAAAATCTATTTCATTTTTGTATTCTGTTTGTTGTATGTGGTTAACCCAATTAGTTAATCAATTAGGCCTACAAACTCATAAAAATGAACAAGAATTGTGTATAACATCATTTATCAAAGAAAATGAACAGAAAGAAAAATATAGTAGTCAAATTAGAGCTTGATATACCCACAGAGAATAAAACAACAAACATAGAAGCAGTAGTCATTAAACAAGTTGGTCAACAAAAATTTAAAATACCAAATTTAAAACAAGTAATACAACAATTTAAAAAGCAATATAAAATTGCAGATAGAAATTTAAATGATGATACAATAGATAATGTTCAAATGTTAATTGGAGCCGATTATATTCACTTAATTCAGAAGGGCATAGTCAGAATAGGAGATGGGATGGCTCTAGATACTCACTGGGGTATAGCTCCACTGGGGGACACAGATAAATATAAAATAACAATGAAAAATAAAAATATATGACTAACAAACTTGCCCTATTATGACAAGGTCTTACACAACTCAAATAATGACATAAATACTGAAATATTAAATAAATCATTAACAACTGAAGAATTAGATAAAGGTGTACAACAGCTCTGGCTATTAGAGTCAGTGGGGGTGCAAGATGGTGATCATACAGATGAAAATCAATTAATGGTTGAAAATTTTGAAAATACCATCATGTATGAAAATGGCCATTATTCAATTGAACTACCTTGGAACTGCAACATGGGTCAGATTACTATAGGCTCTGGCACAAAGAGGTAACACAGCGTCTGATGAATAGTCCGTACCCATTGTTCCACCCAAAGCAGTGCCATTAACGTATAGAGTTATATTTTTAAGTCCGAAATTCTCGAATTTACGTCACTAATCTGCTCTCTTCTTGTACCTACGTTAGCAGGTATTTTATAACGATCTTCACTCCACTTCTCAACTATCACGAAGATTCTATTCATCTCCTCGACACTTAAATAAACCCGTTTGTTTGTTTGTCTACATTCCGTTTCCAGTACATAGCTAATGGTACCGGAATTACGCCTCCAATCGCCGGTCAGACGTGCTAACCACTACACCACGGAGCCACGATAGTAGGTGCCCGTTCTGTTGAGGATGCTATAACGCTCGAATTGGTGCGCTCCGCAGCCCCCACCCCAGCCTTGACTAGAAATCGGTATAGAGTCAGGGTCGACCCTAGAGCCATGTATAGCAATGGAATTGAGCGCGGGCTACGCCGGGTTGTACAGCATATTGTAGAGTTTGCTCTTCAGAACCGCGACGAGCGTGAAGTCAGAACGAGTCTGTCCTTTGGATTCGGGTCAGATGACGGTGATGTAGACTATTATTGGGTGATAGTGCCATTTAGACGTTTGGCGGCTGAAGCTGTAGAATATATATTAGGACGTATAATGCAAGCCGCCCAAAGTAGTATAGCCTTCAATATGGACAACTTCACGGTAAATATTGACCGTGTATTCCGTGTTGCGGGTCATAGTGCCATACCGTACACTCTTAACCTCAATTCTCAAGCTATTTATACACGGCATATAAACGTCGATCGTGGTTGCGGCTTTATAGCAGTAGTCTTGGCTAACATGTTTACTGTACAAAATACACGGGCTCAAAAAATTTGGCTGCCTACGGTCGTGGAACGTGCCCGTAAACTAACTGTAGACTTTGAACTTGAATTTGACTGTAATATGGGGCCTGAAGAGCTGAGAAGGGTAGAACAGGAAATGAATGTCCGCATAGTTGTATTTGGGTTGGATGATCGTCGTAGGACTGTGTATGTTTTTAAAAGCTGTGTGAGAGATCGTACAAGACCCCTACTTATTTTAGGATTGTCAGGGACAACGTATCTCCCCATCCGTAATATAAGGTGGCTTTACGCGAGTTATGACAAAAGTCGAAAATATGGGAGACATCATGATTTGTGTAAGGGATGCCTCGAGTTTGCGGATGATATTGTGCGGCATTGTAAAGAATGTCACATGGTATGTGAGCAGTGTAAAAGCACCAAATGTGAAAGCCGTGTAGTTGACGCTGAGAAGAGAGACTGTATGTGTGTAGACGCACATTTTTCAATAATAGCTGTTTTGATTTCCATAAATCAATTGGCACGTGCAGGAAAATGAGAATCTGTGAATGTGGTATGTTTCACACAATGGATAATTGGGGAAAATTTAAGCACAAGTGTGACGTAATTCACTGTCCTACATGCCAGGAGGAATATAAGGCGGATGGAGTAAAGCATGTATGTTATATGAAAGATGCTAAGCCTAAAAATAACCCTTGTATAACTGTGTACTACGATATAGAAACATATACGAACGCTGAAACCAAAGAGGTAATTCCACATTTACTTGTGAGCCAGACCATCTGTGATGAGTGTATGGGTATCGAATGTGACTAGTGCCCCAAATGTGGTAAACGGACAAACGTTTTTAGAACGAATGTCCGCGATAGTCCTGTGAAACTACTTGTGTCCTATATTGTCAAGTTAGCCGAAAAATTAAAAAAAATGACTGTGTATATTCTCGCCCATAACGGGGCAAAGTTTGACACGCAGTTCCTTTATAAGGAGTTGCTTGAACACGAATCCTCTGACATATTTACAGGTGATCCATTGAAAAGAGGCAACAAATTAATACAGATGCAGATAAGAGGCATTTAAAGATACTTTATTATTCACACCTTGTAAATTAGCAAAGCTACCCAAGGTGATGGGAGTAGCAGCTGAAGTTTCCAAAGGATACTTCCCTTACACTTTCCTCACGAGCGAGACTTTAAACTACGTAGGCCCACCCACCCCCCAAACATTATTTTGACTGTATGGATGAACGTGAAGACTTTGATCGATACTACGACAGTTTTAATGAAAGTAACCCTTATAATATAGCTGATGAATGTGAGCGTTATTGCGTGAATGATGTGCGCGTGCTTAGAGTATGTTTCCAGGCCTTTAGAAGGATGTACATAGCCCGTTTCAAATGCGATCCACTGCAAGTCGCAACCACATCGCATCATTATGTTTTACGGTGTTCAAGAATAACTTCATGCCTAAAGACACCTTAGCCATTATTCACCGAAACAATCCCCGCAGTTACGGACACAAGGCTATTTACTGGCTCATACACCTACAGCAACAGACAGGTGTATACATAAAGCACGCCCGCAACACGGGTGAAGTACCCATTAAGATTAATGGACGTGTTTTTTGGGTTGATGGGTTAAGTGAAAACCGTGTCAATGGTGTGAAGACTGTGTACTCCTTTAACGGTTGCTGGTGGCATGGATGCCCCCGTCCTGAGTGCGGAATCACCGGAGATATCCACGGTAGGTCTCCTGCCGACTGTCTTGCATCGACCCGCACCGCGATCAACTTATAGGATCACAGTTCACTCACAAAGTCTTGTGGGAGCATGAATATGATGCACGGATGGAGACAGACGAGGTGTACCGTGAGGAAATAAACACGATCAAGCGTTCAATGGTGCTGGATCTTCTCAAATGTGGTGATAGCTTGTTTGGAGGACGTACAAATCCTTTCAGACTATACTTTCCACCTACGGAGGGCGTGAAGCTCCATTACTACGATTTCTGTTCTTTATACCCATACGTGATGAAGAGCAATCCGTACCCCGTGGGCGCTCCTGAGAAACTGGTGGGACCTAGCCTACCCTCCATCAATGAATTTTCAAAAAATTTGAATGATCGTTACTTTGGGCTCTCTTTCGTAGACGTACTCCCTCCACGCAATTTATGGATGCCGATCTTACCTGTCGTTATCGACGACAAGCTCATGTTTCCCCTGTGCGTGAAGTGCGCGGAAGAGGATAACGGCGAATGTAACCATATACCCCACCAGCTTAAGATCAGAGGCGTATATACAAGTCCTGAGCTGGCCCTAGCCGTACGCCATGGTTATAGAATACTGAAGATACATGAGGTGTGGAGGTTTCAGAAGCTACCCAACCTTTTCACACCATATATAAACGCCTTTTTGAAGGATAAGGTTGAGGCATCAGGGTATCCGCGAGGAGTTGATACCGGATGAAAAGTCTGCCTATATTCAACGTTACCGCGACCGCGAAGGTATACAACTTGATCGTGTCCAAATTGTAAAGAATCCTGGCAAGCGCTTTAGTGCAAAGTTGTCTAAACAGTCTATGGGGAAAATTTGCGCAGAATACCGGCAGAGGGAGCATTCATTTGGCACAAAGTTATATCGATGTCTGGGATTATGCCAATGCTCCCGATAAAGAGGTCATGGAGATCGTGAATGTAGGTAATACTTACATAATAAAGTACAACGACACTGAATTTGCCACAGATACCTCAAGGGTTACAAACATACCTGTGGCCAGCTTCACAACAGCCTACGCCCGTATAAAACGTTGGGGTCTATTGCATTCTCTTGGGCGGAGAGTATTGTATGCCGATACAGATAGCGTGATATTCACAGAGAGGGAGGGTGAATACATGCCCGCTATTGGGGAGTTCCTCGGCGAGCTCACTGATGAGATCAAGGACGAGTATGGGGACAACGCTTACGCCGACTCTTTTGTCTCAACAGGACCTAAGACTTATGGGTACGGGTCAGGGTGGGGGAGGAAATGAAATATATCGTGAAGGCAAAGGGTATTACGCTCAACCATGCGAATCGGCGGGTTGTTAACTTTGAATCGTTGAAGGATCTAGTATGTTTGGACGATGATGGGGGCGAACAACCTCCCCAACTAATTGTAGGCACCCACAATTTTCGGGCGCAGAAGCTGGGGGGGCGTGAAGGAACTTAGGGGTACGAAGGTGTGCCGTAACACCTATAGGAAACGTTACCAGTTACCTGGTACTATGATACCGTACCCTTTGGATACCAAAACGATTGATGCTTCTATTGTTAACTCACACGTATTTGTCTTGTATATAATCGTATCTATTGATTTATTACACGTATTGTAAATATATATATAACTTGAATATCTCGTTTATTAAATCGTATTTGTAAATATATATAACTTGAATATCTCCTTTATTAAATAAATCATGTTTCAATTAGCGTTTCACTTTCTCCTTTGTGTGTGTGTGTGTGCGCGCGCGCAGGTGAAAGTTCTAAGCTCCGCCCACTGTAAGACCGTGAGTCATGCTACTATCTGGGAGTCCCTGCGTGGTCAGTCGACTGCAGTAAGCACGAGAGATCAGACGTGTATTCAGATCAGACGTGTATTCAAATGGCTACCTTAATATTGCTTGTACAACGTTTATGAAATGGTATTCAGCAGTGTCAGGATGTGGTGGATACCGAAAAACTTCCTATTCCTCCCTCCTATACCTCTTTTAAAAACACATTGGATTGTGCGAAGTTCCAATATGTACAAATACTCTACGGATGTTCTGGTGAGACCGTTGAAGGCTTTCGTTGCACAGACGATGTGCTGAAGTATACTGCAGAGCTAAACTTTATAATGTCTCACATACACCGTGAAGTAAAAGAAACAACGCGTGCAGAAGAGAAGCAGCAGGTATGGATAATGAGTCTTGCGGATGGTGGTGTGACAAGCGGTATTACGTCATGCTACACCATGTCGATTACTCATACCCTACGACTGAAAATGTGAATCTCGTGATCATGGACAATCTTAAGTATTTTTATCACTATATTAACGTATATCATGATGAGGTTCGTAGTGAGGTTGTGGCTAGTGCCCTGCGTGAGTTTTTAACAGACTTTAGAGACGAGTATCGTTTGATGGGCAGAAAGGAAAAATATGAACATATGTTCCTCTCAAATAGTGCGCCGGAGTGTGAAGATGTTTAGTAAAACATAAAATGTTCCTAGTTCTTATCCTGAGGTAAAATGTCTGGTGCGTAGGCTGGTAGTGATGAAATTAATTCTTGTACCGATATATGTACAACAATTCGGTACGACTCGCGGATCATACGAACAAGCCCATTCACGTATCATCGAGTCAGCCGCCCGTCGAACCATTCCTGCCTACCTGCGTGCCTCACACGGCTCATAGTTATCTCAGAGCTTGAACCGAATGGACGTGCGCTCCTCGAATACGATGGAACTTCCTTTGAGCAGCATTCTCAACGCTCGTACGATGTGTCCGTGACGAAATCGTTGCGCGTGTTCAGGCGTAATTCCGGTACCATTAGCTGTACTGGAAACGGAATGTAGACAAACAAACAAACGGGTTTATTTAAGTGTCGAGGAGATGAATAGATCTTCGTGATAGTTGAGAAGTGGAGTGAAGATCGTTATAAAATACCTGCTAACGTAGGTACAAGAAGAGAGCAGATTAGTGACGCACCCTCATACGCCGTTGTATGTACGTTGTGTATAAATAACGATCGGCCGTGCATTGATATACGGCTGATGTGGAAGAATGCTTCTGATAATAACGCTCTTGTTCCTACGCGAAACCGTTTCATCCTCGACAGAATGTTTGAAATCGTCGGATTCCGCAAGCTGAAACCTATATTAGACGCGCGTGTTACGGACATGCTTTATTTTGATACAGTACTTGAATACGCCTACACCGCTCTGCTCGATGGGTTTACCGTGTAGGGCTGGTGAGAATGGTCTAGTGCTGGACGTTTATTTAAAAAGTTTAGACTCTTTGAAATACCATGAACTTTGGTACAAAGCAATTGATCGGTACAAGGCTGAGCTCACCTACACCGTTCACCCTGAAGAACTATTCTTTATATAACGCGCAGTTGTCGTAACGATTTAGAAGATTATTTCAATTGCCGCTATGTTGAGTGAGTTCACGATTGAAAAGCTCGAGTCGGTAGAAATAAACCCTCGATTGGAAAAGCGTGCTTATAAACTTGTTTAATAATGTAGCTAACGATGAACTCTTTGTGCGTGCTTTTGATTGTATTCTAGGCGTATTTAAAGATGACTTACCAAACCGGTTGTAAAGTGGGAACAAAAATAGTACTGAACGATATGAAAGCCCTTCATATCGAATACAGGTTTCCCTATACTTAAGCGGTGAAATATTATTAAGCCGCATATACTGCGTAATGCAGAGCAATAATGATGTAATTGTAAACTCGATTAAGACCGAGTTTGTATTTTGAAAAAAAGTGAAATGTATTTATATATTTTGCTTGATATTTCTCCTGTACTGTTATGATTATATGCATATTTCTATTATTATTGAAATGTATATTTATTTCTATTTGAAATGTATATTTATTTTATATATATCACCATAATTGTGTGTATATATTTCCTGTACTGTTATGATTATATGCATATTCCTCAATTGTTATTGAAATGTATATTTATTTTCTATATATTTATAATAAACAGAATGATGCAATGTTGTTTTACTTAATTATATCTGTTACGCCTTCTAAACCTACTACCGGTATTCTAAACCAACTTTTAAGAAATATAATAATGTATACAATGGTATCGCTAAAAAGTGGTATCTGGCAACTCAAGCCATTTACGCCTTCTAAGCCAACTGGCTGATTAGGAGTCTATAATAATGTATACAATGGTATCGCTAAAAAGTGGTATCTGGCAACTCAGTCTTCGATTAGAATTAAATGAATACATGGTGCTATCTGGCAACTCAAGCCATTTACGCCTTCTAAGCCAACTGGCTGATTAGGAGCCTATAAAACAACGCCTACTCGGCTGAAGTCTTAATATGCACTTGGCTCCTGCCAGGTGAACACCTCTCCTCCTTTCTCTCCTTTCTGGCCCTTTGGGGGGAATAGCTTGGGGGAGAACTCCGCCCCCAAGTTGCATGCCCCTTGCAACCCCGGTTGGCAACAAAGGCCAGTACTCTTTTTTTTCTTTTCTTTTTCTCTATTTTTTTTGCAACACCCCCCTCACCCCCCTTTGCAACATTACGTAATCACTTGCAACATTCTTGCACTCTACCCTTTTTCGGCTATACTACTTAAGTTAGTAATTATGGACTTTCTCCGAACTGCGTCTGGATTCTGGAATTTTATCGTAACTAACTAGGCCTACATGTATTAGCAAAAACCCTCCCTACGGGCGGAATATTTTTGGTAGTTCCTGCGGAACGCTTATTAGCCTTCGGGCAATACATATTTAGTGTACACTGTATAGTCATGGTACCAATATGTGTTGGTATTATAATCGAAAATATTGTTTAGGAAACAAGGTTTATTCTTGAAGAAGAATGAGACGTGAATGCAAAAATTCCCAATGGAAATTTTAAGCGAGTTAACTATAGCGTTTAACATTTATAGTTAGCTCGCGAATTAAATTTTAAATGCAGCTTCATAGAACTCGCTTGAAGCTCACGAAGCATTTAAATTTCAAATACAAATTTATTTTTTTACCTATTATGGCTTCCGATGCGTAGCTAAAAATTTTGATGGCTACATTCTTTGGGTCTTTTCTTATTTGAAGGCTAGCAGCGAATTTTAATGAAAATCGGTATACTAATGTAGTTTTGGTCACCGATTTCAAAAAACTCTTTTGGAGAAATGAAAAACAAACATGTTAGAGCACTTTAAATAATTAAAGTGTGTTTTAACTAGCTTAAACTATCATAGTTACAGAGGATTGTGTTAAATTTAGCTAGAGTCACAAACTGCTACTGTTCATGAAAAAGTGCTCCAAGTGTGGGAGTGTGTTTGTTCCTTTGATAAAAATACCTAATTCTTTCGCTGCCAAAAGCGTCAGTCAAATGGTAAAAAGTGCAACTTTTAATTACCCCTAACGAAGAATACGTTTTTTTGAAGGATCCCGGCAGATCTGTAAAAGTAGCAGGGGGGAAAAAAAAAAAAAAAAAAAACCAAGAATTAATGCCCAGTTAAGTCATTTGAATGCCCGGTTAGGTCAACTGTACGCCCTTGACGATTAGTTAGGTTAAGTCATGATATTTTCGTTAAAAACAATTTAAAGTGCTCTAACATGTTTGTTTTTCATTTCTCCAAAAAAAGAAAGTTATTTTTGAAATCAGTGACCAAAACTACATTAGTATACCGATTTTCATTAAAATTCGCTGCTAGCCCCCAAACGGAAAAGATCCCATTCTTTTCTAAATTTACTGACCAATTTGGTTTTCTTCATTCCACGAAAGTGTATGAAATTGTAGAGGCGTATTGGAACTTGGTTTACTCGTAGATTTTAATGATAGGGAAGGCTACCAGTCCACGCATCTATAAAATTTTATATTTTTCTAATAGCCAGAAAGGCCAGCGTATAAACAAATTTACGAAAGAAAGCAACCATCAAAATTTTGAGTTTCACATCCCAAGACCAATGGGTCAAAATCTTTAAATTTAAGCGCTTTATGGTTTAGCATATAAATTTTTTGGAGGGATAAATTGGTATAATTGTTTCGAGAACACCCGATCTGAAAAAAAAAAAAGTTAAAAAATTCCATGGGTCCCAGAGGGTGTTGTCACCAAGTTTCATGAAAATCAGTCCAGCTGTTTGGAACTGAAAAGGAGACGGACGGACGGACAGACCGTGAATGACCGTGGTATGATGATGAATAAATATTAAGTTTCGTGGACATCAGTTTTTAGGACCCCTGACTGGCCGAAATTTGGTGACGTAGGAAATAACTAACGAACCTAGAATGACCACCTAACCTAGTGTAATCTAATCCTGATATAAGAGTTACCCTGATTAGTTCGAAGTATGAAATGGGCGGATCAGCAAAATTTGGTGTTCCCAAAACTTAATAGATATACTGGGTGATCCAGATAAATGGGACCCATAAAAAAAAGCAAATATTCTTAATATTTAATTTCTTTCATAAAAACTATATATCATTCGAAAGAGTAGAGTTACAAGTTTATTATGAAATATTTATTTTTTTTAAAATGACTCCTTTCAAATGTGCTCCATTAGTTGCCAAGCATTCCAGTGTTCTCGCTTGTAAGTTCTGCATCACTTTTGCAAGAGTGTGCAGTGGTATGGCCTGTATCTCATTTGTGATGGCGGCCTTCAATTCTTGCAAGGTCGTTGGGTTATTTCTGTAGACCCTACTCTTTAAATATCCCCAGAGATAATAATCTAAGGGAGAAAAATCCGAAGACCTTGCGGGCCATTCAACGTCTCCAAATCTTGAGATTAACTGGCCTGGAAACGTTTGACGCAAAACTGCCATGCAGTTCCTCGTGGTATGGCAGGTAGCTCCGTCTTGTTGGAACCAGTGGTTTTCTAGACAAAGATCTCTTAATTTAGGAATAAGGAAATCGGTCAACATTTTTTCGTAGCGATCACCATTTACAGTGACCGTGTTTCCGGTGGAATCCTCGAAAAAGTACGGCCCTATGATCTGAGATGCAGTAAGACCACACCAAACAGTTACACGCTGACTATGCAACGGGACTTCGGTAATATTCAATGGATTTTCTGTTGCCCAGAAACGACAATTTTGTTTGTTTACAGTTCCATTCAAGTGAAAATGGGCTTCGTCTGACATAATCAAAGTTGCTAGAAAATTGGTGGTGTCATTACCTTCTGTTGGATCCATTGACAGAATTGTCGTCTTCGTGCGAAATCTCCATCGTTTAGTTGTTGCACTGTTTGAATTTTATATGGAAAGAGCATTAAATTTTGCTTGAATATACGGTGTGTTGTTGTTCCATATCCAACTCCTAACAGCTGAGAAGCACGTCTGATGCTTATGTTAGGATTATCCTGTACAATTTCATGAGTTCTGTTAATGATCTCGTCTATCCTTGCTGTGCGCACTCTTCCAGTTGGTTTTCTTTTTCCAATGCTGCCAGTTAGGGAAAAATTTCTGACACACAACCCGACGATTACTTCTTAGAAGGTGATTTTGACATCTGAAAATTTGTCTTGAAAGATCTTTGAGCTGAAACTACACTTCTTCCATGCTCATAATATTGCTCAGTTATGAAACGCAGCTGTTCCACAGTCCATGCAGTCATCTGAAGGGTTAGTTTTAACTACACTTTTATTTTGTTTTGTATCTTATCTTGTCTTGTCTTTTATTGTCAAAACCTATACAATCCTGTACAAACTTGTAACTATCCTCTTTCGAATGATGCGTATGATTTTATAAAAGGACTTATACTTTAAGAGTTACAGGGGTTTCTTTGGGTCCCATTTCTCTGGATCACACTTTATAATGACTATAAATAGCGTAATATTAAGTTCCGGGGACACCATATTTTGGTAATCTATCGGACTAATCTGGGTGACTCTTACGTCCAAGTTAGTTACATTAGGTTAGGAGGTCATCTTAGGTTGGTTAGTTATTTCCCACGTCAACAACTTTCGGCCAGTCAAAATCCTCTTAACAAATTTCGAATGTCAAAAAGTGGTGTTCCCGAAACTTAATATTTACCATAAATATAAAATAGTTTATAAATAACTTTTATAAAGGGAATTATTATAGGGTGTTGCGGTTGTCTGAAATATAAACAAACAAATCCGATAAAAATAACAACCATGTCCATCCACCAGATATTTATAACCGTTCTCGAAAAAGTTCGCCAACACAAATATTTACACGTGTTTTGAAACGGTTTTTAAATTTCAACTTTAGGCTAGACCGCTAGGTCTGCCTGGGTTGCCAGACCGTGCTAAATTTGGCAAATATTGCCAAAAAAAGTATTTTTTTTTAAATGCGCTATTTTTTTATTGGCAATTTTTTTTCACAAAAAAAATGCCATTTTTTAAATATCCTTTGCCAAAATGCCAAAAACAGCTAACGGCCCAACATTAGCAAAATACCAACGCTTAATGACTTAGGGTGTGAACATAGCAAATCCAGGTTACATGTATACAGGTTACCTCCTCCAATCAGCGTGAAGAATTCAAATACGATCTCCAATCAGCGTGAAGAATTCAAATCATCGTATTTGAATTCTTCACGCTGATTGGAGGTCGTATTTGAATTCTTCACGCTGATTGAAATGGGAAGGTGTTTTTATTTTATTTTTTGTCGAATTTTAATATAAGAGGTTTCAAAATGGTAACATATCCTTCCAAAATGATAATGCCAAAAAAAAAATGATATTTTTGACAAATCCTTTGCCAAAAATGCCAAAAACTGGCTGAAAGTTTGCTATAAACTCTCTCAACCATCTGGCCACCCTGAGGTCTGCCGCCTGACGCCTGAGTTACAGTCCGGTTTACAGTCTAATAAACAGCAAAATAAAAAATCTTATTTAGCAAAATGTTAATCTGTCAACTATTAATGCTGGCATTTGAAAAATTAAATAATAAAAGTTAAATCATTAAATACCTTTTATGAAGTAATTCTCTTCAAAATGTTGAATAAAAAATATTGGATCGCTGTAGCCTAAACTGTGGTAAGCGCAGCACAGCCTCACAAACGGTAAATAACACACGAAATAGTTGGAAAAACTGTTTTCCGGAGGAGCTTCCAACCGAAACTCCGAATTTAAAAGTTAGTTGCAGTATGGAATTCACGTGGTTTGTCTCCGCGCTTTTATCCTCCACTGCTATATAAGAGGGGTCATTGAGAATAAAAGCGCGATAGTTTATTCACATAGTTTTGAAATAATGCCTGATCATGGTTATAATGCGCGGGACCTTGAGCTATTTGATTATCTAAAGTTGTGACGCCTAAGAGCAGTCCTAATACTTCAATCTGCTTTTGTAACTTGGGAAATATTAGAGTAATAACAATTTCGATTCGCTTAGCGACTCTGAGATCTCGGGGAAATTCCTGCATAGACCTCAGTATATAGGTCCCACAACAATCTTCCATGAAATTCTTTTAAAGTCCTTGTATCCTAACTACAAAATATCTCTCTTGTCCGGAGCTTATTTGAATCTGGAATTTGTGAATTTTGAGGTTTGTAGAAGTCACTAATCTTTTAAATATTGTCAAAGTATGTCTTACATGTTTTCATCATCATGAAAATTACAGGGTTTTCATCCCCTGAACGCCGGCGAGTGTTAAAAATAGATGCCCAGGATTCCGTTTGCACTGAATACGATACATATGAAGCTAAAAGGGGTTCCATTAAGTTGGACACATTTCTAATCAAGAGCGTGAAACATCAGTCTGATTATTAATAAAGCAAAGATGATTTCCGAAGTTAAGACGTTTCTCAGACCCAAATAACGTTAAATAAATATTATAATGAAATACAATAAGGTACATTTTAACAACGCGTCAGTGCGTTCGTGTTTTTAATAACAGAAGGCAACTGGGGTCCATGCGGTCGTTTCCTCGACATGAAAAATCATAGAGAAAATGTTGAAAGAATTTGCGACTATATCGTGGGGAAGCGGGGGAGGGGGAGTTAGGGGGAGTTTAAGAAGTAAATAACTGATATCAAATAAATCTTATTGATTTTGGACTTACACAATTTCTTCGAATCTTCCAGGATTTGGTACCTCGATCCTTTTTCATTTGGAGAAAATAGTATTATAGGACACGGGTAATCGGCTTGTAGACATTATGAGTATTAAGATGTTTAGGAGAGACCCGCAAAATTTGTGATATAATTTGAAGAAAATGTACATTAAATGTTCTGTAGATGTAATCAGGTCCGTAGCTAGGAGGGGAAGGGCGATTTTGTAACTATATTGCCAATTTTCCTTCGTGATAGTGGGATTTTCGTAACTACATTTCTCGTATGATTTTCAAAAAGAAAGTTATGATAATCACCCTGTTTAATAAAAATTAACAATTTCATGCTAAATGAATTAACTTGGTAATAATATTTTCTCATCTTCTCTCTGCATCCAATTTATTTTGAAGTGAAATACATTAATTAAAATTTCTCCAATTTGCTTCTCGTTTTATACAGAAAGAGCGTATAATTATGGCGTATAAGTTCCTATTTGGTTCACTCCATAACTCCATAGAGCCTGCCTGAACTCTAAACTCAAATTACACGAAGCGAAGTGAAGATACTAAGGTCGGGGGGGGGGGGGGTGGGGGGTTCCGATGGTGCTGGTTAATAATAATCCAGGAGTTAGCGCAATGGGTAGCATTAGTTTGGCCTGAGCGCTGTACCAGTTTCTAGCCCTTCTCGTTCATTATTATTACATGAAAATATTTAATAATTTAAAAAGGATGAGGAAATATCTTCTCATTTCGCCAAAAAGCCCAGCAGTAATAAAAGTCAGTGTTGGGCCCCTTCAATCATCATTTTCACTAAATCAGGACCTACTTCATTATGTATCAGTTGCGGTTAAAAGTCGTAGCCGTAGGAATGGAGGAAATATTAAAACAAAAACCGTGTAAAAATATAAAACCTTTGTGGTTTTTTTTTTGCCAGTAGCATGGTTTAAAGAGATGGGCTGAAACAGCGCTCCTCCAAATGAGGCACATAATATTAAATTTGGGAAAAACCTACTGTATATAGGACAAATACCCTAAACATGAAATATACGTGGAAATAAAGCATGCACAGAAGCAAAGACAATTCTGAAAATTACTCCAAATCTCATCGTTGGTAATATCCTTTTGATTATAAATGTATGGCTGAAATTTAGCGTATATTTATAGTTTAAATTAATTAATATAATATTTACACTGACCTTTCGTTTACAAAGTGAAATATTAGTCTCAAGTTAGATTTTTTTGATCACCTGAAGATCAGGGCCCTCAGTTTTCTTTAGTTAGCCTTATAAGGCTAACTAACAAAAACATCACGACCTAACCTAACCAGTCGTAAGGTCAGCTGTACGTCCTTGACGATTGGTTAGGTTAGGTCATGATATTTTCGTTAGTTAGCCTTATAAAGCTAACTAAAGAAGGCTGGGGGCCCTGATCTTCAGGTGATCCGATTTTTTTTTTTTTTTTATATTTAAGAATGGCAAGGTTTTATTTTAGTTTACATTTCTGGGTATGGAGACATGTAGATATAGATATATAAATTTATACCAGTATAAAAACATGGTATATAGAGGTAGTGACGTAATAATCAGTTTTCAAAAACGCTTAGATACAGGTACAAAAACTCCCACTTTTTTAAAGGATCAGTAAAATTTGCTTGCGGGCTTTTGGGTAGATTTTTGGGATCACCTGAAGATCAGGGCCCCCAGCTTAGATTACCAAATTATATCTTCGTTAAAACTAACGAAAATATCATGACTTAACCTAACCAATGTACAGTTGACCTAACCGGGCATTCAATTTAATTTATTATTATATTTGGTACTGTAAAGCAAAAAACAAGAATACATGGGGGCCCTGATCTCCATGTGATCCGATTTTTGGGTAGATAGAAAAATGAAATAGTTGAAAGGTATACTTTTTAGAAGAACCATACAGCCTCCCATTTTATATATATATATATATATATATATATATATATATATTATTACGTCAGAGTAACGTCTATATGTATTTTGGTTAATATATACGTTACAATTTAATGTTTCGCTGTAGTGTTTTTGTTACGAGTTATCCGTCGGTCATAATTTTTTTACGTCCCCCCAATAGTCAGTCAATTTATTACCAGCTCAATTTAATCGTATTAAGTGATCATATGCAAAACGGAGAGGCAATAAATAAATTTATATACACGTTCTCAGCACGAGATGATGATCAGGACTGCAGTGGAAGACTCCTCATTACTGTATATACATAGACGTTGGTTCCAATATAAAATGTTCCCATAATTATCATCGGTTCAATATTTCGAATACACTAAACTACACCTACCTTGTGTATCTTAGTTATTGGGACCAGTGGTACATAACAGACACTATAACAACTCATGCATCATCGGTACGATTAGAAGGTTGGTTGATCCGTTTTATTTACTTCCTTCATCTAACTGTGGGCACTGAGACGGCCGTTTGGAAAGTAAAACTCTCTCTCCTCTCTCTCAAAGAGAGAGAGAGAGAGAGAGAGAGAGATTACAGACAAACAAAATAGGTTTCGTTTGAAATTTTTGGATCACCTGAAGATCAGGGCCCCCAGCCTTCTTTAATTAGCATTATAAGGCTAACTAACAAAAATATCACGACTCAACCTAACCATTCGTTAGGTCAACTGTACGCCCTTGACGATTGGTCAGGTTAAGTCGTGATATTTTCGTTAGTTAGCCTTATAAGGCTAACTAACGAAGGCTGGGGGCCGTGATATTCAGGTGATGCAAATTTTTTTTACTTGAATTTAAATAAAATATTTAAATTAGGTGACAAATAGGTACCATAAAACTCCTGTAAATACTTATGTTTGTTCACTGCATGGGTTTTCCTTACATACGTACTACAAGTCAGAGACTAGGCTCATATAACGGAGGGGATCTACAGTTTAACGTGGTATCCGAGTCCGCTACATCAACTAAACGCAGAGAACAGTCATCCATTCCACACTACTACCCATGCAGACCCAGTATCGCTTAACTTCGCTGATCTATCAGCAAGCGATGTTACGACATGGCCACGACATAGCTCCCTCAGTGATCGTATGCTGCGGATGTTTTAAGTAACTTACAAAGGAATACAAAGGACACCAAACAGCAATAGAAAGGCCGGTCCCTACGAGGCTGTCTGTTTAAGAAGAGGGAGGTTAAAAGATGGAAGAAAATTTAAAGACAAGTGAAAATTTTAAAGCAAAGCAGAAAAGAGGTTGAAAGGAAGGAAAGAACTTTAAAGCTAAAGTGAAAATTTTAAGGTACAAAGAAGGGAATCCGAGTGAAAATGAGCTTCTAACTGGGGGATTAAGGAAAGATAAACATCTAATCTCTTTTTAAAGGATTCGATCGAATTACTTTGAACTACACTAGCTGGCAATCCATTCCACAAATTATCATAACAATACGATTGAAGAAAAAGTGTTTAGCTTCATTAGAATTAAAATGTTTACCCCGAAGTAATTTGAAACTATTACCGTGTTCTATCTGCATTTCTGAAGGTGAAGTATATTTTGGCGTTGACATTATAAAAACCTTTAATAATTTTAAATACCTGGATTAAATCTCCTCGAATTCGCCTTTTCACGAGCGTGACTAAATTTAACGTTTCTAAATGGGCATCGGATTATTTGTTTCTAAATCAAGGAATCATCTTAGTAGCCCGTCGCTGCACTCTCTCCATTCTGTCTATGTCCTGTCGTAAATGCGGGGACTTAATTCAAATGATCTACCAATAAATCCTAAGATTCTATTTGCTTTTCTGACTGCTTCGATACATTGCTTACTCAGTTTAATAGTGTCGGCAACAATAGTGAGTGTAGGACAAAAGCCCTCGAGGAAAAATAATAATAAGAATTTTTTTAATCATTATTTTTATTCTTTATTATTTACAGTTTGTTTATAGTTTATGTATTTTGGCTCTCGTCATTTTCGTTTAAACTAACGAAAATATCACAACTTAACCTAACCAATCATCAAGGGCGTACAGTTGACTTAACCGGGCATTCAGTTGACCTAACCGGGCATTCAGTTGACCTAACCGGGCATTCAGTTGACCTAACCGGGCATTCAGTTGACCTAACTGGGCCATTCAATTAACATAACAGGTTAATATTGTTATTTCACCTAAATATCGTCTGATCTTTTCAGATTAGATGTGACACCTGACTTGCCCTACCCAGCAATTTGTCCAGGGGGCTTTTGTCCAGACCCGAACAATAATACCTAAATCTTTCTCTTCCGTAACCTCGTCGCGCATAAAATACTTTTCTTTAACATTATTTCTACCGATATGCGACGTTTTACATTTATTTATATTAAAGTTCATTTGCCAAATTTCTGCCCACTCCAGTAATTTATTAATATCTTCTTGAATCTGCAAACGTTCTGCCCTGAAGTTGTTCGTCCCCTTAACTTGGTATCATACGCAAATTTTGAAATTATACTCTTAATTCCCATGTCGATGTCAGTGGTATAAATAATAAAAAGAACTGCCCCAGAACTGATCCCTGAGGCACGCCGCTAGTTACACTTTTCCAATTAGACGCTTTGCCATTAAAGACCACTCTTTGTTCACGTTCACCAAGCCAATTTTCGATCCATTTGAGAACATTACCATGAGTTCGATGAGAATGAAGTTTAGCTAATAATCTTCTGTGTGGCACTTTATCAAACGCTTTTTTAAAATTGAAATATATAATATCTACTGTTTTACTCTCGTCATATATATACAGGGTGTCCCAAAAAAAACTATATACTCTTTATAGCTATATAGTTTTTTTTGGGGGGATACCCTATATTTACATTATCATTAAAGAAATCGAGCAAATTAGTAAGACAAGAACTATTACGTCGAAAGCCGTATTGAGAATCCTTGATGAATTAATTTCGGAGGAAGTGTAGTTTACGTCCCCCTGTGATGCCTAGTGTAGTTTACGTTCCCCTACATTATCCTAGTGTAGTTTACGTTCCCCTACAATATCCTAGTGTAGTTTACGTTGCCCTACATTATCCTAGTGTGGTTTGCGTTCCCCAACTTTGTCCACGTATACCTAATTAAATAAAACGTTAAAACTAACGAAAATATTACGACTTAACCTAACCAATCGTCAATTTAACCTTTAACCTTTGGTTAGTTTCCGCCTGAATTGTTCATTCTGACGAAGGTCGAAGCTTTTCACTCCACCTTAGACCTACAGTTTAACGTGGAATCCGAACCACGCCCCATCAGCACCCCAGCGTCTTAACCACTAGGCTACCTGGAGTACCCATTTATCTACCAACCACTTTCTTTGTATGGAAGGATGAACAGCTGGGTTTTGCTGCGCGCCGGCTGCCGTCGGGTCTCGAACCCGGGGCCGATGGATTCGTAGTCAGCGACGCTAACCACTACACCACCGAGACGCATATATATATATATATATATATATATATATATATATATATATAAATTAATGATGGTTAGGTTAAGTCGTAATATATATATATATATATATATATATATAAATTAATGATTGGTTAGGTTAAGTCGTAATATTTTCGTTCGTTTTAACGTTTTATTTGATGGATTAATTTAAAAAATGTCTCCTAAAGATCCTAGTGTAGTTTAGGTTCACCAACTTTGACCTAGTGTAGTTTGTGTCCCCTTTTGCGTCAGGGGGACGTAAACTACACTCGCTCCTTAATTTCTAAGTGATTAACTATTTTGTCCCGAACGATCGTCTCCATAAACTTACTAACTACTGACGTCAGACTTAATGAGACGATAATTTCCAGGAAGCGATTTGTCCCCATTTTTAAATATTGGCGCAATGTTTGTAAGTTTCCAATCGAACGGAACTTCTCCAGACTATAACGATTTATTATTATTACTATTATTATTATTATTATTATTACTATTATTATTATTATTATATTATTAAATATATATGTGAGAAGAGAGACTATTGCGCAATTCATTTCTTTAAGTACCCTAGGGTAGAGCTTATCTGGACCTGGAGTTTTAATTGGATTAATTTTACTTATGGCCGAGAGTACTTCACTTTCACTAATGGTAAAATCGTGAAGCTTTAAATGATCATCACTGAGCATGATTACGAGAACGGGAATGTTGTTCATATTTTCATTCGCAAACAAGAAAGAGAAGAATTTATTTAAAACTTTCGTCATTTGTAAGTCATCGTAAATTTGTTCGTTGTTTTCACCTATGAATGGACCAATAGTGTGTGAAGCTACTTTTTTTTATTCCTAACATAATTATAGAATTCCTTCGGATTTGATTTAATTTGGTTCACTACACCGTATATAGCTCATAGTTACGCTAACTTTTTCTAATAAGTTTTTTGGCTTCGCCTTCTCAATAGTTTGTGAGCATTTTCATCGGATAAATTATTTGTTTCTTTAAATTTAAAATACGCGTTCCTTTTTAACGTTAAGCTACTTTTAATTTCAGCATTCCACCATTTAGGTTTAACAGACTTCGCCAGTCTCTTTGGAGCTATCGAAGAATAGGGACCCCAGCCTTCTTTAGTTAGCTTTATAAGGCTAACTAACGAAAATATCATGACCTAACTAACCAATCGTCAAGGGTGTACAGTTAACCTAACGATTGGTTAGGTTAGGTCGTGATATTTCGTTAGATAGCCTTATAAGCCTAACTAAAGAAGGCTGGGGTCCCTATTCTTCAATAGCTCCGTCTCTTTTTACGTAGTGGGATATTACGTGATTCTAAACGTTTAAAATAATTATTAAAAAAATGCATGTGCCAGTAATATCGCGCGATAGAGCCTCATCCCAATTGTGGGTCGAAAGTTGCAGTTTCATGTCACGAAATTTAGCTCGGATCACCTGAAGATCAGGGCCCCCAGCCTTCTTTAGTTAGCCTTATAAGGCTAACTAACGAAACTATCACGACTTAACCTATCCAATCGTCAAGGACGTACAGTTGACCTAACGATTGGTTAGGTTAAGTCGTGATATTTTCGTTAGTTAGCCTTATAAGGCTAACTAACGAAGGCTGGGGGCCCTGATCTTCAGGTGATCCTTTAGCTCTTTTAAAATTCAAAACGTATTCCAAGCTCTCCAAATTATGAACATTAATTTTAATCTCAAATGTTATTTGCCTATGATCACTCGTGGAGAAATAGTCTCCTACAAAGATATTATCAATTAAATCTTAAGTCTGTACTTAAAACTAAATTTAGGATATTGCGTTCTCTAGTGGATTCCTTGACCATTTGAAAAAGTAAACTTTCGAGCAAACCCTCGTACAGTCGACGACCGGAATTAGACTATAAAGGACCACCCAAATCTCCGCAAGGTAAATTAAGATCTCCCACATAATTATAGCATCATGTTCGATACTCACATAAAAAATTAGTTCCTGAAGTCTATTATCACTATCGACAGTCTGTCTGAGAGGGAGGCCTACAGTATTATATACTAAACCTATAATTAATTTCCTTCGTGAGTTGTCTTTAATTTCAACAAATGTCGTATTTATATTATGAACTTGGGTGCAAATTAACGTTTGCATATACATTAGCTATTAGCTAATCTCCGGATCAAATTCTTTGAAATCGCGATAAAATTCTCCTTACTCACGTAGGCATCACTTCAATATTCTTACAGTCTCCCATTAACTATGTGTAGTACTACGTATATGCATGAAAAAGGATGCATGAAAAAGGAAGAAATAAACTGCCAATATGCTGTCCTCCTCCTCCTATTTCCACCAATAATAATTAATAATAATAGATAAAGGTGCCACAATTATTATTATAATGATATTTCTAAAGGATCAATTCGATTTAAAGCTTTTCTACTACAACCGTGGCACTAACCGAGTGGTTTCGCTTTGGGATGTTGCGTTAAAGTACTCGGGTTCGCTCCTCAACTTCTCCTCTCTTCAATTAAAAAACGTCTCTCATTCAACGCGAGGAAAATAAAGGGAAGAAAAATTGAGCAATGGCATCGACTACTGCGAGCCTGAGCCCCGCCGCGCCACCTGTTGACTCTCGGCGAGAGTCGTACTTACGATAAGTGATGCGGGTACCCATTGACCTTTACCTTCACCGTTCGCTACAGAAAGTTAATCTGAGTTTGTTTGCATCAGGCAAAGGTGAAGAATTATAGAAGATTCTCGTAATATTACCTCAATAAAATAATAATAATAATAATAATAATAATAATTTATTGTCTTTACGACATATATAAGGTATACACACACACACACACACACACATATATATATATATATATATATATATATATATATATATATATATATATATATATATATATATATATGTGTGGTGTGTGTGTTGCAGGGAATCTGTGTAACTAGGGATTTTATGAAATCCCTAAAATATTCAGGGATTTCATGAAAGTTTAAGTCGTGATATTTTCGTTAGTTTTAACGAAAATATCACGACTTCACCTAACCAATCGTCAAGGGCGTACAGTTGACCTAACTGGGCATTCAGTTAACCGGGCATTCAATAATTTTCCGTTAGGTTTAACGAAAATATCACGATTTAACCTTACAAGAAATCCCTGAACATTTTAGGGGTTCCATGAAATCCCTAGCTACCCAGATTCACTGTAACATATATATATATATATATATTATAATATAATATATATATATATATATATATCGTAAAGAACGACGCTTGTATAGGAGAACATTCCGCGCAAGATGAGAAGAGAGAACGAACAAATGAAAAAATGAGGTAACCACCCGGGATCTTCCGATTGCCGGTCAGATATGATAACCACTACACCATGGTCCTCACTCAATCAGAAGTCGTAATTCCTCTACATACGCGCAGAAAACCAATGCCCCGAGGGGGCACCTCCCGCATGCCGTATCTATATATACATTTCAACTGCAAAGAACACGCAGTATAAAAACGTAAAGAACGACGCTTGTATAGGAGAACATTCCGCGCAAGATGAGAAGAGAGAACGAACAAATGAAAAATGAGGTAACCATATATAGATACGGCATGCGGGAGGTGCCCCCCTCGGGGCATTGGTTTCTGCGCGTATGTAGAGGAATTACGACTTCTGATTGAGTGAGGACCATGGTGTAGTGGTTATCATATCTGACCGGCAATCGGAAGATCCCGGGTTCGATTCCCGGGTGGTTACCTCATTTTTCATTTGTTCGTTCTCTCTTCTCATCTTGCGCGGAATGTTCTCCTATACAAGCGTCGTTCTTTACGTTATTTATACTGCGTGTTCTTTGCAGTTGAAATATATATATATATATATATAATATATATATATATATATATAGATAGATAAGTGCCAGTGCCAGTGACGCTTGTCAGTTTTGTGCTCCGTCTTACTATCAAATTAACAGGGTTTAAAGTCAGTGAACCGGTATGTTACCTATACAATAAAATTTGTAAATGTGCCAAGATTACCCAGTTACAATCTTATTAGATGGTCCACAATACTTAATTAATAATAATACATATAATATATCCTCAAAATTTTCTAACGACATCCGGCACTACCTTCTTGGACCTATGAAGGTAAACAGTGACCTTGAAATAGCGGGCATACGAACGAACGAGCGAGTGAGCCCTTTAAAAATTACGAACGAATGAACGAACGAAACGAATGAACGAGTGAATTTTAACTACATAAACGGTTCAAAATATTTTCAAAAGGCCAGGAAAGGCTCTGAAATCTTAAATGAAAGACCAAGCAAATAAATAGGTTTTATTACTTTAGATATATTTACAAACTTACACGCTTACATGATTTAAAGGGACAAGGAGTGGGCACTCCTTTTAGCATCCCCATCCCGTTCCCCTCTCCCGCCCTACCCCCATCATATACACTGCGAATTTCCGTTTAATAGTAAAAGTTTTGACGGTGATCGCGGGAAATGTATGTTTCATTACGGTATAATCGTACAGTGACTCCGCGTGTATACTTTTTGTGTCATAGAAATAGTTACATAATTAATGTGAAAAGATGCCTGAACATCGAACCGTTGGTATCCCGAGCATGATTTAAAGGGACGAAAGTGGGACCCCTTTCGGCGTTCCCCCCATCTCCACCCCCACCAGCTACGCTCCCCCGCAAGCCGTTACAGATACAATGGGGTCGTCTGCTGTAAATCTTGTAGAAAATCCTTGTTATGTTTTATTTGACAAAGTAGATCATATTAGGTCAGACCTTCTTGTATCTGTCTGTCATGATTTTTATGATTCAGAAGAAATAGAACATGCGAGGGTACAATTAAACACCCTGTTCGGTGCTTCCCTCCCAACTCGTAGAGGTAATTCTAAAACGAGAATACCCTGAAAGACATTATAAATAAAGTGTCGACCCTCCGGGATAATGAGAATAATATTACCTTTTACGTTACTAACTTCCATAGAATACCGGTAATCTCTATGGGTGACGTAAACGTCTCGGTGCTCCTCAAACAGTATAATGAGGTACAAAAGTCGATAGTTGAACTGAAACACCAACACGTGGTGTCAAATCAGAAAAACGCGATTTCGCTAGAACAATTCCGGTCAGAGTTAGATGCGTTGAAAGAGACGCTCCTCCCAAAGCCCAGTTACTCGGAAGTAGTTCAGCAAGCCAGATCTCCAAGAAGCGCGTCGGGCAGCGAGGGAAACGAAATCCCCGCCTCCAACTCCCCCCCTGAAGGTGGGGTGGAAACGCAGCATGCAGGGGTAGCGGTCAACCCCCCTCCCGTTCAGGAAAGGACCCCTGCTCCCGATCTCACAATGAGGAACAGGGACGGTCCAATGCCGAGAGTCGAGGCATCATTGCCCTCTTCCCTGCCTCCCACTGCAGAGGAGAGGTGTTCGATTACGCCTCGCTCGGTGCGCAGTTCCCCCCCTCCCACCGAAGAAGGAGGGCACGCGCGGCCGTCAGGTATAAACACCGCTAACAGACCCTCACCAAGCCACAGAGTAAGGGAGGGGCCTCCTATCCCCCAAAGGTTGTGCCACCCATCCCCCAGGCAGGCGAACCCTGCCTCAGGGAGATCGAGGGAGCGACGGGTGGGTAACTGTTAATAGGCGCCGTCCCAAAGGTTTCCTCAACCGGTCTCCGCGGCGAGGCCACCGATGGGAATCTCACCCTTTGTGTCGCGAATTCAGCTCTCGAACGAGGCAAGCGATATTCGACACATGATAGAAGAATCATTGGTGAACACAGTATAGTGATAGTTAATAAACTAAACACGAAATCTCCGTATTATAACTCTTTTAAAGTAATAATTAAAGGTGTAAATGCGCATTTCAACCCGTATAATATGAGTCAATGGCCAGACGGTATTATTGTTAAGGAGTTTATTCACTTTTCCAGGAGATTTGATAACAGGCAAAATAATAATAATAATAATAATAATAATAATAGGCGCCCTAACGGTAATGCCTGAAAGTTGTACTGTGTATAATAATAATAATCTTACTAATAATAAATTCTATCAGTCATGGCGGATAACTTGTTGAAAATAGTCTCATATAATGTAAGGTCAGTGAGGAATTCAACTGTAGATGTTCATAAAATCTGCGACAGTGCAGATTTGATACTCCTGCAGGAGCACTGGCTACCTAAGCAAGAGCTAAAATTCCTCTCTACCATCCATGATGACTTTATGTACCATGCGTCATCAGCAGTAGACTTGTCAGATGAATTAATGTACGGTAGGCCTTTTGGTGGTGTTGCTTTCTTATAAGGAAAAATTTGTCAAAACATATAAAATTTTTAACAAGCGATAATGTAAGGTTGTTAGGCATTGAATTACAAGTGAACAATGATTGCATATTAATTGTAAACTGCTATTTACCATACAACAACGGCAGTAATCTAGATGAATACATTGATTTGCTGTACAAAATTAAGTCATTATCAGATAACCCCAAATATTCTCACTGTATAATAATGGGGGACTTTAACGCACATGTGAACTCGGAATTCTTTGTAGAATTGGGTAACATGTGCGAGTCGGCCAATTTAAGTATAAGTGATGTAGATGTATTAGGGGTAGCCAGTGGTAATTTTACATACGTTAGCGATATGAGTGGTACCACCAGGTGGATTGATCATTGTCTCACTAGTAATAATCTAAAGGATCGAATTGTTAGAGTTCATATTTGCATGATTTCCTTCTTTCTGATCATAGACCATTAGAAATATTAATTAACGTTACCAATTTATGCGCAACACGACTTAACAAGAACTCAATAGGTAAGAATAATCGCGTCGATTGGTCCAATGTTAATATGCAGCAGAGAATAGAATACAAAGACAGAACATGTCACCTCTTTAATAATTTAGAAATTTTGCACCTTGCCTGTAATAATCCTTGCTCAAATGATTCTCACTGTAAACTCATAGATAGGTATTATAGTAAGATAATATCCCTGTTAAGAGAAGCAGGAAGCCCCTGATTAAATCTTACAACTATCATACTAAGTTATTCCTGGATGGAATGATTTTATTGCCCCCCTGAAGAGGGAATCGAAAGACGCCTATGATTTGTGGTGCTTTCATGGTAAACCCAGATTAGGACCAGTATACTTGAATATGTGTAGAAGTCGGGGTCAGTATAAGGCGGCCATAAGGCGATGTAAACAGGAAGAAGAGTCTATTCGAGCATCAAAAGCCTGTGAAGCTCGCATAAATAACGATAATAACAAATTTTGGAAATTTGTTAAGAATCAAACGGGTGTCAAAAATGTCCTCCCTCCGACGATCGATGGGGTGTCGGGGGAGGATGAAACTGCAAAGCTGTGGAAAAACCACTATTCTAACATTCTTAACAGTGTGAGTAGGGATAATCTTAAGATAGATTGCAGCGAAACGAGGGACAAGGGAAAATACTTTGATATTTTCTGAAGTAAAGAGGTTAATTAAAGAGTTAAAGACTGGTTCTGCGTCAGGGGTAGATGACTTATCGAATGAGCACTTAAATATGCAAATGACGTAGTATGTCTGCATATATCATTGCTCCTATCAGTTATGCTGGCTCATAGCTATATCCCTGCAGAGTTCATGAGGGTATATATCTTGCCCCTGGTCAAAAATAAGTACGGAGACATTCTGTCCAGCAATAATTACAGGCCTATTGCTGTCGCTTCCTGCTTCTCGAAACTACTAGAAAAACTCTTGTTACGCCGATTAAATGATTTCCTACGGACATCTCTAATCAGTTTGGCTTTAAAAGGTCCCACTCAACTGACCTGTGTATCTATGTACTTAAAGAAACAATATCTAAATACATTGACAGTAATTCAACATTTATAGCTGTTTCCTTGATATAAGTAAGGCATATGATAGGGTGAACCACAATATTTTATTTGCAAAACTAGAAGACAGGAAGGTTCCCATGTACATATTAAATTTATTGAAATTTTGGTATTCCCACCAATCTTTCACTGTTAGGTGGGGCAATGTACTATCCGAGTGTTTTGGCTCCTCTTGCGGGGTGAGACAAGGCTCCTTGCTCTCCCCTATGCTGTTTAATGTGTATATTGACGGATTAATTGCTTCACTTAATGAGGCAACAGTGGGATGTTGTATAGATAACACAAGGATAAATAACTTAGTTTATGCCGATGATATGGTGTTAATAAGTCCCTCTGTTAAAGGTCTGGATCGGCTACTAAAGTCTGCGAAGTGTATTCGCAGAAACATGATATTCTTTTTAATGTTACAAAAACTAAGGTTATGCAATTTCATCCTAAAAGCTGTAATCAGCCAGCTGATATAAGGTTTAAAATGAATGGTGAAGTAATTGAGGAAGTACAAGAGTTTAAGTATTTGGGTCAAACTATTACCAGCTCCTTGAGTGATGACTCGGATATAAGAAAACAATCTCGAAGCCTGTGTGCTAAAGCGAATATGACCATAAGGCTTTCGATTCTGTACAAGTGAAGCTAAAGACACTCTTTCGTACTTTCTGCAGTAATATATACGGACAGCAACTCTGGGTGAATTATAAAAAAGGTTCTGGCAGAACCCTAAATTTGCTGTACAACAGGTTTTAGACTCTTACATAAATTACCCCCGAGATGCTCAGCTTCGCAAATGTTTGCTACCCGCAATGTCCCGAGCTTCCCGGAGGTAACAAGACGTGCTCAACACAGTCTAATGCAAAGAATTAAAAAATCAACCAACCCGATCATCCATGAGTCCTGCCATTTATCCTCTAAGCCAGTGGTTCCCAACCTGGGGTCCCCGAAGGTAGTACTGGGGGTCCGTGAGCTTTCAATATTTCGAGAGGTTCCAGCAATAGAAATCGTACATTTACCCACGATAAGGGCGCTTAGGCTAAAATTTCAAGTTTCCTTGCTCTTGGCTGGAATTATTAATACTTTTTTAATAGGCTGTATTTTAATTGCATACTCACTTATATGTCCTTTATTCGATGGTGAAAAATGAGAAAACGAGTTAATTATTAGTTAATAAAAACAGTTTGTTTGGTAGACGGAATCTTTCAAAAACATGGGGTCCGTGGGAAAAAAATAAAAATAAAAGGGGTCCTTTGTGGTGAAAAGGTTGGGAACCACTGCTCTAAGCTATGGACTTCTTGGTACAAAGACGTCTGTCTGTAGCTCCACTTAACTTCGACATTACAGTATTATTTCTAATCAATTGTATATATTTCTATCCTTAGTATATGAACTGTCATTGTATTAATAATATTTGTCATATGGACTATAGGCTGCCAATAAACCTTTTCATTTTCATATATATATATATATATATATATATATATATATATATATATATATATATATATATATATATATATATATATATATACAGGGTGGGGTAGTAACGCGATACATTTTTTATTATTTGTGTCGTATCGAAAGATACGATATAAATAAGTGTCAGTAACGCGATACTTTATCACAGACTCAGTCAGTGATAAATTTGTGAGACTGAGAACAAACCTCGTCAAGAATTATCTAATTATTTAGCGAATAATTCATCAGACATTCAACAATTACACATGTATCCTTTCATAAAAGAACTGTTCATTAAATACAACACTACGCAGTACACTCCCATCAAGCGCTCCCGGTTGAGAGACTTTTTAGCATAGCTGCAAATCTCTTTCCTTCAAAGAGAAACAGAATGTCTGCGGAATTGTTTGAGAAGTCACTCTTCGTAAATTCAATAAAAATATAAAGTAATTCACTTGTTTCGTAATATGTCATATATATATATATATATATATATATATATATATATATATATATATATAAGCAAACAACACAGGAAAAAGGAAAAAGAAACACGAAATCCGAGCGCTTTCGTGATATATTCACATCTTCAAGGACAAGAAAGAAATAGCAAGAATTTCTTTCTTATCCTTGAAGATGTGAATATATCACGAAACGCTCGGATTTCGTGTTTCTTTTTTCCTTTTTCCCTGTGGTTGTTTGCTTATTAATAAGATCACGTGTTATTCCGTGATTTTACTGCATATATATATATCGCGATACATAACTTATATCTAGTATCGTAACGAGATACATTCTTGCCAATGTATCGAGTATCGTGTCGTGTTACTTTTTTTGGCCCCGATACACCACCCTGCATATATATATATATATATATATATATATATATATATATATATATATATGAGCTAGGGTGCATCAAATTTCCCATGATTTTTCAAAATGTTTTATTTCAATCTGTCCCTATGATTACTCTGTTCCAATGCCTGAAATAGCACATATGGCCAAATTTCAAAGATTTATGTGGTCATCTAGGGGGTCCACATCATTGATGCAATATTTAGTATTGGAGTTAAATTGACCAAAAATTAAACATTTTATATCCCCGTTTCCGTGTTTGCAAAAGTATGAACCAATAAAAATGTGTTAAATAATCAAAACAGGGATACATTACATTGATTTCTACATTACATTCTGGTTTATACATTACATTATTGGTGATACAAGCAAGTTAAAGTCAAAAGAACACTACGTTAATAAAAATGTTCAAGAACTGTAAATGAACATGAACAATTAGTTTAGGCTCTAGTTTTCCTCTTTCGAAGATTAGGAAGCTTCTTTCTGTCGGATTCAACAACTTGTAGGACATTTTGGTAATGTTGTTGTGATCTGGCAGCCATGAGAAAATCAGAACTTAGCTTCACCCCACACTCAGCACAATCATTTATGACGTTAACTGCCGAGATGTGTTCTCTGGACATTTGAAAGGAAGCTAATTCTGGCCAATTTTCGATATTATGAGTCAGGAAAGAACTGTCAAGTTCCAGAACAGAGAAAATGTACCATGAATCTTCGTTGATTAAGTCACCAAGCTTTGTTGTGCTGGAAATGGAGTTTGGAAATTTGGGTTCCCCAAATCCTGTGCCAAATCGATGTTGTGGTAAAGATGCCTGATCTTGTGCTGGCTTTACTGCTATAAATCTCTCAGCCAGATAGCAGCGTTCAGCTTCAGGGACTGCATCATTAAAGAGCGCAAGAGGTCAGTCAGGTACCGCGCTTGAACAGGTGATCCACCACCAGCTGTACAGCAAGCAAACAAAGTTCACAAACACGCAGTTTGGGTCATTGTGCTTCTGTGGTAATGGTTCCAGAGGGAAGAGAACTGATCTGCTCCTCCAGCAGCACCATCTTAATGGAGTAGAGAAGCTTGGCCATCCACCTAGCCTTGTGTACAGCACCAGGACGTCGAAATGAAAACTCTCTACTTGTCCCATCCAAGTAGAGCAAACAAAGATCAGAAAATTCTTTGTAGTCATCACGTTGATGCTTCACAACAGACTGCGCGCATGAAATTGCTCTGGCCCTATAGTCATGGATTATGGTTTGTATGCCATCTGAATAAGAAGTACCATCCAAAAAATTAAGTGACTGATTATTGTTGTGCGGAACTGTCAAAATGCTTTTGGAACCGACAGAATATGGTAACTTCTACTGACAATGGTGGTTCTATTTTCAGATCATTGAAGACTTGTGTAAGGATTACCTCGCCAATGTGATGCGACAAGCTGACCACAGTAAAGCTCGACCTATGTCCTGTTGCAGACTAACACATGCAGCACAGCACTCACATGACCAGTGTTACTAGCTGTTGTGTCAAAAGTCATGTTCACTACCGAGTCAACACAATTCCATGATCGGAGAAGCTCCATAGTGAGATTAGCAATGATTTGACCAGCTGGCTGATCTGTATTTGGCTTGTAGGAAGGCACACCAAGAAGTTTGATGTCATACGAATTGCCAACTGCTATGGTGAGCCTCTCTTCAGCTTTAGTTTGGTATGACAGAGTTGACATCAGTTTAAAATCCCAGTGAAGAGACAGGAACTGTGGTGGAACCCAGGACTCTCTGACCAATGATGCAAGCTCTTCACCAACCTTACGTCTTGCTCTGTCGGCAGTAGAATATATGTGAAACTTTTTTGTGTCACCTCCTGATTCCTCAATGATGGCTTTGGTAAATGCTGCATGTTGGCCGGTGTGATCTTCATGCTTGTAGACAGGGAAACCATCCTATGGTATTTGAGTATGTCATGACTTATAAAAGCAGTTGTTCCTGAGCGAGTTGCTTGGCGAGATTTTCGTGTTTTGGTTTGTAATCCTCTATATCACCCTCTTCATCCTCAACATCACTGTTGCTTTCCTCACTGTTCTCAATCTGAACTTTGCTTGTAGATGCTTGGGCTTCTTTATGAGCTTTAAGCTGTCATTCTGCTTGCATCATTTCCTTTTCCTGCTTTCTTTGGACTTTTGATGCGAGCTTCTTGTCATGGCTTCCAAATGATGCGACTCTGTCTGATTTCATTGACCGCAAGAACTCCAGATCTTCAGGATCTTTTATGAGTTGCTCAGCATTCCTTGGCCACAACTGAAATGTTTCTTGTAACTCCTTTTCGATCCCCTTAAGCTTCGCAACTGCACCAAGCGAAGAACACCGATCCACTGGAAGTTCCCTAAGTTTTGCATTTTTTGCAGATAGTGCTATAATTTTTTCAACAGCTTTCCTCTCAGTAATCATGGCAATGTTGCCTTTCTGATAAAATGGAATAATTTTTTGCAAGACAAATTTAGCATTGTTCCATTTTGTACGGTTAAACGGTAGACCTTCTTGCTGATGAAACATGTAGCATCGCAACACTTGCTCACATGTTGGCAGCCTAGATCCTGTTATCTCTGCATCTGCATCGCTGATTCCAGCACCAAGACCATAAATGGCAGCAGTTTGACGAGTTTTAACAGCATATTTATCATTTGTGCTATCTGAACTGGCCATAATGCACGACAGGTATAAAGAGAACACAAAAAAATTCTGTAAAGAGAGAACACAAAATTCATTAACATAAACATTTAACATAAACACACAAAATCATATTTATCATAAATACTTGCATATCAGATTATATATTGCAGTTCCTTTTAGAATATTCTATAACTTTCCACCACTTCCTAGCGGTTTCTATCACTTTCTAGAGGTATCTATCACTTTATAGAAGTTTCTATCACTTTATAGAAGTTTCTATCACTTTATAGAAGTTTCTATCACGTTTTAGAAGTATATATGACCTTTAGAAATATCACTTACATGTTCTTAGGCTGATTTTTGTAGTGAACAAAATTTTTAAACTTCTACTATTTGGATCTCAAATCACAGAATGACTGTGGGGTTGGTGTGCATATAGGAAGTCTGTGTGGACCCCATAAATGGCATTCAAATCCAAAAATAATTCACATAGTAGGTTTTCTTAACCATTGGAACATTTCTAACTTAGGGACAAAGTGAAACTATGTCATTGGTGATTTTGATGCACCCTAATATGAGCATATGTAGCGTAGTAGAATAGACAATATAAAACAATAGTAATAACAACAAGAACAATAATAATATTAATATTACAATTTACAATTCATTGTTGTTTTTATACGAGTTGATGGTTCACATCAATTGCTACAGGAAACATACATACACACACGTACATATATGCACATGTGACATATATATACATATATGAAAATTATTTCACGAAAGTAACACGTGAAAAATATTTATGATGAAAAGAACCACGAAGGAAAGGAAAAACAGAATGGTGCTCAAGCGCTTTCGTCTAATGACATCCTCAGGAAAACTGTGTTCCTGAGGATGTCATTAGACGAAAGCGCTTGAGCACCATTCTGTGTTTCCTTTCCTTCGTGTTCTTTTCATCAAATATATATATATTATATATATATATATATATATATATATATATATATACATGTCCACACATAGACATAGATACATACATACATACATATGTCCATACATACACACATATGCAGGTACATGCATGTATATCCAAAAATACGCACCGGCATTTGGACAAATAGGACGGTAATGCCTTCATATATTTACATAGCAAAGAACTACCATTAACAAGCAAATTTTATGCTTCATATATTTACATAGCAAAGAACTGCCATTAACGAGCAAATTTTATACGTTAATGGCAGAATGGTAAAAGATGGTAAATCGTGATAAATAATTCGGAATAGCGAAGTCATGTACCCTAACTTTAAAGACGTAGAGGCAAAGAGAGAAAAGTATCTGGAGATTATCTGTTGTAAGCTACAAACATATGTTTAGCAATAATACAGTTAAGATAGTCAGCTAAGATTACACAATCACATAACTACACATAATTACATATACTAGGGATACTCAATATATTTTGTCCCACCCTTTTTTGAAGGAAACAGTTGGAAGTATTCACAAACGTCTACAAAACGTTTATGGAGATGCTGTTGTTGATCGAAGCACAGTTGGACGCTGGTCTAAACGTGCGAGATCATCGGAGAGAGGGGAGTCAGCCTCGATGATGAGCCACGTAGCGGTCGTCCGGCATCGGCTGTGACATCTCACACTATGCAACGTGCTAACAGCATCATTCGATAAAATCGGCGCGTCACATACAAGGAGCTATCACTGGAGCTAGGAATTAGTGAAGGAAGTGTCAATACGATAATTCAGCAACTGGGATACTTAAAAGTGTGTTCACGGTTTGTTCCTCGCGAACTGACTGAAGATCACAAAGCCCAAAGAAAAGAAATTGCTTCTGAGTCGTTGGTTCGACACGAGACAGAAGGGGATGACTTCCTTTCACGAATTGTGACTGGGGATAAGACTTGGGTACACCACTTTGAACCTGAAACAAAACGCCAATCCATGGAGTGGCATCACGCAGACTCCGCATGCAAGAAAAAGTTCAAAATGGCTCCCTCTGCAGGAAAGGTTATGGCCACCATCTTCTGGGACATGAAAGGGATGATTCTGGTGGACATTATGAAGAAAGGACAAACAATCAACTCAGAGGCATATATTGCTACCCTACAGAGACTCCAGAGACGTATAAAGCGAGTTCGACCGGAGAGAAAATTGGAAGATGTCATTCTTTTGCACGATAATGCAAGATCACACAACTGTTTGCAAACAAGAGAGGCTATCACAAAAATGCGCTTGACTGTCTTACCCCACCCTCCATACAGCCTGGGTCTGGCACCTTCAGACTTCCATTTGTTTGGGCCAATGAAGGATGCTGTTCGAGTCCGCTCGTATGTGGGAGAATTACGAGTTGTAACTGATTGGGGACCTTGGTGCAGTGGTTAGCATATCCGACCGGCAATTGGGTGATCCCGGGTTCGATTCCTGGGAGATGCCTCATTTTTCATTTGCTTGTTCTCTCTCCCCATCTTGTGCGGACGCTCTTTTACATAAGCGTCGTTCTTTACATTAATATATATATATATATATATATATATATATATCGTAAAGAACGACGCTTGTATAGGAGATATTCCGCGCAAGACGAGAGAGAGAGAACGGAACAAATGAAAAAATGAGGTAACCACCTGGGAATCGAACCCGGGATCTTCCGATTGCCGGTCAGACGCGATACCATTACACCATGGACCTCACTCTTCGAAATGCCGTAATTCTTCTACATACTCGCAGAAACCAATGCCCCAAGTCTCCATACATAGGCAAAATGGTCATGATAAATAAATGATTATTTATTTTTTATTTTTTTGCAGGGGATGTGCTGAGATGACTGGGAGGAACGCATCCGTATGTGCATTCAGTGTAATGGTGCCCACATAGAGCATATTTTGTGACTTACAAGTGATTGCATAATAAAGTGACCATTTTGCCTATGTATGGAGACTTTTGACTCACCCTGTATATATACACTATATATGATGCAAACTCACAAGGAAAACGAAAAATGATTGAGAGTTGTCAGTCCTGAATTTTTAGATTCCGAGTTATGCAATATCATGAATATTGGTACTAAATTATGTTGGTTTGCTCATTGTATCAGTTGCTCGGAGACACTAGCATCCTATTTCATTTTTAGATAACTGCCTTAGGAAAGCCAAGAATAGGTATTATAATAGTGTAACTGTAAAGGAATTTGAGCGTAAAAATATGCTTAGCCTACCTTACCATGTAAATTTTCAATATCTTCCGACTTTACTTAAAGCAATTAGTATCAATGTAGTCTTAAGTATAATAATACTGTTAAATCACGCCTAATAAAGAATAGCTCGGATAATGTTGGTTGTGTGTATTCGATCGGATGTACACAATGTGACTCAGTATGTATATATAGGCCAAACGGGTAAAACGTTAGATATTAGGGAAAAACAGCATAAATATGCGTGTACAGGGTGTCCCATAAGTCCGGCATCATAGGAGAAATTCATATTTTTCTATTTCTACAAACCATAATTGTACCTGTGCCAACAATTCCCTGGTCATTGGATAGGACGTCGAGGGCCTGTGGAATGGCCAGCTAGAAGCCCGGATCTCACGCCACTTGATTTTTATCTCTGGGGCCACTTGAACTGCTGGTATAGGCAGAGAAAATTAGGAGTGTTGAACATTTGCAGCAGCGCATTATTGGGGCGTGTAACACCATTACTCCTGACATCATTCACCGTGTGCTTGCTGACTGGGTATCACGTCTGAATTTGTGTATTGAAAACAATGGTGGACATATTGAGCACGTTCTGTAAATAAAAGCTTTTGTTTTGCCTTTTTTTATTATTTTTCCTATGATGCCGGACTTATGGGACACCCTGTAGAGCAGCAACTAATTCTAATGCATCGTTTAACCATATGTATAGATGTAATCATAGTATCAAGTGGGATAGTTCTAAAGCGTTCGTTAAAAACAGAGCTATAATTGAAAGGAATATTCTAGAATGTGCATTTATCCATTTTAAAAATAATTTCAATAACAGTGCGGGAATGTATAAAATTGACAATATCCTTTTGCCTCTAATCAACTCTTGTTAATCATGTGCTAATCTTTTTGTTTTTCTGTCCGTTGTATATATTTTTGTCATCTCGCCTTCTCCCTTCATTCCCTGACGAGGTGTACTTCTGAATACACGAAAAGCCTTGGAATCATTTTTCTTTTTCCTTGTGAGTTTGCATTATTCATTTATTTCACGTGTTTAATTGTGTATATTGTAGTCTTTTTGAAGGATTTTTTGAGGATTTTATACTGTACTGTACTTACAAAGGCAGATTTTATTATATATATATATATCACCTTGGGAAAATGAAAATAGGTTGCCAAGAGGCAGGGCCGCCGAGAGGGCGAGGAAGCCGGGTTAAATCCCCGGGACATAAAATCTAAAAATACTAATAAAGCAACTGATTAAATAGCAGAGAGGAAATATAATTAATGAACATACATTTTATAGAGATTATCATAGTCAAACTGAAACAGGTAAAATATTATCCGCGGTCCACCAATTCCCAAGACCGACTGACAGATCTGGGAATCATTGTAATTGAAAGCCAGTTGGCCCGTACTTTAAATTTCATCAGAATCATTTACCACTTTGCTAGAGAGAAGGCAAAGAAAGTACACTTCTAATTATGAAAATCTTGCAGTAAACAATTGTCTTGCCTGCATGGATTAGTACTGCATTTGTAAATTGTATGGTGATAGAATTAATATAATTGATTCGAAAAATAAAATGGTCATTTTCTTCTGAATTGTTTATTCATACTGTTGGTCTACAAGACCAAAGTACAAACGATAGAGGAACCCTTGCGTCGGATTATGGATGCCGCTGGCTGCTTACATACGAGAACACTCCGAAATGATTCAATGGGTAGTGGACTCTTGTTTGGAATGAGCAAGGCTGCGCATTGAAAACTGAGGCGGACATTTTGAACATTTATAAGGTGTATCTCATAAAATGTAGCAGTAAATACATCAGATTAATACTCTCGTTTATTGTTTTCCGTGCACCTTAAAGCGTCCGTAGCTCCGCAACGGTTGGAAATAGCACCGATGTTGTATTAACTTTTTTACTCAATATCACTCCCCCAAAGTATGGCAGACCGGTTGTAAAACACCCTGTATATAAAGGCGTGCCAGAATAAAATATGCATCCAGATAACACTGGCCAACAAAATGAAACTTTTTTTCTCATCACAAACATGATCACACTTTTCTTAATGCATGTTTCGCGCTGATTCCGAATCTGGTTTTATTTATTTTCTAGCACGTATAGTTATATAGATACACTGGTTTTGATATTTTTAAGTTTTTGATATTGCTATAAGAAAATTTATGGATGTATAGATCACACTTAGGAATGCTAAACAACAAATACATCATATACCTTATTCAATGTACTTATAAATAAAGAATATATACATTATTTTATTAAAAGCGCTGTGAGTGTGATTTCCTTTTGTAAATTTGGCCTGGATTGTCACGATACAGCATCCAACAATGGTCCGCCATCATGCTTTCATTCCAATATCCTTGGTAGCGCTTCTCCATCATCTGAATATCTTGATGGAAGCACTCTCCTTGCTCGTCACTCACTGCACCAAGGTTTTCAGGAAAGAAATCTAAGTGGGAATGCAGGAAGTGAATTTTTAACGACATTCGACACTCCATTTCTTTGAAGGCATCAAGGAGGTTCTTGACTCCATCCTTATACGCAGGTGACTTGTTGCTTCCAAGAAAGTTTTCACATATCCATTTGAACGCCAGCCAAGCCTTCAATTCCAGCGGACTTAGGACTTTTTCAGATTCAGCGTCATTCAAAACCTCCCTTATTTGTGGCCCAACAAAAATTCCTTCCTTCAATTTTGCTGCAGTAACCTTCGGAAATTTCCTTGAAAGGTATTGGAACCCTTCAGAATTGACTTTACCCATTGCTTTAACAAAATTCTTCATTAAACCAAGTTTAATGTGAAGAGGTGGCAGATAGATCTTTTGGGGATCCACTAAAGGGACAGACTGGACATTGCTTATCCCTGGGACATATGTATACCTAAGTGGCCAGTCACTTTTGGTGTAATGTTCTATAGTGGCGCGACTGTCCCACAGGCAAAGGAAATAACAAAATTTTGTGAATCCTGACTGCATACCCATAAGCATTCCTATAACTTTTAGATCTCCACAAACATTCCATTGATGACTGTCGTATTTGATTGCTTTAAGTAGTATATCCATATTGTCATATGTCTCTTTTAGATGGACGGAATGGGCAATGGGGATGGATGGCATTATATTACCATTATGCAAAAGAACTGCTTTCAGGCTTCTCTGCGACGAATCAATGAAGAGGCGCCACTCAGATGCCACATACGTCTGAGATATGGCTGTAAATAGTCCACTGATGTCATGGCAATAACAGAGAGGACCGTCTACTGAAAAGAATGCTGTTAATTCAAAATTCCGCTTTCGGTAGTAACTAATACGAACATTGTTCTCAAGTAAATTGTTCTCCTTTAGTCTTGAGGCGAGAAGCTCTGATTTCTCTTTAGACAGCGATAAGTCTCTAACAAGATCATTCAACTGTCCTTGGGTTAACTTTTTAGGCTCTAAATGTCTACCTTCAAAAGTGTACTCTGGTTCTGTAGATGGTCCGGAAACGCCAGTTGCACCTTCATCACTTTCCATGTCATCTATGATAGAATCTAGCCTATCACTTGGGGGAATTGGAATGGGCAATGTTTCATCATGTTTTACTGGTCTACGTGCTGAATCCAAGTTTGGATATACAATCTGGTGTTTGTTCTTGGCAGAAAACCCCATTAAGTTCACACTACAAAAATAACAGTCTTCATGATGATCTCTCGGCTCCCTCCATATCATGGGTATGGCAAATGGCATTGAAGCTTTCTTTTTGTTAAGCCAATCACGTAATCCATTTGAACAGCCAGAACAGATTTGATGTGGCGCCCATGGTTTATCTTGGTCACCTAGATGGCAACCAAAGTATAGCTTGTATATTTTCTTAATGTCGGTTGTAATACTTCGTCGCTGTGTTTTAGTTGTGAACTGGCCGCATACGAAACAGAACTTGTCGGGGTCATTCTTACATTGTCGAGGCATGTTGACTGACCTGAGCAAACTATAAATTCAAAAAAAATATACACCAACTTGACACAACAAGTTCTTGGACTGGACTGATCTTTTGACACACAAAGCACGGCGTTGTTGCCTGAATCACAATGCTGCTAGACGTAAAAGCTCACACCTGAAATACATAAGATGTATAATTAAGATAATTGAAATAAATAAGATGAATAAACTAAAAAAACACAATAAAATAAACACAATCAAATGTTGAAATATTAGTATTTTGCCTATTTAAAATGGTTAAATCTGTGTAGTTATATATATGCCTTCATCTTAAAAACTATACGTGCTAGAAAAAATCTGAATGCAGTTTTGGAATCAGCGTGAAAAATGCTATCCAGCCACCACAAATTTTACTCTGATGAAAAATCTTTGTTGACCAGTGTAATTGGAACAACTAAATTTATATGCACGGCCTTGTTTTAGGTTACAAACGGAAGTGTCTTGCAAAGAGTTTCAGTTCGTGAGAGAATGCTCGTACAGTTGGAGCTCGTGATATCAGTTACCTGTAGTGATATGATAGTCCAAATGTGCGTGACGACACGCAGTTAGAATGAGAAAAAAGAATATCTCAGAATCTCGCTTTGCAAATGGAACATCTCATAACATCACCTCAGGGATTCGTGAGACAAATAAACAAGAATCTAACCCTGAACCAGAGCGGCAATCAGTGGTTACAGGACGAACAGAAAGAGTTCTCGCTTGACAGTCAAGGTCCAACCCACGCGCAAGGCTTGTAAATGAGATAAACATTGCGAGTAACGTCATATTCTCACAACAAATATTTCAACGTTATTTGCGTAAAATGGTCTACGATGAAGTCATAGCTCGGGGATAATAATAGCCTTTAACCTCCTTCGTAACATCTGACGTCATATGGTAGAGGGAACCTACAGCTTCCTGTGGGATCCGAATCACTACCTCACCAAGGATGACCCTGAGAAGCACGTGATTGCCAGGCGGTTTACCACTACGTTACCCTAGCGGGTGCGCCGTTTGACAAAATCTCCTACTTACAGCCACGAGCTACTTCGTGGCCATGCCTCGACACCGTTTCCTGTCGAGCAGCGAAGTTAAGCGACATTGTGTTTGGGTATGGGGCATAGATGGGGGACTGTCCTCTGCGTTCAGATGGTGTAGCATGTTCGGATCTCATGTACAGCTATAATTTCCTCCGTTACATGATCTTTGCCGCTAAGAGGAGGTTAAATAACCCCAAAAATAACAACAACTTACAGCCCCTGATGTTAAGTGAAAACTAACATGGGACAAGGGCGTGATAGGGTATACAAGTGTATGACAGTTTGGAGGTTATTTCAATCAAATCACGAATGAATGTCAGAAGGGCTAATAAAGCTCTTCAGAAATCCTGTTAACAACTCGCAGTTGAACCAGGGGGACTTATAGGAGCGCCTTCATCTTGAACTGCAACAACAAAGACCTCATCCCATATTTGCGGCAGCTCTAAAGGAAACTTGAATTAAACCTTAATAAAACCATGACCATACCATGACACCAAATATTTCTGCCTTTATGCGGAGGCCTTTTCCTCAGGAGTGTAGCTCACTCATATTAACCATTGCGTGTTATACTACCTGCAACAACAAAAAAAAGTCCCAAAACAGACATCAATTTGAACATTTGTTTTAGTTCTAAATTTTGTAAATTTAACTTAAAATAAATTTTCTTATGAGACCAGACTTATGGAACACCATATATATATATATATATATATATATATATATATATATATATATATATATATATATATATATATATGTTTGCATACTGTTTACAGATCGTGACGGAAAGACTGTGAAATGGTTTTAAAACGCCTTGAAACAACATATTTTCTCCCTTATCTTAAAAGGGTGATTTAGATTTTGAGTCTCCGATAAATTATTTTTAAAGTAAGGAATACCCTTCATTGGAGAACAGCTAAGTCGTAGCTGCGTCGCAATATTAGATCAGCGAGGTTGAGCAACGTAGGGTATGTAGAGTAGTTGGATGGATGACCGTCATCCGCGTTCAGATGATGTAGAGGCCCTTAGGTTGTTCGGATCCCACGGTAAAGCTGTAGGTCCCCTCCGTCACGACCATTAGATGGTTCGGATCCCACGTAAAGCTATAATAGGTCCCCTCCGACCTTTGACTACGAAAGCTAAACAATCTCATTTTTATTATCATTCAAAGCATAAATGTCGTTGCGGATAGACGATGAAGTCCGTTGTAAAGTGTATATACAGGGCGTCCCAAAAAAATGTATACACACTTTAAATACTTATAAAGGCAGTGTTTATTAAAATACATTTCATTTTCAAAATGTAATAGAATCTACAGACATTATTTAATTGTTTTGTCAACGCCGTTTTCAAACTGACGTCCGTTCTGGTCCAGGCACTGCTGATAACGCGAAGCAATGGAATCGCAAACATCACGAAACATTTCGTTTGGTATTTGTGTGCATTCTCGTTCAATGGCTGCTCTCAATTCAGCGACTGTTGCAGGTTTTATAGCGTAGACTTTGTCTTTTAAGTATCCCCATAAAAAAAAGTCTAGTGGTGTGAGGTCTGGTGAACGCGGAGGGTATTCTACGAAACCCCTTCGTCCAATCCACATCCACATCGTGCCAAGTACCACTCGCAATACTCCACTCTTCGGTCCGGATCATCTTCATTAATAGCATGGACTAATCTTGGAATGTAACTTTTCCATTGACAGCGCTTCAAAATGCGTTGGACAGACGATTCTGAAATTCCTACCTCACGACTCGCTTGCCGCACAGATTTTCTTGGACTTTGGTGATACGTTTCCAGTACTCTTTCTTGCTTTGTGGGGCTTGTCGATGTCCGTGGTCTTCCGGAACGCTTCTTGTGGACATTCTGAACAGTTCCATCGGCTTCAAACTTATCTCTAATTCGAGTGATAGTAAGTCGCGTTGGTGGATCTGTTTGAAACTCCCTCCTAAACTGTCTTTGCACTTCAACTGCGTTTTCACACTTCCAGTAGCATTTTAGAATGAATTTCCTTTGTTCAAAGCTTAGTCTGACTGCCATTATTAATTCTAATGGGTTTAACTTGGAAAGAAAGAAACATCAATTGAGCTATCAGCTGTTAAAGTGTGTATACATTTTTTTGGGACGCCCTGTATATTGTATAAGCCACAATAATAATCAGAATATAAAGCCTTTTTTTTTTAAAATGTTTTCCCTTTATACGACTTCCATTTTCGAAATTAAATATATATATATATATATATATATATATATATATATATATATATATATATATACAGGGTGTCCCATAAGTCCGGCATCATAGGAGAAATTCATATTTTTCTATTTCTACAAACCATAATTTATATTTTTCTATTTCTACAAACTATAATTTATATTTTTCTCTTTCTACAGGCCATAATGTCTGTGAGCAAGGAAGAACGAATCCAGATAATTCTACTCGTAGGAAATCGGAGTCAAAGAGAGGCCGCTGCTGAATTTAACAGACTGCATCCAGACCGCGAGCCAATAACACAGAGTTGTGTTAGCAGACTTGTTGCAAAGTTTAAGGAAACAGAATCCATAGAAGATAAACCACGCAGTGGATCTTCAAGGAGGTCCACTGACGATGATACAGCGACTGCTATCCTGGCTCATTTTAACAGAAGTCCCAATAAGTCTCTTCGGCGATTGTCCGCCGAGACAGGAGTGTCGAAAAGTAGCATCCATCGCATTCCTCAGGCTCACAAATGGCATCCATATAAACTTCAGATCCTACAGAAATTAAGCGAAGATGATCCCGACGGGCGGATGGAATTTTGTGAATGGGCTACGGAACAATATGCTCGGGATGCCAATTTCCCGTCCACCATTCTGTTCAGTGACGAGGTTTTTTATGGAAATAGTGAGGTAAATCGACAGAACACCCGCTACTGGTCTCAAAACAACCCTCACTGGTATACCTCTTCAAAGGAACAAGGTGCATCTCGGGTGATGGTATGGTGTAGCATTTGGAAGGATCGCATCATAGGCCCCCTCTTTTTCGATGAACATGTCACTGGAGGCACCTACCTACGTATGCTCAAGGAAGAAGCATTTCCCAGTGTCTTGAACGAAGAAGGAAATTTCCCAACATGGTTCCAGTAAGACGGCGCTCCTGCATATTACAGCACCCAAGGGAATACCTGTACCAACAATTCCCTGGTCATTGGATAGGACGTCGAGGGCCTGTGGAATGGCCAGCTAGAAGCCCGGATCTCACGCCACTAGATTTTTATCTCTGGGGCCACTTGAAAGCGCTGGTATACGCAGAGAAAATTAGGAGTGTTGAACATTTGCGGCAGCGCATTATTGGGGCATGTAACACCATTACTCCTGACATCATTCACCGTGTGCTTGCTGACTGGGTATCACGTCTGAATTTGTGTATTGAAAACAATGGTGGACATATTGAGCACGTTCTGTAAATAAAAGCTTTGTTTTGCCTTTTTTTATTATTTTTTATGCCGGACTTATCGGACACCCTGTGTGTGTGTGTGTGTGTTATATATATATATATATATATTATATATATTATATATATATATATATATGCAGTAGCCTATAATGCATGCAATATCTCCCCTCTGTTTTCTTTGCATATATGATTAAGGTACGAAACTGAACAGACGGATACAAGCAGTATCTCGCTATCGCTCGCTATCGCCCTCCGGATTTTGTTTTCACTACTTCATTTTTTTTATTGGTTGTAGATTTAAAATTATATTATATGAAGCCCTCATAGGAAGAAGTGGCTAAGCGACAAAAGTATGGCATATCACTGGATGGTACAATTAAAAGCACCGTCGTTTAAATATACATCAATTTTTTATGAATCCACAAATAAGAAGACAGTATTGCCTTTGTTGAATACTATAATATGAAGGAATGCTTTTTCCCCTCTAACATATCGGAAAATGGTTCACTTGGAGTCTAACTTTATCATTTATTTTTTGTCATACTTTATAAAATAATATAATTACAAATATTGTAATGAATCGTAACTGCAAATCGATGAAAGAATGGAGCTTAATATCCCAATTAAATTGTGAGTCCTTTCGGGCTATCCAATCAATCGCAAATGTAAAGAGAAAAAGACTTTTTTTTTTCACTTTTTCGTGTATTTTTTTTTATTATATTATATGAGGCCCTCATAGGAAGAAGTGGCTACTTCTGGAATGGGGTGCCAACCGACCAATTCCTGGAGAGCACCTGGATGCGTCGTGGGAAGGGCCCTAGTGGTGTCATTGGTAACACCCAAAATCCACAAGTGATGGCCACGTGGGTATACAGCCTCAATGCTCGTGTGAGTCTGACTGCTGATCTCCTAGATATGAGTGAGCACCTAGAAACATTCCATCTGTACCACAAAGAGGAGGCAGGGGGTTACGTCAAACATGATGGAGAAGATCGCCAATCACTTTATGATTCCCTTTCTAAGTGCATGGACCCAATGGATGCAGAGTCACATCCAGGAGGCAACTTATACAATATTCAGACAGGGCAGCTTGCATCTCCAGATGCCAATGCCGATAGAGCTGTTAGTATTGGAAAGACGCAACTGCCACAGTACTAGTCATCATGGCCACAAGGCTTTTATGGCACCATTTCCAAACATGTCATCACCTTTGCAAGTAAAACGAAACCTATCAAGGTGGGTGCCCACTTGTTTATGGACCAAGAAGCGATTTATCCACGCGTCATCGGTTTGCTGATGAGCGAACGCGAACTTGACTTGACCCATGTATTCTCAACAGAGCTTGCGGCATACCCACCTGCACTGTTCCAACCAAGTGGTTTAATGAGAACTGCAGCTAAGTCCGCATTGAAGCAGAATTTGGGAGTGGAAACATCCTCTCGAACATAGGGGGCGACCAACAGTTGTTATCATGGATGTGTCAGCTGTTTTGTAGACAGTCGACTGGCCTGCTAGTGGCACAGTTGCTACATTTATCCAAACCTTCAAAGTATGGCTACCGAAACATCTTTCTCATGCATCTGTAGTACTAGCTTTTGATCGCTACTGTGATTTCTCTCCGAAATCAAGCACTAGGGCAATGAGAAGCAAGAGCAGCAGAGTTCACAAGCTGGATCTCAACACCCCATTGCCTACAAGAGACGCTGTTCTCACGTGCACCGCGAACAAGGAGAAAATAAACAGGCTGCTCTGTGAGCAAATCCTTGCTGACAGTGAGTATCTTGCAAATGTAACCCAAGACCATGAGCTAGTGCTTGCAGGATGGCAGACCATACCGACTTCCATTGTGCGAGGAGGAGTCGAGCAGCATTGGAGCTGTCATCATCTCAGGAAGAAGCTGACGTGATAATAACACAACACGCTATCGTACAAGCTGAGAAAGATTCTGATGCCCGCATCTCCATCATTTGTGATGACAGACGTGTTTGCCATGCTGACTAACTTCTATGAATTTAAGAAACTAGGCTGTCCTATGATTATGGAGTTTCCAGTGCGTGGCAGAAAATCAGTGGACATCCGAGCAACTGTAACCCAGCACAAAGACATCATCCCACAAATCCTCAAAGTACACGCTTTGAGTGGTTGTGACAGTTGCAGCAACACATGGCATCGGCAAAGCCACTGCCATTGCCACAGCCAAGAAGGGTCGGAAGCTAGACAAGCTGGGGTCCCTTGATGCATGCTTTGACCATATCGAGAAAGAGGCAACAGCGTTCATTGTTGCATGCTATGGGGATAAGAAATCCTCATCTCTTACTGAGCGTCGTCAGCGAGTATGGGTTCAGAAGACAGGGAAGTCGGGAACTGCTGCACCCAAACTATGTTCTCTACCATCAACAACTGAAGCTTTCCATCAAAATGTGCTCAGAGCCCACTACACTGTGGCGAACTGGCTCGATGCACTAAAGTGTGACCCACCACCACTTGATCCTGTGCATTATGGGTGGGAGAGAGACGAAACAAACAGAGTTCTCATCCCAAAAACAGTTGGTGAAGGAGTGTGCTTAGCACCAGATGAAGTTCTGAAGCTAATCAGATGTGGGTGTGAATCACAATCAGCATGCAGGGGGAATCGCTGCGGCTGCATGGGACGCGGAATCCCTTGCACAATGTAACGCAGACGAAGAGCAGACTGATGATCCTGACGATCCTGACACAACCATGTCTTTTGATATTTGCCCCCAATAAATGGTTACCTAATGTGAATAACTGCATCAAAGTTGTCAATGCCAATCCCCCAGCTAGGTGTGAGCTTTGTTTTGCTTACGAGGTCATATCTTGTAGCTTTGCAACCTTCCATAGAATGCATGTGCCCTGCACTTCAGCATAAATTGTGGTTTATATCCGAATATCCATATCCATATAATATGGGTTATGTCATTTAAGCATTATGATCTGGTTTTATCTGCAGAAAAGATGTTAACTGCTCAGCAGTTAGCTAGCTTGTAGAAATTGTCACTGAAATAAAGCAAATACAGTGATGTCAACTGTGGCATTATCATATTTCAAGGCCAAACTTTAACCTCAAATGACCTTGACTTGACCCATGGAGTTACAAAATGATATCCTACTGTTATCATGTGCCTATAGAACTACTCAGTCTCGTCCAAACCCATAAAAACGACATTAAGATCACCAAAATATCTCCACGACTGCCCGGGATATGGGATATTCCTTATTTCGTGGGGCGTTTGACCTTCAAATCCAATGACCTTGATTATTGACGAATGTGGGTCAAAACGACTCCCAAAGTATCTGCAATCCCTCCAGATCGACTCATCATCCTAAAAAACCCCTAGAAATGACACCAAGATCATCAAAATCCATCAAGTATTGACCAGGATATGGGATTTTTCAGTTTCGCCGGCCATATTGAAAAAGCCAAGCGGGGGTCAGGTGTACACCCGATGGATTCTTGAATGGGGTGCAAGGCCGTACGCAAGGTGGGGGTTCAAACCTCCCCATTGAGAATAAATTTACATGACCTTACATTACATAGAATTTGCATTGCACACACACACACACACACACATATATATATATATATATATATATATATATATATATATATATACAGTGTTGGGCACTAAAGCGTTAATCCAATAACAGTTAATTAACGAAGTTAATTTTTTTAACGGACTATTAACGGAAGTTAATTTCCATTTATCGTTATCGGACCAGTTAACTCCCGATAACTCGATATTTAGTCTGTTAAAGTCCGTTAACACGTTAACTGCGAGGAGTCATTCACGGAAGATCACCGCTCCGCGAATGAATTCAAACCGCCATAACTTCAGTCTGCTTCCAGATCTCGCAAGGGGAGGTTGTGCGCTTTTTATTGAAGGTAAGAAGGTTCTTTAACGTTAGTAAAAGTCCTATAATATTATATATATATTAATACGTATGGAGATACGTATGGTAAAATGTACGGTTGAGAAAAATTAATTTATAGTAATGACTAATGAATAAGTATTTTTACACTGCGTTAGTAAATCTCTAAAAAAGTATATATAGTATGTAAAATTTGAATAATAGTTTTTATTCACTGATTGTAATATTGTCGTCGAATTAAATAACAATTGCGTATATTACATAGACAAAATATTTTATAGACAAAATAATTCATGGACAAAGTATTTTTATTTTATAGACTAAATAATTCATAGATAAAATATTTTATAGATAAAATAATTACATAGAGAAAAATTACTTCTATTGAAAATTCACAAAAAGGTTAAGTAAAATAAAATATTTTATATAACGTAATATTATATATTATATATTATATTATTATAATTAATATTATTTTGAATTAATTTTGCTATTTTGTTTGAATTAATATTTTATTAGTTTAGTTACATTTTTATACGATGATATTTACTTTTTTAGGTTCTTCTGTATTATCGTCAACTAGACAGCGTTCAGTTCTCTCTTACCAAGCATTCTCTACAACTTTTAAACTTCAACCATGGAGCACCAAGAAGAAGTTCTCGACATTGAGATCGCCTCTGCCTCAGGCACTTCTGAGTCTCAGTCTGACCAGAAGCCTTTCCAAAACAAAAAGTTGCAAAACTTGATAAAAATAGTTAAATACCTATTTATTGTTGGATTTTGCATAAATAAACATTTTCTATGGGTTTTAAAGCTTTTTCCTTGATTTTTTTAAATGTTAGTAAAGAAATAGTTATCGTTAACGGATTATCGTTAACTTCCGTTAACTTTGTAGTAAAATTATCGGATTATCGTTATCGGAGTTAAAAATTGGGGTTAACGGATTATCGTTATCGAAGTTAACTTTTTGGTTAACGATGCCCACCACTGTATATATATATATATATATATATATATATATATATATATATATATACACCTGAATTTCCTGTAATTTTCCTGAATTTTTACACTAAATATCGTGATTTTGTGTTTCAGTCACTTGGCAACACTGGTTTAGTCATTGTTGTGATAGTTTGGCCTAAATTTTCTGTCGTAAATTTTCTGCAAAATAAAATACCTTTTTATTAAATCTATTTTTTAAGACTTCCTGAAATTTTCCAGATTTGCGTTTTATTTTACAATAATGATTAGAATAACGTTAACTCACTAAAATATGTGTCACCAAGTGATCACAAGTATTAAACAATTAGAGTGTCATCTTAAGCCAGTGGTTCCCAAACTTTTATGGTGGCGACCCTGAATACAATATTGTCCTGGCCTGGCAACCCCCCTAAACGCTGGTACATGCAGTGTTAATGACCAATCATTTTGATACGTTGTGTTTATATTCATATAGTTTGATTGAATTAATTACCAACACATAATGAATTTCAAAGAGTTTTTAATTGGACAAAATGAAAAACAAATTTACATGAAAATGAGACTTTATTACACAATCAAAGATTCTCTCAGTGGCTACCATGATACTGCTTCATTTTGTGGGTAAGCTCCTTTAATTAAGTTTGGTTTAATGTTGATGAACAGAGCACAACGCAAGTCATGCTGAGGATCCACGCGGTTCCTTGCTTTAGTCTTGATTGCAACAAGACCTGAAAATCCTTGTTCACAAAGATATATTGTTGGAAAAGGGAGAAGACTTTTTTAGCCTCCCGAGTCAGAATGGGCTTATCCTTAAGTTGGGTCCAAAATTTCGAATACGGGAGGTTTTCAAAGCGACCCTCAAGAACACCTTCGCGACCCTGGGTTTGGGAACCACTGTCTTAAGCGAATGAAACCCGATCATAAAGAAATTTTCGATTTCTGAACCTCCCCCCATGCAGAAATCCTGCGTACGGCCCTGATGGGGTAGTATAAGCTTTCAAAATATGTCAAGATTTGCTTTATAACAAACAATGCAGGGTTCCCACCCCGTGCAACCGGACTATATTAGATTTGAAGTAAGAATGAGCTCGAAGCTGTCCTAAATCGAGACTTTTATTACTTCACTCCCCTGAACTTTTAACGACGATAATATAATCAATACCATAACACATTAGTCGGGCTTGTAACTGATACTTATATATATATATATATATATATACGCACACCTTTGGTTAGCTTCCGCCGAATTGTTCATTCTGACGAAGGTCAAGCTTTTCACTCCACCCTAGACCTACAGTTTAACGTGGAATCCGAACACACGCCCCATCAGCAGCCCAGCGTCTTAACCACTAGGCCACCTAGGGTACCCATTTATCTACCAACCACTTTCTTTATTGTGTGGAAGGATGAACAGCTGGGTTTTGCTGCGCGCCGGCTGCCGTCGGGTCTCGAACCCGGGGCCGATGGATTCGTAGTCAGCGACGCTAACCACTACACCACCGAGGCGCATATATATATATATATATATATTATGAATGATGCAAACCCACAACCACAAGGAAAGAGAAAAAATGATTCCAAGGCCTTTTGTGTATTCAAAGTACACCTCGTCATCCCCTGACGAGGTGTACTTCTGAATACACAAAAGGACTTTGAATCATTTTTCTTTTTTCTTGTGGGTTTGCAGCATTTATTCATTCATTTCACGTATATATATATATATAGTCTCCTAATACTCTTTTACAACACGCAGCACAAGGTCATAGACCAAATAGCAGCTTATATAAGATTCCATATCAACTGGGAACCTAATAAACAAAGCGGTCAGACCAGGGAGTGCTTGATTGTGCTCCGTCTTCGCGAACCTTCGATGAAATTGGTGTAACACAATATTAGTTTTCATCTACAGGTAGCTTCTTCGCACCGCACCGAAACTCCGGCCCGATCTTGTTTTCAGCGTTTGACAAGATCAAACACTTGTACAGGTAGTTTATGAACCTATAGATCGTCCTAAAAGTGTCTGAGTTTCGTGGAAACGTTTCCAATGGGTAGGGAAGTGAGACAGCGCTCAGTAAAATCAATAATAACCGCAGTTAACAATTACCTTTTGTTTGCCGAAGGAAATCACTCGTACCGCCAGATCTGACATCGCTAATTAGAGCCTTCTCTCAAAATAACGATTCAAAACGCTTTCTCTCTCTCTTTTATATCAACCTGCGTGTGTGTGTGTGTGTGTTACAAGCAAGGTCGAGTGTGTAATAATTCACAGATATACTGTATAATATACTGTATGTAGTGGGGTAATTTTTTGATAACTCGGAATGTTAACAAATTTATCAAAAAAAATCTAGAAATATTTTTAACGTCGAAATAAAGATATGGTGGTCCTAATTAGGTTAGGTTAGTTAAAGTTAGGTTAGGTTAGGTTAGGTTAGGTTAGGTTAGGCTAGAGTAGCGACTACTTCACTATTTTATTACTTAACAGAAACTACCCTTCGAGCCTTCAGTTGCGTCCCGAACATTTATCGCCACCTTTTGAGCTCGATGGCACTAAGGTTAGGTTAGACTAAATTAAGTTTGGTGAATTAGATTTTTAGATATATGGATTTTAAAAAGTCGGTACCTCACTTATGAGGAGATGCGCACGTGTGTGTGTGTGAGAAAGAGAGAGAGAGAGAGAGAGAGAGAGAGAGAGAGAGAGAGAGAGAGAGTTTTCCAATTATAATTCATGGTCATTATCATATATTTTGTTTAAATCAATATAGTTGACATTCAGATGTAAATCTTTTACAGTACGTCCTAGATGTGGAACGTAAAAAAATCAAATGTTCCCCCACCCCCAAACAACAATGCACTTAACATTAAATAAATACCCCATATTATAATTTATATATATATATATATATATATATATATATATACACAGTATTACACACACACTTGGGATTGAAACTTTTCATTATTATCATCTTCGTAAAATAATAATTGCATAATTCTTGATTAATATTCATAGCTATTAAATAATTTTTCCTAATATCTCCTCATTCTCGTATACAGATATTATTAACAGTGTAAAAATAAAGTAAAAAAAATATATTATTTGGAATAATATATATTTATATAATAGCGTAATTTTTTACAAAAAAAAAATAATTAAGCTAAAAATTGAAAAAGTAAATTATCACTTACTTCGTCTCGCCATTGTATAGGACACAACAATTAGGAGGACTGTCGTCAACACCACTTTAGCGGTGTTGCTTCTACTCCTCAGCACCACCACCATTGCTGGCAACATAAATCTTCACCGCTAATGTTTATACAAAAGAAATAATAATAATGAAGATTAACCTATAGGGAACAATATCTCTTTAGGCTCTCTACGTTATAGGTTAGTTCTTTGTAGGATTGTACACAGCGGTGTAATCATGATATGAACGAAATTATCACCTCTTTGAGACGTTTAACACCGCAATATTTTACACCATAAACACAGAACACCGAGCAACACCTCGTCTTCGAACCTTCTTATGGAACAGGAAAGCAAAATCCGAGTATGCAGAAAGAGCGATTCCTCTACGCACGCGTATATTGCTCTCTCTTTTACTCTCTCTCTCCTCTACAGCGCTCTCCCTCACTCTCATTTCCCCTCTTCCAGGCTCTCTCTCTCTCTCTCTCCTCTACGGCGCTCTCCCTCACTCTCATTTCCCCTCTTCCAGGCTCTCTCTCTCTCTCTCTCTCTCTCTCTCTCTCTCTCTCTCTCCTCTCTCTCTCTCTCTCTCTCTCTCTCTCTCTCTCTCTCATTTTGAGCCATTAATATTAACTTTTTTTTCAAATGATTTCCGCGACTTTGTCTCTTAAACTACAAATTACGATTATTGAAATCACGGTGTTCTCTCTCTCTCTCTCTCTCATATACAATATATACATATATTCCCCTCTTTCTTTCCCTTACTGTCATTATGTTGTTTCACTCCCTGAGTTTACGCAGTTTGGCCTTGAGTACAACAAAAGTCATTGTGCGAATGTTGTTTGCAAGGGAAAAGGAACATCGTTGGAAGACAGGAATGTTCTTTATAAAGCCTCAAACGGTTAAACAAATGAAAGTATTACACCTTCTTTTAAAGTGACGTATATCACACTAAATATTAAATCACAAAATGTCTTTTCTTCCATTGGTACTGTTGAACCTAATACGAAAGTCTCGTCAGTACACGATGACCTTCGTAGAACCTCACGCAGTATATCAAAATGGTTCTAGTTCAAATTCTAAATACTACAGAGACGCCATGCTTTATACAGGAAACTGTTACGAAGAACTCGTAATTTCTTTTCGTCTCCAGTAACGAACGGAAAACTAACGTCTCACATGCCCACATAATCATATAAAACTGAGGGGTACATTCTCTTCATTCACGCTTTTAACTCATTTGACGAAAGTGACAATTATAAACAGCAGTGACAACCCGCAGCTCAGAACCGCTATCAAATATTTACACACACACACATATATATATATAATAATAATATATATATATATATATATATATATATATATATATATATACACCAACCTCTTAGCGTTTTTATTATGTCTTTAATGCTTAGTTGAAATTGGCCACATAATTGAGACTGTATACGAGTTCTACCAAATTGTTTTAGCTGAATTAAAGAAATAATATGACTGATAAGTTTCGTGCCGTTTTTGAGCTTTATGAAAGTTATTTAAATCATTATAACCGCTACTATTCCAAACACTTTTCTCCTTGAAAATAAAGTACAAGACTAGCAATAGAGCTTTAAAGTACTCTGGCACCCGCAAAGCCAGCTATATTCTTCATATAACCGATCATTAAAATGACGCGTACATCTTTTGGTTTGTGTTGTGTACTTAATTTTTTTAAGCTTGGCGTAGGCCTACCAATTTTAATAATGTCTCGCTTTTCTTCAAATTGTCTAGAACTGAACGAACAAGCTAACAAAGTTTCAATTATACAATTACACTTATTACACGCCATCATTATCTGGCAAAAAAATAAGACTGCATAATCCAGCCAAAGATCATTGAACGCACTGTAACAATCACAAATCAAATAAATAATTGAACACTGTTAAAAATGAGCTCGAATTATATTTGAATTTTTGCACTTGTGGGAGGGGGGCCAAGAGGGCGGGGTAGGAAGGGGATGGGCAGTTGACGAACGACATTAACCTCAATTTAACAACGTCACTTTGATTTACTCATAATTAAGCAAACTCTAATTACAATTAGCTTGTATTTCGTCTTCTAAAAATATATTTGGTAGTAATTGCCAGTTATTTAGTCATTTAATGCAATAAGCTCATTAATTAAGCGCTTTAAAAGGATTCCGTTAGCATAATAGCAGGAACAAGCAACTCTCTAAGTTGCTTACACGATTCACGTTTTGCCTAAAGAAATGAGCGTTATGGGTCTGTGTTTCCATCGGTTAATATTTTTTATTCTTTTAAGACATAATATTAATTCATCCCCAAGTATAGGGATCAATAATTTTATTGTATATCATTTATTACATTTATACTATCGTATAAACTGTATCGACACATTTACTTTTTCTCGGACTGTTGGCAGAAAGGTTTGTGGGTTTGTGAAAGCCTGGACGCGGGGTCTGAATTTCCACAGTTTAGGTTTCAGTAACGGGTTTACTATACTAAAAGCTAAAAAGGGTAAAATCAACAGTAAAGATAACTATAGGCCAATAGCCTTGGCCAGTATTATGTCTAAGGTGTTTGAATATACTGTATACTCATTAATAGACTTGAATGTTACCTGTATACAAGTGATAACCAATTTGGTTTCAAAAAGAAACACGGTACTGATATGCGTGTGTATGCCTTGAAAGAAATGGTCTGTAAATACCAAACTCTAGATGCTAATGTATTTTTGTGTTTCCTGGATGTCTCTAAAGCATTTGATCGTGTTAATAATGACAAATTATTCATGAAACTTGTAAATCTTAATGGACCTGCTTACTAGGTCCGTATATTAATATTCTGGTATAATCACTAGACAATGATTGTAAGATGGGGTGGGGTTAATTCAGAGCCATTCTCTGTGACCAATGGTGTCAGGCAGGGAGGGATACTATCCCCCTACTTATTCAATGTTTATATGGATAATCTATCTGTTGTGCTGAACATCTGTAAAATAGGCTGCTATATTGGTACAATGATTGTTAATCATCTGATGTATGCAGATGATCTAGTTCTTATTTCTCCATCTGTAAAAGGGCTCAGCACACTTTTGAAGGTGTGTGAAAGGTATGGGAAGGATAATGACATAAAATATAATCCTGCTGAAACTCATGTTATGATTATGAGAACCAAAGCCTACAAGTATATAAAATTTCTTGAATTTCAATTGAATGGTAGTATGGAAAAACTATACGCGCTCACAACATGGTATCATATGTGGTACATTTATTTCATAATTAAATATAAATTATTAATTAATTGAATTAAATATCTATACAAAAATGCCTCGGAATTGGCGACATAGCCTATTGGGAATGAAATAATTGAATTGCCATACGTACAAAGAACCTGTATGTATGAATCAGCCTCACATAGCAACAAGAAAACCCAATTTATTGTTTAGTCTACGAAGGAGTAGACCAAACAAAATAATGCTAGTTCGGCAAATAATACACCAGAACCAAGGAACGGCTCTCAGGGCGTTTATGTTACAGCGAAGCTTTAAACGCGGAGGATGTCTTTGTCCCCTAGAGTCCTGAGTGAATTCCTTATAATATAAAACCTAGTGACTATAAAAAGATAGGCCTATTCCTTCAGGGGTTTATATAGTGACTGCCTATATTAATTACCTTAAGTAAATTCGCCGCGTAACCCCATCGTGGCGACCCTACACCGAAAATGACCGTCACGCCCTACATCGAAACAAACAAAGACCCAGCAAAAATAAGGTGAGGCAATTTCATTTTCATTAACATAAGGATTCCCAAATCCGGGCGCTAAAATTACCGTAATCAATATAAATATAAAGAGGTCCTCAAAAGACCTACATATTTATAACTCTCTAACGAAAAAGCATAGGGCTTTTGTCGGTAACCCTCCACTGACGTCTGTTGGAAATTTCCAACGGATGAGGGCACAGGCAATCAACCCATAGCCCTATATAGTTTTTTCAAATGGTGGCCTGTGTATGGGGAACTAACCCCTCTAAAATTTACACTGACACACGCAGTGGCTAGGCTTAACTCAGCAGGATTAACCCCAATTTCAACCGTAACCCCACTATAGTTTTTTCATATGGTGGCCTAAGCAACGGGAACCGATTCCTTTACCTTTACACTAACCGAAAACAAAGGCTTGTTCATTTAACAGGCATAACTTATTTTAGGTCCTAAAAAATAGGCCCGCAAACATTAAGCTATTTAATAGGTCCTACTCTTCAAACTCAAAACTAAGCCTTGTTAATTAACAGGCTTAACTCATTTGAGGTCCTATAAAATAATAGGCCCAAATAAAAGCCTACTCGGTAGGCCCAACAAATAGGCCTATTAGTAGGCCCACCTAACTTTACCTTACATAATAGGCCTACCTCTTAAAGTAGGCCTTACTCTTTACACTCAAGGCCTATCCTAACTAAAAACACTAAATTTATAATTGAACCTGTGGTGTAGGTTATAAAATTTATTTCAGCAATTTAACTTACTCATAAGACTCATTAACATCACAAAATTCGACTCAGACCTGTAACATCACAAAATTCGACTCAGACCTGTAACATCACAAAATTCGACTCAGACCTGTAACATCACAAAATTCGACTCAGACCTGTAACATCACAAAATTTGACTCAAACCTGCAACATCACAAAATTCGACTCGAACTGTAACATCACAAAGACCTAAAGCAATTGCACAAATTCAAACCTACACCCACCTAACACCTATTCGTGACCCTATTCCGAAGTCCTATTTGACATATAGGCCCAACCTATTCAAGTCCTATTTGACATATAGGCCCAACCTATTCCGAAGTCCTATTTGACATATAGGCATACCAAGTCCTATTTGACATATAGGCCCAACCTATTCCGAAGTCCTATTTGACATATAGGCCCAACCTATTCCAAGTCCTATTTGACATAGGCCCAACCTATTCCAAGTCCTATTTGACATATAGGCCCAACCTATTCTAAGTCCTATTTGACATATAGGCCCAACCTATTCCAAGTCCTATTTGACATAGGCCCAACCTATTCCAAGTCCTATTTGACATATAGGCCCAACCTATTCCAAGTCCTATTTGACATATAGGCCCAACCTATTCCAATTCCTATTTGACCATATAGGCCCAACCTATTCCAATTCCTATTTGACCAATATAGGCCCAACCTATTCCAATTCCTATTTGACATATAGGCATAAAACAGACAAGGCTTGATATAAGGGTCTCAAATGCAACGTTTGAGGGTTTTTACTCAGCCAAATTGATTAACCTAATCCAAAACCCAAAAAATAAAACCCTATAACAAAATACACATTTACACACATACGTACGGTACAGTATATAAAAATATACATACGACTTCAAACATCCAATTCTTCTTTTAAAAGAAGAAACACAACAGATTTCATTAACAGACACAAACATTCCTCGCAAACAGATTGGATTCCTTCAAAACCCCAAACCTTCCAGACCTACCTGTAGGATACACAACATTTACTCATTCATAACTACGGGTATTAATTTCATTGGAGTGGTGAATCCAAGTTTTGAAGACCAACTGGATTCGGAGGAATGACACACACACACTACTCTTTCAATGTGGCTCAAACACAACAACCTGTCTAAACATAACCAAGGATCGGAGAGTAAAAGCTTTTATTGCTGCTCTCTGATTCTGTGCACATAATTTTGTGCCAAAAATTATATGGTTAGACAGTGACACGTACAAACAAACTACTCTACTCCAAGGGCCTTGGCCTACCTTGGCCATAGCCCAACAAATTCATCAAAGGGCTTGGCCTACCTTGGCCATAGCCCAACAAATTCATCAAAGGGCTGATGGCCTACCTTGGCCATAGCCCAACAAATCATCAAAGGGCCTGGCCTACCTTGGCCATAGCCCAACAAATCATCAAAGGGCTGATGGCCTACCTTGGCCATAGCCCAACAAATTCATCAAAGGGCTGATGGCCTACCTTGGCCATAGCCCAACAAATTCATCAAGGGTGATGGCCTACCTTGGCCATAGCCCAACAAATCAGGGCTTGTGGCCTCCTTGGCCACAACCCAAACTCCCTTGGCCAGCCCAAACACAAGGGTCTTGTGGCCTCCCTTGGCCAGAGACCAAAACAGGGTCTTGTGGCCTCCCTTGGCCAGAGACCCAACAAGGGTCTTGTGGCCTCCCTTGGCCAGAGACCAAACAACAAGGTCTTGTGGCCTCCCTTGGCCAGAGACCAAACAACAAGGGTCTTGTGGCCTCCTTTGGCCAGAGACCAAACAAAAAGGGTCTTGTGGCCTCCCTTGGCCATAGGCCAAACAACACAAAAACAGTACAGGATTCAAAGCCCCAAGCCCTCCAGATCTACCTGTGGAGGAGTAAATTTACTCCACTAAAACTACGGGTATTGACTAGTCTGAAGTGGTAGGAGGTTTGAATACAGTACAAACTCTTTCTAATTCTCCTAAATTAAATGAACAAATAACAAAAGACAACAATGGGAACATTGAACCAAACAATTACACGAAAACACTTGGAATGCTTTGGTTTTTAAAACAGAATTCCGAACACGATGACACTCTTTGCACAAAGAGTTATAACTTAAATCCAAATGCCGATACAAAAAGACAAGTGCTTTCAGAATCATCCAAAATTTTCGACCCCATTGGATTATATTTACCAGCAACCATAAGATCCAAAACCTTTTGCAAGACTTATGGAAAAAGAAAATTGATTGGGATGAACCACTTTCAGTGGAAGACCAACTTCATTGGAAAAAATTAGCCACAGACTTGAACAAAGTTCAAGACATCTACGTACCAAGATGTGCTGGCTACAGATTGAAATCGCAAACACTACACATTTTTACAGATGCCAGCACACAAGCTTACGGGTGTTGTGCCTATTTAACAAGTGAAAATGAAAGTAACTTGGTTTATTCAAAGGCAAAAGTGGCACCCTTAAACCAAAAGAAAACTGTACCACAACTTGAATTATTAGCTGTCTCATTGGGAGTTAAAACAGCAGACTTTCTTTCACAAGTGTATAAAGAAGTTGACATAACAAACATTTACTTAAGGACAGACAGTCAAATTTGTCTAACATGGGTGACCAACACAGATACAACTTCTTGCAAAAATATTTGTGAAAAACAGACTAACAGAAATCAAAACTGCAAACACAAACCTTGGTATCAAATTTAGGTACATAAAAACAAAAGAGAATCCTGCAGACTTTTTGACAAGAGGGCTCTCTTACAAGCTGTTGAAAACAAATAAAATCTGGTATGAAGGGCCCGAATGGCTAACATGTGAGGATCTTTGGCCAGCCAAAGTAGTTAACCTCACACTCAACTCTACAACAACTGAAAAGATCACTGAGGACAAACCTATATTTGACTATCACCTTTATTCAGACCTAACAAACTCTTGAGAATTACAGTCTATTGCTGCAAGTTTGTCAATAGCTACCTTCTCAAACACTGTCCTCAGAAAGCCTTTTCTAACTTAACAGAAACTGCAACAAAATACTGGCTCAAACAGATACAAGCTTCAGAATTTGACAAGGAGTTGAAGTATCTTAGGTCCAGTAGCACATTAAACAAAGGTATTCCTTCACTTGTCATGGATCTAAATCTGTACCTGGATACAGAGGGTCTGATAAGGTGTAAAGGAAGGCTTAACAAGTCAACTTTGACTTACAACTCTAAGCACCCAATTCTTCTTCCAAGGAGAAATCACTTCACAAAACTCATCATCAGGGATACCCACAACAAAATACACCACATGGGAGTCCCACAAACCCTGACAGAGCTGAGAAAAACTTACTGGCTACCAAAGGGTAGAACTGAAACAAAGAAAATTTTAAACACATGCATTCCTTGTAAACGTATCCATTCACGACCCTTTAAGACCCCAAGCCCTCCAGACCTACCTGTGGAACGAGTAACATTTACTCGGCCATTTGAAACCACGGGTATTGACTACACTGGAGCGGTAAATGTGAGTTTTGGAGACAAAATGGATTCAAAGGAATACAAAGTGTACATTGTACTCTTCACCTGTGCTGCCACACGTGCCATATGTCTAGACATAGTAGAAGATCTGACAGCAGAAGCTTTTATTGCTGCTTTCAGACGATTTTGTGCACACAATTCTGTACCCAAAACTATATGGTCAGACAATGCCACATACTTCAAATCTGGTGAAAGAATTATTCATCAGATTTGTGACAGTGAAACAGTACAAACTCATTTAACCAAACACAACATAACCTGGAAGTACATTCCTGTTAATACACCATGGTATGGTTCAATTTGGGAAAGAAACATACAAACTGTAAAGAACTGCCTTAAAAAGACTATTGGGACAAAACATCTACAACTTTTTGAACTCATGACTATTCTGTCAGAAATTGAAAATGTTGTCAACAACAGACCATTAACTTATGTGGGAGATGGTATTAATGAGCCAGAACCTCTCACACCAAACCACCTAATTAAGGGAGAAACAGTAAACATGTTACCAGAATCTGAACATAACAGTACAGAGGATCCAGATTGGGAAATAGGACACAAAGAACTCAACACAAAATACCAACATTTGACACAAATCAAGACTCAATTTATAACAAAATGGAGAGAAGAATACTTAACAAGTCTTAGAGAAAGACATAAACAATTAACAAAACAAAGTTGGAATGATTCAGTCAAAATTGGGGACATTGTGTTGATACATGACAAGACACCAAGACAACATTGGTCAATGGGAAAAGTCTTGGAACTCAAAACTGGTGAAGACGAAGTTACCAGGGTTGTAAAACTGAAAACAGCAACTGGTGAGACCACCAGAGATATCACATTACTATATCCTTTGGAGTGTGGGGCTAAATTAGAACCATTACCCCAAAGGATGGATCAGGATACTATTGGGGAGGAATCTCTCAATGTGCCTGATGTAACTCAGACTAAACCAGACAGGCCTCAAAGAAAGACTGCTTTGAAAGCCAGAAAACTTTTACAAGAAAAAATTAAGACTGGTGACTTATAAACTTACACAAACTGAGCAAAGTTAAAATGCTTAATAACTTTACTTTAATCCCATAAATTTCCTATACCTAAAGGGAGTCAAACTGATTGACATAACTTTAACTAAACTTGAGAAGTTGGCCTCTTGAACTTTATATTTGAATAGGTCTTGAGTAACCTCTCTCTTCCTAAATTTCTACTTCATTCTTTTGATCCATTTCACATGTTTTACACAGTTTATCAAAAAATTTGATCTATAACATACAAATTTTTCTCCGGCCCCCCCCAGTATATGGAAAAACTATACGCGCTCACAACATGGTATCATATGTGGTACATTTATTTCATAATTAAATATAAATTATTAATTAATTGAATTAAATATCTATACAAAATTGCCTCGGGATTGGCGACATAGCCTATTGGGAATGAAATAATTGAATTGCCATACGTACAAAGAACCTGTATGTATGAATCAGCCTCACATAGCAACAAGAAAACCCAATTTATTGTTTAGTCTACCAAGGAGTAGACCAAACAAAATATGCTAGTTCGGCAAATAATACACCAGAACCAAGGAACGGCTCTCAGGGCTGTTTATGTTACAGCGAAGCTTTAAACGGGAGGATGTCTTTGTCCCCCCTAGAGTCCTGAGTGAATTCCTTATAATATAAAACCTAGTGACTATAAAAGGATAGGCCTATTCCTTCAGGGGTTTATATAGTGACTGCCTATATTAATTACCTTAAGTAAATTCGCCGCGTAACTCCATCGTGGCGGCCCTACACCGAAAATGATCGTAACGCGCCTACATCGAAGCAAACAAAGACCCAGCAAAAATAAGGTGAGGCAATTTCAGTTTTCATTAACATAAGGTTCCCAAATCCGGCGCTAAATTACCGTAATCACTTAAATATAAAAGGTCCTTTAAAACCTACATATTTATAACTCTCTAACGAAAAAGCATAGGGCTTTTGTCGGTAACCCTCCACTGAAGTCTGTTGGAAATTTCCAACGGATGAGGGCACAGGCAATCAACCCATAGCCCTATATAGTTTTTTCAAAGGTAGGATGCTGTCAGAAGTAACCCAGACTAAGTATCTTGGCCACATACTAACTGATAGTCTTTCAGATGACTGATATTCTAAGGCAATGTAGACAATTATATGCTCAGGGAAATACTTTAGTTAGAAAATTTCATATGTGTACATTAGATGTTAAGTTGATTTTGTTCAAAACTTTTTGTACTCCAATGTATACAGCTCATCTGTGGTGGAACTACAGGATGTATGATATAATTTGAGGAAATTATATGTTGCATACGAGTATAATAATATTTTTAGGAGTTAATTAAGGACTCCAAGATTTGCAAATGGTGCTCCTTCTAGTATCAGTATGCTGTTTGTAGTCAATAAGGTGCCTAACTGTGCCAGTGTCATTTGCAATTTTGTATTTAGATTTATCACTCGGCTTGGTGAGTCAGTCAATAAGATAATAGAAGCTATGGTTAGTGGACTGGTCTCCGATATATTTTATAAATCTGAAATCTGGAAGCATTGGCGTAGGCAATTGTATGTTCATTATACACAGTGATTCACTGGCCTACTTAGTCAGTGTTCCAGACAACTATCTCTTAATCTTCTATGGACCTCTTGTATAATGTTTGTACCTGTTGAGTCTGAAATAAAGTGTTTGTTCGTTTGTTTGTTATACGTCTGTAGCCACAACACATACGTATGCGAGTAAAAGCAAAAACACTGTATTAGAGAACAGTTTATTAATATTCACAGTACAAGTTTCGACAATTCTCGTATCATCTTTCAACTTTTGCTGTGAATACTGATAAACTGTTTTATAATAAAGTAATTTCGCTTTAACTCAATTACTGAAGACGTGTTTATTACATTGAACGTTTTTCAGTCAACGTGAAAATGTTTACCAAATTGCTTTTTTAAACATGTTTTTCATTTTCAAATTGTTTTGTACTATTAAAGCTGAAGCATCTTGATAGGAGGTGTAAATAACTACATATAGCTTCAATATTAATTATGCTTTATAAAATACCAAGTTAGTAGGTGTAAGAAAATCTAAAAGAGGAAGAGCCATTGTTATCCCAAAGCGATACGATGACTAGACTGATCAATGCAGCATTGCGTGTATAATATATATATATATATATATATATATATATATATATATATATATACACAGGGGCGTCGATTGCTCTAAAATAGTGGGGGGGAGGGGACACTTCGCCTTCAAACAGCAAATCAAACAATACTCTGAGTAGCTGTTGCGTGTAATATATCAATGTCGTAACTTACCATTTATCTTTTTTTGTATTTTTTCTCAGCATGTTGATAACAAAATATGTTCGTGAAATATAAAACAAATAAACTGCACTTTGATCACACTTTGATATTGAAAATGATACGTAACAAAACCGTTTATTTAACATATTTCCATTTCGAGTACTTAATGACCAAGAACACACAAATGCTACGTGCAATTATTAAAATGCAAATTAACTGCTAAATTCTATGATAAATATACACTGGTGTTCATGACAATAATTTATAATATTGCTATTACATTTGCATACGCATATAATACGACATATAACGTCTTATTAGGTGCCATTAATAATAATTAGCGTTTATAGCAATTCATCCACGAAAGTGGGGTTAACATGTCCCCTGCGTCACCCCAGCAATCGACGCCCATGCAGAGCATTTTTTAAACTTTTCCCACTGGGCGACAAAGGCAGATCGGGAAGGGGGGGGGGGGTCGGGATTAAGGCTCCGCCCCGGAAGCCAAGACATTTTAGCTTTTCCAAACAGCATTTTGTAACATTTTGGCAGAAATTATTTAACATATTCTTTATACTCACTAATGACATAATTATCTAAAAATAAACTAATTTTTCATCAAAAAATAAATAAATATTGAAAAAATGAAAAAAATTTAGATATAAATAAATTTCTACTGACTGTTAAATATTTGTTAAAAACAAACAAACGGTTCGGTGATCCAATCAAAACTTAACAACCGGTTCGGGCCACCATCCCGGTGTGGTCTGAAATAACATTAGCATTATCTATACGTATATAAATATTCAATGTAAATTTCATATTTACATTTAGGATAAACAGTTCTAATTGAGGCATATGTGCATGTATTATATGTTTTTATATGGCTTCCAAGACAATTCTATTTTTACAAATTTTGAAAATTCCTTGTCGCCCAGTACCCTGAAATTTCATTTATTGGGCGACAAATTTTCTTCACTGGGTGACATTCATGTCGCCCACTCACTAGGTTAAAAAATGCTCTGCGCCCATGTGTATATATATATATATATATATATATATATATATATATATATCGAGGCTCAGTTGGGATTCCGAATCCAATGTAAGAGAAAAATAACAGTAGGATTTTTGCCTTGATAATCTCCTATCACTCATTTTCACAAGAAACAGATCTCAGATTTCTTCAAAACATGTCGAAATTAACCAAAGAAAACCTGACTGAACCTAACCTTTTCTGTGATAGACCTCTTTATCACATTTGGGGCATTTACGCGATAGCAAAGTAACACCGTGATTAGAAAAGAAATCCAAAGCTTTTTTTATCATCAACACCAATAAGGCGTCGTGAGAGTAAAACTGGGGGACCTTGAGTTCCTCAGGTATAGGACCTATGTGACTATGTCCCTATCGGGGAACGACGGGTTTCTCCCCCTCAGCATAGATTTCGAAGCAATTTACGAAGAGGTCCGGGGCTCAGGAGATCCCCCATCCCCCACCGATGTGGGAGGTGTTCTTTTTGGTCACGTGATTGACCAGTGCACTACGTCGATTAGCTTATCATTCCATTTCTAGGGCTAGGAGTCGGGGGGAATCTTCTCCCCTAGCCATTAGCCTATGGATAGGCTGTATTGGGTTCCCGGAGTCAACGGGACGCGATAAGTCTTTCGGGGTACGACAACACGTAACGACCGTACCTTGCACCACGTCGGTTAGCCTATGATTCCATGAATTTGTAAGGCTAGGAGTCGGGGGGAAATCTAATCTAATCTTCTCCCCAGAGCCATAGGCCTTATGGATAGGCCTCGTATTGGGTTCCCGGAGTGATGGGATCGCCGATGAGTCTAAACGTGTGCCGGGGACAACCTGGAGAATTTTGCGAATGGAGCTAGTAGCCGCGCAAAGTAGCCTCTGTAGCCGTTCAATTAATTCTCGGTTCACGTCCCCGGGTACCTATCGAAGTTTGACCGTGGCTGAAAGCACCTATGAAATGGTAGATTTCTTTTTGGTCAGGTGATTGACGACTGCACTACGTCGATTAGCCGATGATTCCATTTATAGGGCTAGGAGTCGGGGGGAATCTTCTCCCCAAGCCATTAGCCTATGGATAGGCTGTATTGGGTTCCCGGAGTCAAGGGGACCCGATAAGTCTTTCGGGGTACGACAACACGTGACGACCGTACCTTGCACTACGTCGGTTAGCCTATGATTCCATGAATTTGTAAGGCTAGGAGTCGGGGGAAATCTAATCTAATCTTCTCCCCAGAGCCATAGGCCTTATGGATAGGCCTCGTATTGGGTTCCCGGAGTAATGGGATCGCCGATGAGTCTAAACGTGTGCCGGGGACAACCTGGAGAATTTTGCGAATGGAGCTAGTAGCCGCGCAAAGTAGCCTCTGTAGCCGTTCAATTAATTCTCGGTTCACGTCCCCGGGTACCTATCGAAGTTTGACCGTGGCTGAAAGCACCTATGAAAAGGTAGGGCCGGGGTGATCCCAGCCCGGCCGCAGACCCCTCTATAAACCACTCGTTGACTTATAAGTAGCGCGTCATAGGGCCTATGACTTCGGCCAAAATTTTCCATCAATCGCGCGCCCAACGCCTCGGCTCGTCGGAGCAACTGTCTCCCCGGTGCCTATGGCGGCCCATAGGGCTAGCGATCGGCAATAAGTAGAAGATGGAAGGTCGCAGATTGGGCTCTGAAAGCGCCCGAAATCTTGTGAGTTTCAACAGGTAGGTAACATCTATGCAAGGGGTGAGATTGTGAGTTTTAGTCCCTGCCTTCTCACGTATCTACCAGTTGAATTAATTCCCGTAGCAATGTGACGTAGGATGCTGCCTAATCGAAATTCTCACAACTTACCCAATGGGTGTTGTAGACCACCGTATTAGGTCTTCAAAGTCTACTTCACACCCACTGCACAGAGCCATGGCAAGAACTAACCTGAAAAATTAACAAAAATTACACTGGAAAAGTTACGTAATAGTGACGTAATTCAAGAGAAAAAATGTCATTGGCCACTCTTCCCCAAACAAACTTGGCGAACAGTTTGCCATATTTCAATTTTAATTTCTTTATATCTCCGTAACTATGTATTTGCACAAAAAAACAGTATTCGTTGAAGAAGCCTTAGTTTTTGTTGTTGTTGTTGGTTAGCCGATCAGCCCACCCTGATCGAGCAAGCCGGCGGCACGCAGATAACCGATCGCCCTCTCTGGAGTGGACCAGAGGTTCAGCGCACTAGTGATGTTGTGTTGGGTTCTGTGGTGTGCTAGAGCAGTACAGTAGGCCTGTTCAAAAATCAACTTTTTCTTATTTTCATAGGTTTCTGTACATTTTCCCATGCTTTTTGACCTGAAAAAGCCGAAAATCACAACTATTTTGACCTAGGATGTTGGGAAGCATTGCCGCATGGAGCTTTAAATTTTCTGCCTTGAAATCGGCCAAAGCGCCAATTCCGGGGTCCCTTGAATTATGTTTTGCACTTTAACTTTTGATCTAAACAAGATAGAGCAACAAATTAGGTATCAAAAGAAAGAGCATAAAATTAATAAATAATAATAATAATAATAATAATAATAATAATAATAATAATAATAAATAAATAATAATTAATAATAATAATAATTATCTATCATTTTTCAGGAAACAACAGAAACTCAATCAGAATCTAGAAAACCATCTACAAGTTACAACTTCACAATGGCATTAAGCAAGGAGCTGAGGGAGCTCCGTGGGCGCACAGTTGATATCTCAGAACCTCCACGTACTGTCCACAGGGAGGTGTCAACTGGGCCATCTACCAGATCTCTCACTGAAACTTTCCTGGTTGGATACCCTTCAGCTTTTATCAGTGGTTCCCAGCTTCCCACCAACAGACAGGCGTTCCAGTATTTCCTTAATCTTCAGAATTTACCGGAAAATGCAGGGAGGCCCATGGTTCAAGACCTTGCATATGAAACAGTTGAATCTATCATCCCATTCTGGCAGATGGCTAGGATCAAGACAATGACCAAGTACAACGCAATGAAGCTCTTCATGAAACTACATGATAAACATCGTGCTCTGGTGAAAAGCAAAGGAAGAGCAAGTAACCCTGGAGGAAAAAGAGGAGCATTTGTACTGGAATTAGACAGCCTGTTCGATATAGGAGCTCCAGATGCAATCCAGGAAATACAGAACAACAGACTGTTATCCAGAGAGAAAAAAGATGAGGATATCAGGTTCTACGAAGACCAAAAGACTGAGAGGAAAGGTCATATGTCTGGTCATGACAAGATTTTTGAGACAAGATCCCTGCAGCAAGCAGCGAGGAATGAAAGACTGCAGCATAGACAAGAACAAGGTAAAACTAATTACTTTGAACGTTACAAAAAGTTTTAAGTTTTACTCCATTGCGATATTTAGCATGTACTTAACAATTACTGTCTTAACATGTTGTACCTGGGGTGACTCAACTGACAACGACGCTAACACAGAGGACATGGATTACCATCAGCCTCGTCCTGGATGTTCTCACCATCAAGACACTGTGACTAGCGTGACTTTGACGTTTCCAAGGAAGGTCATGGAATGTGATGTCATCTGCAATACAGCTGATCGTCTTGGTTTATCAGACAATCAAGTTACTGCCATGGTTTCTGCCACCTTGAAAGCTGGAGGGGCTGATCTGGATAACTTCGTCATCTCAACCTCAACAACACGTCGCAACAGAATGCTGTCCAGGTATAATATCAGCCAGAGTCACATGTCCAAATTTTGTGAAAACCCCCCAGTACGCTGCCTTACACTGGGATGGAAAGTTGCTCAAAGATGTCTTGGGCAGTGAACCTGGAAGTACCTCAGAGACTTTAGCTGTGCTAGTGTCTGGTCCACCTTCATACACTGAAGGAAAGTTATTGGGAGTACCTGTCATCGACAATTCTTCTGGCACAGCTCAGGCTGAGGCTTCAATGGATTTACTGGAGACATGGGAACTTACGGATAATGTTACTGCCCTTGTTTTTGACACTACATCCAGTAACAGTGGAGTTCACAGAGGAGCTGCCAAACTGCTAGAGAAAATGCTGAACAAAAAGGTGTTTTATCTGGCCTGTCGACATCACATCCTGGAAATCCTAGTAGGAGCAGTTTGGGAGAAGCTGTTTGGGAAGGTGAAGGGGCCAGATAATCCCTGGTTTGAGCATCTGAAGGATGTTTGGACGGACTAGTCCAAGGAAAACCCAAAGATGCTGGCTATCAACAGCAAATGGCTGAAGGAAAAGAAGAAGAACAGTGAAGAAATACTCCAAGACATTCTAACAGCAGAAAGGCTTCCAAGAGCCGACTACAGGGAAATGGCTGAACTGACAGTCATTGTTCTTGGAGGAACGCCTCCTCGAGGTATTCACTGGAGTCGACCAGGCGCCATTCATCAGGCCAGATGGATGGCCAGAAACCTGTACTCCATGAAAATGCTGATGTTTGCAGATCAACTTGAGTACGACGAAGACACTGTATCAAAGCTGGAAAGACTCAACACCTTCCTTGCGCTGTTCTACACTCCTGTATGGATGATGTCAATGTCTGCTGCAGATGCTCCCGTGAATGATCTAAGTCTAATCCAGGACATGTTGAAGTACAAGAAAACTGACCCAGAGCTTGCTGATGCAGTACTTAATAAGATGGAAAACCACAAATGGTACCTGACGCAGGAAGTCGTGCCATTTGCCCTGTTCAAGTAGATTGAGTGACACATTGAAGCACGACATTGCTGCCCAGTTACATGCCACTGAGAAGCCAGACAGCTTCAGAACAGGAAAGCCTCTATTCCAGAGAGTCACAGCTAAGACCACCCTGGTTGATCTCATTGGCCCAGAATCACATTTCCTGCTGGACACACTGAACATTGGATCCGAGTGGCTTCTGGAACCTGTCACGTCTTGGCCACAGAATGAGGACTACAGAAAAGCGTTGGACTATGTTAAGAATCTGAAAGCGGTGAATGACATTGCTGAACGTGGTGTCAAGATGATGAGCGACTTTGCAAATGTCATAACAACAGATGCCAAGCAAAGGGACTATCTCCTTCAAGCTGTGGAGTTCAACAGACGCCGCTTTGACAGCTTCAAGAAACAAACTCTCAACAACTGACTGTGTAAAAGTCATTATGAAATTAATCATCATGTAATGCTTTCACTTCTTGATCGATTAGACTTGTGACAAAATGTTAATCTCAAATTTGTGTCATGAATAAGGCGCCTTGTCTGCCTTGAGTGTGAGAAAACGAATTTTGTGATATTTCTGAAATCTTTGTATGTACCAATGTGCCATTTCTTGTTCCAAGACTATCATAATTGTATAAGTTAGAAAGAGGATTAAAAACACTTTAATTTGGTGCCTATTTTGTTGCTCTATCTTGTTTAGATAAAAGGTTATAGTGCAAAACATGATTCAAGGGACCCCGGAACTGGTGCTTTTGGCCGATTTCAAGGCAGAAAAATTAAAGCTCCATGCGGCAATGCTTCCCAACAACCTAGGTCAAAATGGTTGTGATTTTCGGCCTTTTCAGGTCAAAAAGCATGGGAAAAAGTACAGAAACCTATGAAAATAAGAAAAAGTTGATTTTTGAACAGGGCTAGCAGTACAGTCTGTCATAATGTGGTCAATTGTTTGTGGTGTGTCCTGGCACAGGTGGCAGGTGTCGTCTGTGGAGTTGTCTAGTCTGTGTTTATATGTCTGTAAGTTGGGACTTGGGGTGATGTCCATATCGGAATCGTGCTAAGTTAACTCGATCCGATCTGCTCAGGCTGGTCTCTGACCTGCCAATGGGTGGTGGCTTCGCACCTAGGACCGCATTCGGACCGAGTCGTGTCAGTGCTTTGTGGGATAGGTGTGTGTGTATGTGTTTTCTACACTGTATGATGTTTGTGGGGCGTGGTATGGAATGGAGTATTTGGTTATAATGTCTCTCTGGTGTTACCTTAATGGTGCGAGGTGTTGGTGCATGATTGTACATGTAGTGGCAAGGGTGTTGTGGGTTCGTTGTCGCTGCTGCCATGAATTGTGTTCCCCTCATGTCTAAATGTTCCCTAACTTTCATTATTTTTGTTTCTGTGTGCAGGTGTTCTATTGATGTTGTTTGAGTACATCCTGTAATGATACGAAGTGCGTTGTTTTGTGTTGTCTGTAAGGTGTCTATGTGCGTGTTTGAGATAATGGGTGCCAAGCATAGGCTAGCGTAGTCCATAACTGAGCGAATATATTGTTTGTATATGAGTGGTTTCCTGCTGGTGTCCAAAGCTTGTGTCTGTTAGTACCCTAAGCGTGTTAAGTCTTGACGTACATTTGTTTTTAATGTCCTGAATGTGGTTTGCAAAAGATAATGATGTGTTGTATGTGACCCCAAGTATTTTGGTCCTGTGAGTGTGTGGAATGTTGGTGTTGTTTAGTGTAAGCTGTGGAGTTATCTGGTGTTCTTTTGTGTTGCTTGTTAGCAAAGTGATAGTTGATTTTGTGGGCGCTACTTTGAGTCTATTGTGTGTGAGCCAGTCTTGTATACTGTTTATGTATGTTTGTAGGTTATTTGTAGCGGTGTCGATGTTGTTGTGGGTGGATGTTAGAGTGATGTCATCTGCATATGATGATAAGGTAAGCTTGTTATCTATGGGTGTTGGAATGTCATGCATGTATAAATTGAACAGTGTTGGTGAGAGAACAGAGCCTTGAGGGACCCCGTTTGGAAAAAGCTTGTTTTTGGATGACTTGCCATTAAATGTGACATGTAAGTATCTTCCTGATAGATAGTTGCTCAGCACCTTTTGGTGTTATTGTGCATGTTTGTGTTGAGTATTTTGTTTATGAGAGGGAAGCGTGGGATAGCACCAAATGCTTTACTAATGTCTGTTGTTGCTAATAGTGTACGTTGAGCTGGTCGTCTGGAGTTGATGTCATCCATGATGTGCTGCATGAGGTTAGTGAGCAATGTCGTGGTTGAGTGGTGAGGTCTGAATCCATGTTGAGTAGGCGATAGTAGTATGTGTGGGTTGGTGATTTGTAAGATTAGTCTTTCTGTAACTTTGGAAGGTGTGCATAGTAAAGTAATGGGTCTATAGGAAGCTGGTTCTGTTGGATTTTTGTTTGGTTTGAGTAGTGTAATAATTTTACCTTGTTTCCATATGTCAGGAATAATACAGTGTTGGTATGAATATGTGCTGATGTTTGTGAGAGCTAGTATTCCCTGTGGGCCCAAGTGTTTAAGGTGTAAGTTAGATATGTTGTCTGGTCCAGTAGCTTCAATTCTTAATGTTTTTGATGATCTTGATGGTCTGGTTTGTATTGAAAGGTGTAATGGTCGTGTCGAGTTTGTAGGTTTTCTTGTGTCTGGCTGTTTGTCTGTCTGCGTATTTCTGGTTGTTGTCTCTGTTTAAGTGACTTATCTTTGCGTAGTGACTAACTAGAATGTTAGCTTGTTGTGTATATGTTGGGATATTATTTTGGCTGCGACAGATAGCCGCGTGTGAGGTGTGAATGCCGCTGTTAGAGTGGGTAATGCTGTTTATAGTCTTGTATAGCCTGGATGTACCTGTGGAGTGGTTTAGTGTTGTTATGAATTCTCTAAATGTTTCTGTTTGTTTTTCTTTAAGTTTGTTGTTTATTTCTGTGTTGAGCTGTTGTATCTGCTGTTTTATGGCTTCTGTGTGTGGTGTTTATGTGTTATGTTTGAGGTTGTTACGTTACCTTATGAGGTCGGCTATTTCTCTAGTGTAATTTGGGTTGTATTTCCTAATGTTGCCCTTGGGTATGTATTTGTTTGCATTATTGATGATCTGATTAAATGTCTTGAGTGTTGTATTGATGTTTATGATGGGTGTGCTGTTTAATGTGGTGAATTGTTCCTGTCTATATTTTGAACTGTTCCCAATCAGCTTTCTTGTAATTTCTGTAAGTGTGCCTAAGGCTGTTGGGGCAGAGTATAGAACGTGTTGTAATGATGATGGGCAGGTGGTCTGATGACAGTTGTTTTTCTGTTCTCCAGTGTGTATGTGTTGCTAGTGAGGGGGAACAGAACGTCATGTCTGGGGAGGAGTTTGAGTATCCTGCTTGATGTGGTATGTGTGTATGTTCTTCTGTATTGTTAAGAATGAAGAGACTGTTTAGTTGTGTGGCTATGTTGGCGCCTCTGGTGTTGCTTTGGTTGCGCAGGTACCAACTAGTGTCTTTAGCGTTGCAGTCTCCTCCTAAAATGACATTAGTGAGAGAGGCCAGATTGTGTAACTGTGGATTGTAATTGGCTGGCACCTGAGGTGAACTATCTGGTGGGATGTAAATGTTGATGAGTGTGGTGTTGTGTTTTGCTCGTGTTTTAATGTTAACTGCCTGTATTTCTGTCGTGTTATCTGCTTGGATTGTGTTTGTAATGTTTTGGGTGGCATCAGTGCAGCTAATGCTTTTACATATGTAAGTGATGAGTCCACCCCCGTGACCCCCAGTACGATCTTGACGGATCGCCGTGAAGTCAGGAATGGTGGGTGTTTTGTGTGTGCGTTTTAGTTTTGTTTCTTGTATAAGTGCTATGTGAATGTCTTGTTTGTGTACGAATTCCCTAAGCCTGCATGATTTTGTTTGTGAGGCCATCTACGTTGTACTGTAATATGTTAATATTATGCTTCTGTATGTGTCTCATGGTCCTATTGTGTCTATGTCTTTGTGTATGGTGAAATGTGTAAGTTGTAGTGGGGCCTGGATTAGTCTTAATGTCTCCGGAGAGTAAGAGTAGTCGGGGAGCACGCAACTGCTCCCCGTAAATGAAAAAAATAGCATGCTGGTATAGGTCCGGCCCCGGGAGCCGATCGGCACTCTGACCGTGCCACGTGGCGGAGTATTTATTTATGCCAAGACAAATCTGAATCCAGTTGAAGTTACCTCCGTTAAAGAAGAAATAGTTGAATCTGTACGGATAGATATTGGGCATAAAAATGCCAGGAAAATCAGGATAGCGGGTATCTATAGACCACCTGAGGGATGTTCAGATGGAGGAATCCCCAAAAGTAGAGAAGAAAATAAGTAGGCCTATGTAGAAAATAAACTTATTGATGAAATAAATAAAGCAATGACAAGCAATATTGTTATTGTTGGAGATTTCAATTATAGGCATATAGACTGGGAAATATTACAAACACCTGAAAGTAATGAGAGATTCTTAGACTGTATAATTGAGAACGGTTTAACCCAGTTAGTAAAGGAGCCAACCAGGGCCGATGCCATTCTAGATTTAATTCTAACAAATAATCCAGATACCTTCCAGGATATCTCAGTTTCAGAAACACTAGGTTCAGGTGATCATTATATCTTTCGGTTTAATATTGTTTGTAATTCAAGACCTAGTGAAAACAAAGTAGAAATCCCAGATTTTAAAAGAGGAAATATAAATGGACTAGTAAATGATCTGTGTCTAATATATTGGACAGATATTCTACAGCCTGAACAGACAGTAACTAGTATGTGGGAAAAATTTAAAAGTATATTAATGAACATAGAAAGGAAGCATATCCCACAGTGTAAAATCAGAACTGGAAAAAATAAAAAACAACCTTGGATAAACTGCAATGTAAAAAGAGCAATCAGAGAAAAAAACAAAAGCATTTCATAAATTCAAAAGAACTAAAACTGGCACAGACTCCGAAATATATAAAAGTAAAAGAAGCATTTGCAAGAAAACAGTCAGAGATAGCAAACGAGACCTGGAAAAAAGCCTAGCCAAGAATTCAAAAAACAATCCTAAGAAGTTTTTCAGTCACTTCAATTTGAAAAGTAGAGTGAAAAAGATAATTGGCCCCCTCCATATAAATGATAAAACTATAGATGATGATCTTGAAATAACTGAAGAACTAAACAAATACTTCTCATCAGTATTCCCAAATGAAAATTTAAATAATATTCCTGATCTTATACTACCAGGAAAGATAGAGAAATAAATGAATTTAGGGTAACAAAACTAGATATCCTAAAAGCAATAGATAAATTAAAAATGGAAAAATCTCTAGGGCCAGATGAAATGCATACAATAGTCATAAAAGCTGCCAAAAAGAATATAGCACAGGCGCTAGAAATTATTTTTAATAAATCATTGATATGTACTGAAATTCCAGAGGATTGGAAGAAAGCAAATGTGGCTCCAATCTTTAAAAAAGGAAATAGAAACTTGACAAAAAACTACAGACCCATCAGCCTCACCTCCATTATTTGCAAATTACTCGAAAGTATCATTAGAGGTAAAGTTACTGAGTTCCTTGAAGAGTGCAACCTTATAAATGATAGCCAGCATGGCTTTCGAAATGGAAGGTCCTGTCTAACCAACTTGATTGAATTTTATGATGGAGTCCTATTGCATTTGGACAATAAAGAGCCAGTAGATATAGTATACTTAGATTTTGCAAAGGCATTTGATACTGTTCCTCATGCAAGATTGTTGGTAAAAGTTAGAGCTAATGGACGGTATAAGAGGTCATATAGCTGACTGGAGAGTAGAATGGCTGAGAAACAGAAAAAGAGAGTTCATCTAAATGGAAATAAGTCTACTTGGAGACCCGTATTGAGCGGAGTCCCACAGGGGTCTGTGCTGGGACCTCTGCTTTTTGTTGTCTATATAAATGATCTAGAGAAGGGCCTATCATGTAAAAACTCAAAATTTGCTGATGATACAAAATTAGGCCATAATGTTAAGTCAGTAGCAAGAGCAATGACAATACAAAAAGACTTAGAGTAACAGCCTGGGCAGATAAGTGGGAGATGAGATTTAATGTTGATAAGTGCAAGGTTATGCATATTGGGCCAAAAAATCCGGAATTTGAATACAATATGAATGGAATTTGGATTAAAAATGATGATAAAGAGAAAGACTTGGGTGTCGCTGTGACTAATGAACTTAAACCCTCAAATCACTGTATGGAAATCAGAAATAAAGCAAATGCTAGACTCAATCTCATGCAGACACACATTGAATACAAATCATCCAATATTATAAAGCAACTATACATTTCATATGTGAGACCCCTCCTCGAATACTGTATTCAATTTAATAGTCCCTATTTGATACAAGATATTGAAAAACTGGAAAAAGTACAGAAACGAGCAACAAGAATGATCCTATCTCTAAGACAATTGACATATAAGGAAAGACTGGCGTATCTAAACATGTTCTCATTAAAAAGGAGGAGGTTAAGGGGTGATATGATAGAGGTGTATAAAATTATAAAAGGGTTGGATAAGATAGATTTTGATTCTCTTTTCATTAAAAAATAAATAACCAGACTAGTCATAGTATGAAATTATTTAAGCCAAGATGTAGAACAAATTTAAGAAAACATAGTTTTACAAACAGAGTAATTAAGTTTTGGAACAGTCTGACAGAAGAAGTGGTGACTTCAGATACACTTGATTCTTTCAAAAGAAGGTTCGATAGTTTGATGTCTGCAAGGGACATCTGACATCTGGTGATAGTGTTTAAGCCCATTTTTATTGCATGAATGGTACTAGTTTATTTCATATATATTATGTGCATTTAGGTGATAGATCCCACAGCTCAACACAAGTGTTGTGGGATATAGGGAGGCAGCATCTTGGGTTAGGGGATACTCTCTATCCTTACACACCCCATTTAAAGAGATTCCTCTGCCGAGCGGTGCCCCCCATAGTACTGTGAGGTATTGAAAAACTCATGATCTTCATTTGCCCCACAAACACCTTTAAATGGGAGACCCAAAATGAGTGCACACACATTTCTACATTACTGTACAGTCTTTACAGCCACACCTACACTTTTCCTCCTAAGTATATATATTGTAATGTATATGGTTGTGAATTGTGACTTGGTCCGCAATTGATATGGACCGTGACTTATTTTTGGTTGGCAAGGTACTGGTATTGATGGGCACCGTAATGAAATTGACTGGATTCTTTGGATCTGATATATTTGCATGTCAGTTATAAATAGATATAGAGTGTAACATATTTGTGGATAGTAGCCTATTATGACTTTGATCCTCTGGATCCAAAGATTCTATCTTTAGTTTTAAATTGATAATTAATTAGTTTTGTAAAAATTGGTTGTTGCCAATGTACAGGCAGTTTTTGCATAGTGGAGCCACCTCGATGGGTCGAAGTGGCCCTAGTGTGCCCACTATAAAAATTTTGGGACTAGTATGTTTCATGGACTGCTCTCGATTTTCCTACGAAATTGCAAACAAGTGCAGTCGATGGCCCTGATTTTGTTTCTGCAATCGGTTTTCTTGAGAAATGATAAAGAAAAATGTTATTGGATATTGAATAAATTTATTTACTGAAACGACGCAATACACTCCAACATTTTTTTTAATAAGTCCGAGCTGGTGTGGCGCTTACGCCATACAAATTCACAAAGGTACGAGTCAAGTTGGTCGCGATCTGTTCCGCATCGCAGTTTGTTCGATTGTTTCAACGAATTCCACGAGCTTTCCACCTGCTGAGTGTGAGCTCCGGTAGATGGGTCGATAAATAAGAAACTCGATTAGGTTAGGTTAGGTCAGGTTAGTTTAGGTCAGGTTAGTTAGTTTAGGTCAGGTTAGGTTTCTCAAGAAAACCGATTGCAGAAACAAAATCAGGGTCATCGACTGCCCTTGTTTGCAATTTCGTAGGAAAATCGAGAGCAGTCCATGAAACATACTAGGTCCAAAATTTCTTATGTTCTTATGGTTAGGTTAAGTTGTGTTATTTTCGTTAGTTTTAACTGTACGCTCTTGACGATTGGTTAGGTTAGGTTACTTTTGCCATGAATATTACTGACGAAAATACATTTTTCTGGTGTATTTCATGTTGTTTCACTTGATTCTGGCCTTTTTAGCCCACAGTTTCCCTCTTCTTCAAAGCCCTGGAGGGGAGGGGATTATCTCCATAATGGTGCATTTGCGCCAAAAATGAAGGTCAGATTCAAATGAAACACCATGAAATACACCAGAAAAACCTATTTTCATCACTAGTTTGGGTAGATGTGGGTTAATATGTAGCAAATAGCCCCACCTCGAGTTCATAATTTTTTAATAAATTAACATGGCAAATTTGTCGCAAATGAATATTAAAAAAGTTACAGCTATTTAAAGTTTACCCGATATTTTCGTTAAAACTAAGGAAAATATTATGACTTAACCTAACCAATCGTCAAGGGCGTACAGTTGACCTAACCTGGCATTCAATTGAACTAACCGGGCATTTATTTGACCTAACCGGGCATTCAGTTGCCCTAATCTGACATTCAATTAACCGGGGGCAACTCACAAGTAGATAGATCCACCGCACAAACTGATTACTGATTTTCAAACTCATTACTGATTTCAAATGAAAACGCTGTGCGTGTGGCCCGATCTAGGACGAAGATGATTGGCTAAAATGGTTCTGTTAATTTATTCACCGATCTCGGAGAACGGTATCTAACCTAGGTACAAATTTCTCAATGGTCTCTGGATTGTTTCCTAATCGCCTTTTTCATTCGTTTTTCGGTTTATAAGTTCTGTATAATAAACAACAATGTAATCACCAATGTAATAATAAATTTATAATTTCTGTAATAAATAATAATGCAATATTAAATGTAATAAATTTAATAATAAATGTAATAATTATGTAAAAAAAAAAAAAAAATAATAGAATCTGTATGTTTAGAACAGGAAGATAGTTTTAAATTTGTGCGAATGTACTTAATGAAAATGCCCTTCCGGTGTCGGGAGAATGGGATCTAACCTAAGTGCGAATTTCTTAACGGTCGGTCCCTGGACTGTTTTTCCCTCTTGTTTTGGTTCATTCGTGTTTCTGTATCCACCCGAGGAGGATGCTAGTGGGCGTCGAAACTGTTGTGGAAATAAACTCTGTCTATTAGAGTGGGTTTTTATTTTCATAAATGTGAAAAATTCTTAGCAAGGAAAAATATTGGTAAATATTTACATTGGGGTCTCCACCCAATTTTGATGCCAAAATACATTTTCCTAGTAGTGTATGATGTGCTTTGTTCAAATCTGGCCTTCATTTTATGCGGAAATGAACCAATCAAAAGTTATGATACTTCAAAGTTTTAACATATTTTGGTTCATTTCCCCATAAAATGAAGGCCAGATTTTAACATTGCACATCAAATACTACTAGAAAAATGCATTCCAGTGTCCAAATTGCTAGAGAACCTACCTAACTTAACCTAACCTACCTAACCTAACTTACCTAACCCTAATATCAATGGATTCATCGTAGGAACACTCAGATCTATACTTTCTACATTTAAAAGACGACTGTAACACACCATGTTTGACAAAAATCTCTACAGCAGAATTATCAATATTGTTAATATCTATAATCACATCTTCGAAATACATTTCACATCTTTCACACACCATATTGGAAAACCAACTAATGAAGAAAATGGAAAACACTGTAGCCGCATACCTCATTTTTTGTAGCCAAATGTGATTTTTCCACCCAAGTAGATACACTTATGATGACGTCTTTCAAAACATTATGACCAAAATGGAGTTAAGAAAATAATTTCTTTAAAAGCCTATAACATTATAAATACGCAATTGCGCAAATAATAACATATACCATTAGACTCCTAAAGTTATGCTGAAACGTTTGATAATAGCCAGTATTGTCAACTTGGTGGAGACCTTAATATAAATAATTTCCAAAATATTATGGTATGCCCTTTTTTTATACAAACGTTTTCTATGATCGATATTCTCCATATTTCATAAGAGAAAACCAAATGTAAACAGCATGAAAGATCTGTAGAAGTAAAGGAAGGAGTAACTTGTGTCGTCGGTAATTTTCTTAAGTTTTAAGTACTAAAGCTTAATTCTTGGTATTTTTTTACAAGAGTACATTACAGGCTTTTTGAGGAATTTTGGAGTTTTAGGTTATGTTAGGTTATATATTAAAACTATGTTTTTTTTTATTATTTTTGATGTTTGAACGAAATTAATGAAGGTTAATTTCGTTCAAACAACATCAAAAACAATCGGAAAAACATAGGGTAAATATTCGATTTTACTCTGGTTTTATAATGAAAGCAAACTTTTCTGGTCAATTTTGAGGTTCTTTGCACGAATCTGCCATTGGTTTCCTGTGTAAATGCATAGTTTTTGAGATATTGTAACATAAACGTATAGGATATGTTCATGTTACGAGATCTTGTAAACGACGCATTACCACAGGAAACATGCAAAACACCTCAAAATTAACCAGAAAAGTTTGCTCGTCATTTTCGTTTAAACTAACGAAAATATCACGACTTAATCTAACCAATCATCAAGGGTGTACAGTTGACCTCAGGGCTGGCCTTAGACCAATTGAACCTATGACCAAATTGGGCCCCAGACTAGGGTTGCCACCTCAAGCTTTGAAAAATAAGGAATGCAGTCTTTGGAGCCACGGTTTAAGCAGTTGAAAAAACATGTTGATTTATTTGGCTTTTTGAATAAATTTCAACAAATTCCAAAGGAGGAATTACAAAAACATGCTGCAGATTTGGAAATTGCTCTAACAGATGTCAAGCTCATGTGATGAAGCAAAAAACTTAAACCAACAAAATTTTGAAAGAGCTTGCAGAACAGAAAGTAAGAAAGATTTCTTGGTTAATATTCGTTTTTTGACCCAGTCACACCCAGCTATAACAGCAATATATATTGAATAACCAATCAAAGCTGAATAAGAAAATATGGTTAATATTCGTTTTTTGACCCAGTCACACCCAGCTATAACAGCAATATATATTGAATAACCAATCAAAGCTGAATAAGAAAATATATATATTATCTTGTGCAAATTTGTATAAAATGTACTTTTTAAAAAAATATATTTTCTACTTTCTAATATGTATGTATATAAATTTCGGTTGGTTTGTTTATTTGGGCTACCTTTTTTGGAGATTTTTCTTTGCTTTTTTTGGCTACTTTTTCTTGCTTTGGCTACTTTGTTTCTGGTTAGTGTGGTATACTGGTATGACGTGTCAATCTTGTGAACTTGATTTCGAAGACCTAATCCGCCTTGTTGGCCTCGATGAAGATAAAAGTTTAGATTTTTTTTCCAATCACGGCATAATTCCGACATCCGTGATTTGCCCTAAATGTAATACTGCCTGTATTTTAAGACAAGACTCGAAGGTGTTTAGGTGCCGTAAAAAAAATGGAAGGATGTGAAATCGTGGGTTTTACGTGCTGGGAATAGACGTCCTCATTACCGGAAATATTTCACACGATACTTGTTCCTGGCAGAACATCCTGATGATTCTACAGTTCTGCATCACTTCCTTACTGCAATTGCAGAACTATATCCTCCAAAATAAGGTGACTGGTTAGGTTAGGTGGTTAGGCTAAGTTAGGTTAGGTTGTGTTTAGCACGAATGCAAACTTTTCTGGTCAATTTTGAGGTGTTTTTCTTGAATCTGCCATCCGTTTCCTGTGCAAATGCGTAGTTTTCGAGATGACGATATCTCGAAAACTACGCATTTGCACAGGAAACGGATGGCAGATTCGTGCAGAGCACCTCCAAATTGACCAGAAACGTTTGCTCTCATTATAAAAAGAGACTGGGTCAAAAAACGAATAATTACCGATTTCTTTATAAGTATAGTTTTGTTTTAACATGTTTTATGTCAAAGTATAAGCTAATAAATATAGATAGTTTTATTTTTAATACAATGTAAGTCTAGGAGGCCCTACCAAAATGGTCCAAATTGGGGTAAATTTATAGTATTATACCCGTCTCTCTTTGGAGGTGAAATTTATGTTTTTCCTATAGTTTTTGATGTGTTTTGAATGAATCTGACGTTCAAAATCGTCGGAAATGACTCGTTTCTGAGATAACCCCCTCCCCCTAGCCGGCAATCGAAAACGAGTCATTTCTGATGGTTTTGAAGGTCAGATTCATTCAAAACACATCAAAAACCATAGGAAAAACAAATTTCACCTTCAAAATTGACCTGACCTAACCTAACCTAAAAGAAAAATAGGAATTACCTTATTCACGTGCAGGGGTAGGCTGAGGCTCTTCCTGCAGTACATTTCACTTGTCTTTAACTGAAGAAATGAATAAATACCTTGCCAGGTATTGGTATAGATATTTTGACTGAATACCTGGCCTCTTAACCCATTCCTTTAAATCCTGCCAAAATCTTTTGATATTCTCTGTGTGAATTTCAATATTCTCATTATCCACAAAATTTTTAGAATGATTAATAACAAAATGCTTGTAACCTAAATCACTTATAGTCTTGTAGGCAGCCCAGGAATCACTATAAATCACAGAGCCAGGCCTAATGTACTTCTGAATGAGTGGAATGAGTGTTCCATTCCGGTAGCAAAGTAATTCAAATTCAAAATGGATGGAGTGCAGTGATTGGGCAGACATGTAACGGTCACACAAACACAAATGAACGTACGAATATACAAACGAATGTACGAATATACAAACGAACGTACGAATATACAAACGAACGTACGAACACACAAACTAACGTACGAACACACAAACGAACGTACGAACACACAAACGAACGTATGAACACACAAACGAACGTATGAACACACAAACGAACGTACGAACACACAAACGAACGTACGAACACACAAACGAACGTACGAACACACAAACGAACGTACGAACACACAAACGAACGTACGAACACACAAACGAACGTACGAACACACAAACGAACGTACGAACACACAAACGAACGTACGAACACACAAACGAACGTACGAACACACAAACGAACGTACGAACACACAAACGAATGTACGAACACACAAACGAACGTATGAACACACAAATGAATGTACGAACACACACTAGATACACACCAAAAAAATGTGGTAATTATTCGTTTTAGTGCTTTTCCTCCTTTCTGAACCAAAACACATTTTCCTGGTGTTTTGTGGTGTGATTTGTTCAAATTTGAACTTCGTTTCTTTGGGAAATGAGCCGTTTTTGAGAAATTTTAAAATTGAAAATTTCTCAAAAATGGCTCATTTCCTAAAGAAACGAAGTTCAGATTTGAGCAAATCACATCAAAAAACACCAGAAAAATGTGTTTTGGTTCAGACCTAACCTAACCTAAACAGACGTAACCTAACCTAAACAGACCTAACCTAACCTAAACAGACCTAACCTAACCTAAACAGACCTAACCTAAACAGACCTAACCTAAACAGACCTAACCTAAACAGACCTAACCTAAACAGACCTAACCTAAACAGACCTAACCTAACCTAAACTGATTGGGTTTTGTTGCCAGACCGTAATATCCAGCTTTTCACGTCTTTCCAACAACGCTCAATATTTTGAATGTGAACGGTGTCTTCCACGAACCGCTGTGAATGGTTGACTGTCCGGTGAATGTAGCCTAGATTTCCAAGTTGAGAATACGCACGCCACTCGTCAAAATAGATTGTAGTCCCAGGCCTAATATGTTGCTGGTTCAGGCGAACAAGAGTTGTTGCGTCTCTCTGAGGAACCGCAAACAACAGTAGTTTTTTGGAACTGCGTTCCAAGGTACCAAAAACCCAGGCAATTACAACCTCCGCAAACCAAAATGAAAACCAGACTGAAAAAGCATTCTTAAATGAGTATGCATTATGAGAGATTCAAAATGTACGTCTCTGATTGGTCGGATAAGGTCACGTGAAACAAAAACGATTTTTAATTGGTTGTTTTGACCTATGTTTCCTAATTTTGCCACGAGATGTCTCCCCATAAAACTGGAGAGGGCGACGTTCGTTAAAATTTTAACAGCGTTAAAAGCTAAATACTCGGTCAATGGCCTATAATGGCTGCTTTTTACGTCTAAATTTAAATTTTTTTTTTTTTTTTCCATAAAAAATAATTATTACATTTCCTTGATTTTTATCAGTTTCCCTGAGGTTTCAAGGTGTCCTGAATATGAATTTATATGCTAAATTGTCATAGAATGTCTCCTCCTATCAAAAACGAACAAAGCATTAAAACGAATATTAACCAAAAATGTTTATATCTCGAAAATGAAGCATTTGCGACGGAAATGCTATAGAAGGAAAGTGTCTTAGAATTTAAAAATCTACTTAATCTACTATAATAATACCCAAATTGGGCCCTGCAATTGCTAAGGCTGGCCCTGGTTGACCTAACTGGGCATTCAATTAACCTAACAGGTTAATATTGGTTACTTCACCTAAATATCTTCTGATCTTTTTGTATTAGGCACTCACTGTCACGTTTTTGGCAAGTTAAGGATGAGAGAATAACACTGTAATTGCTAAAAACATCCAATCCTTTGTCTTCATCTAGGGCACATGACAAATCAAGTCCTCAAAGTCGACCACACAAAATCACAAGTCTTCAAAATCAAGTTCACAGGACATACATCATACTGCTATCACAAAACTGACAAAACTAACAAAATTTAGTCATGAAAAAATAGCCAGAACAGAAAATAAACTAATTAAGTCGCAGAGTAGCAAAAAATAGCCTGATCAGGAAAAATATTTTATGAAAAAAAGTACATTATAGCCAAAACAGGAAATATACTTTGGTAATTATTCGTTTTAACGCCCACTCTATTTTTATGATGAGAACAAACTTTTCTGGTCAATTTTAAGGTGTTTTGCACGAATCTGCCATCCATTTCCTGTGGAAATGTGTAGTTTTCGAGATATCATCATCTTGAAAATCGCGTTTGCACAGGAAACAGATGGCTGTTTCGTACAAAACACCTCAAAATTAACCAGAAAAGTTCAGTCTTATCATTTTCATTTAAACTAACAAAAATATCATGACAACCTAACCAATCATCGAGGGTGTATAGTTGACCTAACTGGGCATTCAGTTGACCTAACTGGGCATTCAGTTGACCTAACTGGGCATTCAGTTGGCCTAACTGGGCATTCAGTTGGCCTAACTGGGCATTCAGTTGGCCTAACTGGGCATTCAGTTGGCCTAACTGGGCATTCAGTTGGCCTAACTGGGCATTCAGTTGGCCTAACTGGGCATTCAGTTGGCCTAACTGGTTAATATTGGTTATTTCACCTAAATATCTTCTGATCTTTTCGTATTAGGCACTCACTGTCACATTTTGGGCAAATTAAGGATGAGAGAATAACGCTGTAATTGATAAAAACATCCAATCCTTTGTCTTCATCTAGGGCACATGACAAATCAAATTCTCAAAGTCAAAATCACAGGAATGGCATGTCATAATTCTATCACAAACACCACTAAACTGAATCCAATTTGAAAAAAAAAAAAAAAATAGCCAGAACAAAACTCAACCAACTAATTAAGTTGCAGAGTAGCGAAAAAATAGCCCAATCAGGAAAAATATTTTATGAAAAAAGTACATTATATCCAAAACAGGAAATATATTTTATTAAAAAAAAGTACATTTCAACAAATTTCCTGAACAAAAAAATATTGTCATTGTAAAGCATTTGAACTGCTTTACAGGTATATCTGACTAAAAATAATTAAGTTTGAATGGGTGTTAAAACGAATATTATCCTATATTTTATTAAAAAAGTACATTTGAACAAATTTGCATAATATAAGATATATAGTATTTTTTTAGTCAGTTTTGGTAATTATTCATTTTTATACCCAGTCTGTTTTTATGAGAAACTTTTCTGGTTAATTTTGAGGTGTTTTGCACAAATCTGCCATCCATTTCCTGTGCAAATGCGTAGTTTTTGAGATATCATCATCTCAAAAACTACACATTTGCACAGGAAATGGATGGCAGTTTCGTACAAAACACCTCAAAATTAACCAGAAAAGGGTACTCGTAGGTTATCTCCCCCCCCAATTTTGACAGAATATTTTCGTTAAAACTAACAAAAATATCATGACAACCTAACCAATTATCAAGGGTGTACGGTTGATCTATTAGTAAATAGTAAATACTATTCCAGAAACAAAATGTTATAATAGATCAACTGTACACCCTTGATAATTAATTGGTTAGGTTAAGTCATGATATTTTCGTTAGTTTTATCAAAAATATTCTGTCAAAATTGGTTGGTGGGAGATAACCTACAAGTACTCAGAAAAGTTTGCTCTTGTCATTTTTGTTTAAACTAACAAAAATATCACGACTTAACCTAACCAATCATCAAGGGCATACAGTTGACCTAACTGGGCATTCAATTAACCTAACCAGGCATTCAGTTGACCTAACTGGGCATTCAACTGACCTAACCAGGTATTCAATTAACCTACAAGTTAATATTGGTTATTTCACCTCAATATATTCTGATCTTTTCATATTAGGTAGCTACTCTGTCACATTTTGGGCAAGTTAAGGATGAGAGAATAACGCTGTAATTGATAAAAACATCCAATCCTTTGTCTTGATCTAGGGCACATGATGAATCAAGTTCTCAAAGTTGAAATCACATGAATGGCACGTTACAATTCTATCACAAACCACCAAACTGAATCCAATTAGAAAAAAAAAATAGCCAGAACAAAAACCAACAAACTAAGTCGTAGAGTAGTGAAAAAATAGCCCAATCAGGAAAAATATTTTATGAAAAAAGTACATTATATAGTAGCCAAAACAGGAAATATATTTTATTAAAAAAGTACATTTGAACAAATTTGCACAACATAAGATATATATTTTGTTAGTCAGTTTCGAATGGCAATTCAATATATTCAGAGCTGGGCAGTAATGTGTTACAAGTAATGGCCATTATGTAATGTGGTACTTTTTTAGTAGTGGTGATGGCTTTACATTTCAAATCAAGTAACTCTTTCAGTAATGACGTTACTTTTTTAGGGAAATACACTTGTTAGTCATTCCTCATTACTTTTTATCGTAGCTCACAATTAGTTTCTTTCAATCCTCTCTCATTATTCATTAACCGTTAAAAATTTGTCCCTTCACTATGAGTGAGGTGTGCATGTTGGCCATTTGCATGCTGGCAGCCTACCTCCATCCACCCTCTCCCCCTAAACTGACAGCAGTGTCAAAGTAAAAAGATGATAAACCCTGGAGTAGGGAGGGACCTAAGTTCAACAGAGGTTTCGTCATTCCTCTCATCTGGGCCTTCATGGCACGTTAGCTCTGCATCCTTCCCATCCACTAACTTTAAAAATATGTTTATTAAACTTAACACTCTATACCATCTAGTGCCGCTGTTGAGTGGGTTTTTTTCAGTAGGGAAGGATATACTGCATCCAAAATGAGGCTCACTCTTAGATGCAACTTTTGAGAAGCTTGTTTTCTTAAAGGCCAATAAAGATCTTTTGAATAATAGTTAAGTTTGTATATTTAGCTAATAAATTTCAATTATCATTACCATGCACAATAATTCATTTGATTCATTTCTTTAGTATTTCGTATTATTGTTTTGCAAAACTAAACTTTCCTGATATATTCTAGCATTAGTAAATTAGTATCAATAATATGCTACATCCTCTGTCATGTTGCAATTCCTAGTAATAAATCTTGCAGTAATTTGGTTTCACTTTTTTTGAAAATATTATGCCTTATAAGTCATAACAATGCAATGAAAGCATGCACAGATTTCATAGCCTATGCATTAACAAGTGGATACAAACCAACACATACTTGCACAAGCGAATGTTTATATAATATAATATTTTGTGTATATATAAATTATAATATACCTACGCATATATATAATACAGGGTGTCCATAAATTATTCACCCCATTATAAGCCTTAATAAATTCGTTATTATAGGAGCTATCTTAAAATGGTTTGTGGCAATTAATAACACAACTCAAGAAACTTTTTTCTTTATTTCGCAGAATATCCACTAGGGGTAGGGCTGTGCCGGATACCACTATCCGGCCGGATAACAGCTATTATCCGGTATCCTGTATCCGGCCGGATAGATGTCAGTATCCGGCCGGATAGCCGGATATTTATGATAGTCTTTTTTGTAATGGGAATACCATCTGGGCCCGCCCCTTTCCAATCTTAGCTTGCATAGCCTTTAGCTAGCAAAAGTTGAATATAGTTGTACAAAAATCTAAAATTAAAATAATTGATAAATAAGCATGGAGCACTACTAGTATGTAACTATATTAACACTGCTAAAAAGGCAAAATGTTTGGTCCAGCTAAAAGTGTGACGCATAGCTAAGATCCCAGCTTCCCTTACTTTTTAATTTTTATTTTTATTTTTTATTTTTATATATATTGCAAATTACAATATGAAAAAATATGAATTAGCGAAACCTTTTATTAAGATTTGAGATATAAAAATAAAACATATAGCCTAATCAAATATACCAGTAAGGTAAGTGAAATTATTAAAATAGCAAAACCTTAAAAAGTAAAAACTCACATTAAACAATAAAAATTAATACTATGTTCAAGACACTAGATTCACAAGTTTAAATCAAATTTTCGTCCATTGTGATGGATAAAAAGAAGCATCTCCCCTCGCTTTGGTAGCAAAGTACTTCTTTTTTCTTCAAAAATATTTCCGTATTCGGAAAACATTCTTTCTGAGAAAACTGAAGATGCTTGTGTCACTAGCCATTTTAGAGCAATTTTCTTGAGAGATGGAAAGGATTCTTCATTTTTCCAAATTTCAAGTGGAGATAGTCGTCTGTCTGATATGGTTTTTTTTGCATATTGCTCAATTTCCTCTGCTATTTCTGCGAATGAAGCCATCTTACGGCTTTTTTTAAACTTTTTCTCACCAGGTATCTTTTCTGAATTTTCTTGTGTTAGTTCCCTGAAACAAGCAGAGAGTGGATCATCATCAAACTTTGCCTTTTTTCTTCCTGTTGAGGAGGAAGAAGAATTAGAATCGTCGCTGCTGTGAGCCTGTTCTTCAAAATATTTATCTCTAATTTTCTCTAGGTTGTTTATTTCATTTATTTCTTCAATTAACCATGTCTTAATATTTTCCTTTTGTTGATCTTTGAAAAACAAAAATTTAAGTCGTGGATCAATGACAGTTGCTAGAGCATACTTCCGATTTGTTAAGACATTTAGACACTTTCTTTTTTCATTGCTTTCATTGGCAAAAAATCGTGACCGCAATGACTTCAACAGTTCATCTTTTATAGTTTGGACTCCTTGATCATCCTGGCCAATTTTTGAAAGAAACCTTTCAAGCGCGCACATGTTTGGGATAACAGTAGAGAGTAAACTATATTCTGTACTCATTTCTTGGGTGAGTTTAAAAAATGGCTGTAAAAGCTTTAAAAGATTTTCAATCAAGTACCACTCATTAGATGAAATAACAAGTAATTCACTATGATCAGCAAGGTATATTTGAACTGATTTTTTCAACTTAACCATACGTTCTAGCATCAAATAAGATGAGTTCCAGCACGTTAAAACATCTTGTACCAATAGAAGAGGAACATGACCCTGTTGTGTTTGGAGAGCTTTAAATTCAGAAGTAGCCAGTGGGGAGTGGTTAAAATGTGTCACTAAACGTCGACACTTTGCCAAAAGATCTTTTATAGATCATTGAGCCATTAATGCATCATTCACCACTAGCTGTAGCAAATGAATTGAACAGTGAACAGAAGGTATTTCCGCAAGGTCACATCCCAAAGCTATGTTAGAAGCTCCATCTCTGACCAATATATTACGCCTTGATCTGTCAATATTCCATGATTGCCACATAGATTGCAATTTGTCCGCTATATTAATTCCTGTATGCGATCCTGAAAAATGAGCTGAATGCAATACTGCATTACAATGAGTGTAGTCATTCATGATCCAATGACCTGACAAGGAAATGAATGATTCATTTGAAGAAGAGCAGGTCCAAATATCGGAAGTGAAGCTAATGTATTTCCCTTCTTTCAATTTATTCATAACAATTTCTTTGAGTTCTTCATAGATTTTGGGTATGACTTTTTCTGAAAAATATGTTCGATTTGGTAGCAAATACCTTGGCTGTACGTGGGCCATCAGTCCTATAAAGCCATCTTGTTCAACTAAACTAAAAGGATGGTTGTCCAGTGCCATCATTAATCCTATCTTTTTATGTAAAGCTTGAGCTTTTGAGTCATTTATATCCCATAATTTCTTAAAGGAAAAACTTTCTTCTAACGTGAGTTGCTTTTCCATGGCAACTAATTTTTTCTCCTTCGGAGCCATTGAGGTGGTCGCTATAGGTTGATTTTGATTTTCAGATGATTTGTTAAGTTGAGACACTTCTTTATATTCTTTTGAATGCAGCATCTTTGCATGATTGTGCAAAGGTTTTGTGCTATAGCACCTAGCACCCAATTTCTCTGATCCCCTTTTAATCTGTTTGGAACATAGGGAGCAAATAGCTATCGTTGGATTAGTCTCATGTATTGTAAATATTTTCCAAATAAAACTAGCCATTTTAGGGGGTAAATAATGTTAAAATATTGCTGTAAGCCTATAACTAATACTAACTAGCTATATAGCTATATGATTTAGGCAATGAAACAATCCTGAAAAGGATAAAATATAGGTAATTAGTAAAGTTATTGAAAGATAGCTATAATTTACATCAAATAGTGATTAAAATTTGATAGTATAGTCAATTAGTCAAGTAATAGCTAAATAATAATATATAAAAAATTATGAATTATTTGAATGATATTATCCGGTATCCGGCCGGATATCCGGCCGGCTATTTTTTTTTATTATCCGGCTATCCGGTATCCGGCCGGATAGTAAAAAATACTATCCGACACACCCCTAACTAGGGGCACAATGGCGACAGTGAAGGAGAAAGCAATGTGTGTGCTGTGGATGTGGGAAACCAAATCTCCAATTACTGTACAGAGACATTTTTGGGAGGAATATCAGAAAACTCCACCAACAAAGCAATTACTCAAGCGATGGCTGAAACAATTTCAAGAAACTGGCAGTGTGCTACATCAGAAAGGAGCTGGAAGGCCTAGTGTGTCTGAAGATAAGATAGCAGGAATTCAGGAGGCATTTATCCGAAGTCCTACAAAATCCATCCGCTGAGCAAGCTGAGAACTGCAAATACCACGTTCAACAGTGCATAAAGTGGTTCACAAGAGGTTGAAACTTTATGCCTACAAATTGCAAACCTTGCAGAAACTTCTACCAAATGACAAACCCAAACGGGTACAGTTTGCTGTTGACATTCTTGACCGTATTGATGAAGATGAGCATTTTTTGAACAATGTCATTTTCAGTGATGAAGCGACATTCCATCTGTCTGGTAAAGTCAACAGACACAATTGCCGTATATGGGGATCACAGAAAATCTGCATGAATTTATTGAACATGAATGCAACAATCCCAAGATAAATGTCTGGTGTGCTCTCTCCCATAACCATGTGATTGGGCCATTTTTCTTCCATGAGAACACTGTGAAGGCTACAAATTACCTAGATATGCTTGAATGGTATGCTGCACCTCAGCTTGAGGATATGCAGCCCCGTGTGTTCCTTCAGCAAGATGGGGCACTGCCACACTGGGGATTAGAAGTGAGGAGGTTCCTCAATGAAAAGTTCCCTTCTCATTGGATCGGGCGAGATGGCCCTATTCCATGGCCTCCTCATTCCCCGGATATCACGCCTCTGGATTTCTTTTTATGGGGCTACACAAAGGACAGAGTGTATGCAAAGAAGGCTAATAACATCACAGAATTAAGACACTGGATTGAAGAGACATTAGCTTCCATCACGCAAGACATGCTTCTTAATGTTTGGAATGAAATCATCTATCACCATGATGTTCTGCGTGCTACATGGAGGTTTACTGAATTAAAACAAAAATTTCTTGAGTTGTGTTATTAATTGCCGCAAACTGTTTTAAGATAGCTCCTATAATAACGAATTTATTAAGGCTTATAATGGGGTGAATAATTTATGGACACCCTGTATATTTACATTTCATTAAAAGTAACAGTAACGAGTAACAGTGCCATTACTCATTACTTTTTAAAAATGGTAATTGTAATGATAATGGCGTTATATTTAGACTGGTAATGGTAACAGCATTACATTTATAAAGTAACGAGCACAGCACTGAATATATTGTACTGTTTTAACTGCATGTGAGTGGGTGAAAAGACGAATATTAACCTCAGTTTTTAATGGTAATTCAATATATAGTACTTGTTCAACTGCTTTTGACTAGGAGTAAAATCAAATATTAACCATAGCTTTAATACATAACCTAACCTAACCTAAAACTCCAAAATTCCTCAAAAGCCTGTAATGTACTCTTGTAAAAAAATATCATATATATTATCTAAGGCGCAGTGTTTCCCAACCGGGGGCCATATGGCTCCCTGGGGGCCATGGCACATTTGAAGGGGGCCACAGGAAAATGTTATTTTGTAAAATAGAGTTAAATCTGCATATTACCTACTGAAAATAATGCTTATGGGGGCCACAGGAAAAAATAAGGTTCCTAAGGGGGCCATAAGCCAAAACCGGTTGGGAACCACTGATCTAAGGTATTATGAACTGTGCATCCTAGATTCTGGAAATTCGCCTTAACTATTGTGAAAATATTGCTTTATCTGTCAGGCATTAAAGTGTTTTTGGAAAAACCTTTGCCTTACTCTATATCAGAAAAATTGGCTAATACTAAGTTTTGGGGATACCAGATTTCGATGATCCACTCATTTCATTAATTAGGATGAGTCTTACATTCAGATTAGGTTACACTAAGTCAGGTTGCTGTTTTAGATTGGTTAGTCATTCCCTACATAATGAACTTCCAGTCAGGGGTCCAAAAAATCTGTTATCCCCAAAACCTAATAAATACCCTATCACCTGTCAAGCTAAAATGTTAATTTCAGATATGGAGGTGTCCCCTTTTGAGATTATTGGTAATGTTAGACGGAATTTGCATTACATTTCATTTGAAAAACATGAAGCCACTGGGGCCTATCGAGGTTATCCAAGTCATGAGCTATATTTTATAGCTAATAATAATAAAATCCTGCAAAATGTCACACTCAAGTCGGCTAATTAACATACAACTATTTACTACTACAAATGCATCACTTTTCCTGTTTGATTTGGAGTAGCTTCATTGATATTTTGCAGTCATTTACTCCTCTTTTCAGAATTTGAGCATCACTTCTGCTAAACTTCCGGTCTTAATCTTTAACATTTTAGCAGGTATCAGAGCTGGTAAATTTCTGCCAAAAAAAAAAAGTCATGAATATCAATGTTTTTTATGAAACCAGACTTCAGAATCTGCTAAAATTTTCTGATGTGTTGGGTAAGAGTTTTAACCCAAATTACTTGTGCCTGATGCATCAGGCATAACTTGTCTAAAATTAAAATTTTGATTGAAATTGTGAGAATTTTATTTCCAATTTAGGTTAATATCCAGTAAGTGCCATGATCTGCCTTTCAAGCAAGACTTTTTTTTTAGTGTAATTTGATGTGCTTTATTGAAATCTAAGCTTCATTTGTTACGCAAATTTCTTAAAATATGATTAAAATGTACATTTTCATAATAAAATACATCAGCCAATTGGATCATGTACATTAGGGTAGGTTCCATTTTGGAACATTTGCACAACAAATGAAGCTTAGATTTGAATAAAGCACATCAAATTACATTAGAAAAATATATGTTTTGCTAGAAATGCAGGTTCATGGCATTTACTGCATAATTACCCCAAATTGTGCTAGCACAAAACTTTGAAATACTGTAAGTGAGAATTTGTATCTATTTGCAACTAATGTTCCTGTTCATAATAACTAGCATTTTATTTGCCTTATTCCCAGCCTCTAAACATGCTTAGAAAATTTTAGATCACTTACTACAGTAACTATAATGCCAAGATCTTTTTCTTACTAATATCCTCTAACCAGTTTCTCTGCACTTCACAACTAAAGTTTTTATTTCTGCCATAATGGAGGGCTTTGCATTTTTGAACACTGAATTCAATCTGCCATTTATATACTAGCCCAGGAACTAATCTATCAAGATCTTTTTATACTGTAGTTATAAGAATTGTCTCTATTTGTAACTGGGATAACTGCTTTTGTATCATTTGCAAATTTAGATATTTTACTACTGTACTTGCTTTTCTAAATCATTGATACACAGTAAAGAGTAATGGACCTAGCACTGATCCCTTTTGTTACCCTACTTTTCACTCTCTGCCACTGTGATTCATGATTATTAAAATTACTTTGTTTGTCTTATAACCATTCTTCTACCTAATTTTTTACTGACTTGATATTCCATGAACTTTTATATATATATATATATATATATACAGAAGTCTCCTATTACAAATGCTGTATTAAAATCCACATAAATACTGTACAGTACTCTAACTCCTACATCATGTCCATTATTTACCTGATCAGTTATGGTCTACAAACTCTTAAGAGATTAGACAAACAAGACTTTTGTGATCTGAATCTATGCTGGGATCCTAAAATAATGTTAAGATTATCCAAATGCTCTTGAATACTATTCTTTATAGTTCTAGTAGGCTGTCTTCCTTACTAATGATGTTAGATTAATAAGCCTATAATTTCATACCTCCTCCTCCTCACTAACTTTTATGTAAAAAAGTACCATACTACATTTGCTTTTTTCCAGTCATCATGTATCCCTGAATAATTAATAATTTAAACATATAGTTAGTGCTTCAGCTTAGTTGTCATCCCTTTTCTAAGAATCTTTGTATAAATGTTATCAGGATCAGCAGCTTTATTTGGTTTCATTGTGCTAATTGCCAGAGCTGGGCACTTGCGTTTTTTTTTGCGGTACTGCGGTACTACCGTGTTGGTCGGTACCGCGGAAAGTACCGCGGGAAATTTGAATGCGGTAGCGGTACTGCTGTACTTTCAGCGATCCTTTGCGGTACTGCATTATGCGGTACCGGTTTGGTAGTGCGGTAGTAGTACCGCAGTACCGCAAAAAAACGCGCAAAAAAATGCAAGTGCCCAGCTCTGCTAATTGCTTGCCAAACATCATCCTTCCTTACATGAATCTTGTCAAGGATGCCAGAGTTTAAAGAATCTAAACAATTGTAATTATCCCAAATTTTTTTTAGTAAAAACAGACCTGAATGAATCATTAAAAATGTGAACAATATTTCGATTATTTTAAAGTATCTTACGTTTTATTGGGTTAATCCTATTCTGCTTTTTATTATTGTATTTATAAAAACTAAGAAGTATGGTACCTTTGGATCCTTATCACTATATTTAGCTAGATTTATTTCACTATACCTTTTGCTCTTCCTAATCAAACTATTTAATTATCTAAAGCTGCTTTGCTATTAAACTCCCAAAATGCTCTTCTCTTATTTGTAATAATTTTAACTATTTCTTTATTCTACCACAAAATTCTCCTAATCTTGTTACTGCAGGTAGTTCTAAAGGGAATACATGTATGTTGTATATTTTCTAAAAATTTCTTTGAATCTACAGCATATCTCAATAACATTTTTATTGGCAAATTCATTATTCCACTTTATTGATCCTAACATCTCCCTAAATTTACTATAGTCACCTTTTGAACTCAATCATCATTGTAAACTAGATCCCCATTTAATTCTATCTCAAAATGTATAATAGAATGGGCACTATTCCCTAATAAACTTTCCTACAGTAAGATCATTAATAACTTCATAATCATTAGCTAGAACCTAATCTAGGATTGCTTGATCCATAATCAGTATATGCACAAACTGCATTAAGTAAAGAAATTTCCTTCCCTAATTTTTTACCTTCTGAACAGGGGCGTACCTAAAGTATTTGGCACCCAGGGTGGATCCTTCCTTTAGCATCCCCTATAAATAATTTTAAAATTTAAAAAACAGAAAAATATATTATGTTTGCAAGTAGATTTTTAAATAGTACAGTACTGTCATAAGAAAATTGGAAATAAGAAAAGTGCAGGACATTAAAAAGTCAGTGAACAGGTAATACTGCATTTTATTTTATACAAAATACACAGGAAATCCAGTCTCATCACTCAGCCTATTCTTCAAAGGTAAATAGAGAGGATTCACAGTCTCTGCTTTTGAGCCTTAATTTTTGCAAATTGATCAATGACCTCATCAAAATTCACCTCCTTTGCATATTCATGTTCAGTTGAAAGTAAAGCCAGATTTGTCAATCTTGTCTGACTCATGGTTGAGTGAAAGAAATTTTTTATCAATTTTAATTTGGAAAAACTTCTTTTCCATGAAGCAATAGACACACAGACAGTCAAAAAGAATCTCAAACACAGTGACAAGCTTGGCAAAGATTCACAAAAATCCCATTTCACAATAAACTCCAACAAAAATCCCATTTCACATTAAACTCCAACAAAAATCCCATTTCACAATAAACTCCAGGAACTGCAATGCTGTCCATTTCTTTGCCTCTTCAACGCTGATTTTGGCAGCTTCCAAATGCCTCTGAAGTCGTCCAATTTCCACACTGATAGCTTCTTCAGAGAATTTATCAAAAATCTGAGTCAAATTTGGAATATACTTCCAAAGTTCTTCTGTTGCAACAACCAAAGTGTTTGGCTGAATAACAGTGAAGATTGACAGAATTTGATCCATTGCCTTAGAACGAATCTCCAGTTCTTGATGAAAGTGATCAAGACATTCAAACATAGCCCTTTTTACTTCCTCTGGCAATGTGAGACCAGCATCCTTTGCCATCTCTCCTGGCATCCTTTTTCGGAGCTTTACTCTCCCTCTTCTCTCCATAGAAATGTCCATTTCCTCACACTTTGTAGTTGCATAATGAATGGCCCTCTCCACAATTTCATTGCGCTGATCTTCAAGAAACAGTTTTAGAGCTTGGAGCTTCACAATGCACTTTTCAAGGCTGATTCCAACTGTTTGCAAATACTTTTGTGTGAGATTAATTTCTTCCAGGACTTCACACCAGAAAGAAAGGTAACTCAAAAAAGAGAAATCACATAGGTACAGCAGACAGCAAAATCCGAGCTGATCCTCTTGTGTCCATATTTTCTTTGGGATCACACAGTAGGTACTTCAAGGGTTGAGGTCAGCTTTTCAAAATTTGCCTTCACTGGTTTCACAGCATCATAATGAGCACTCCATCTTGTCTGGGAAAGTCTTTTGACTGTCATGCCTACATTCTCCATCTGCACTTCCCACCGATGAGTTGAGACTGAAAAGAAGGAATAGACTCTCTCCAAGGTTCCAAAAAAAGTCACACATGAAGAAATGCTTTCAAATGAGTGCACTCCGCAAAGGTTCAGAGAATGATTTGCACAAGGCACAAACAAAGCCTTGGGATTAATCTCTCTGATCAACCCAGACAAGCAGAGACAATTAATTATCATTATTAATTATCATTAATTATCATTTATAAACACTTAAACATCACTATGATACCACATTGTCAAAAATTACTGGACACTGGTATAAGTACCATGATATTGTTATAAATACCAGCACTTTATGCTTTATCATAATTATTTAATGAAACATACCTCATGTATGTGGAGTCAGTGTCAAGTGAACAAGACTTGGAATGTCAGTTGCAGCCAGCTGGCTATGCTCAACAAACTGATGACTAAAACGTCAATGAACATTCACCTTTCAATGTAATTTTTATCAAATATTTAATTTTTCACTCGTAAATTTTGTTGCCAATAAAAATAAAAATTTATTTTATAGTGGAAATTAACATTAAGCTGTTGTAATAGTTTGAACATTTAAATTTTTTTTTTCTTACTTTGACAAATTTTTCATTTGGTTTGAAAACTTGTACTGGTATTTCAACTCTCTTGATGGCACCCCCTTCCTGGCTGTCACCCGGGGTGGACTGCCCCCCTCGCACCCCGCTTAGTACGCCACTGCTTCTGAAACATTCCAGTCTATATGGTATGAGGCAGGGTGAAATCTACAATTACTGTTCTATCATTACATTCTTTTTTTTATTTCTTGATTCATACTATCATCAACTTTGTTTGGCTTTGGAGGTCTATAAAATGCTCGTATCTAAATGTACTCGGATATCAACCATGTTGCCTGATTTGATGCTATCATTCTGAACTGAAGTTAATTCATTCTTAATATATACAAGTACGTCCAAACCACTTCCATGCCTATCCATTTTCTGATAAAGATACATTGTAAAGTTATTTAATCCATACTCCGCACTTGTCACTGAATACTGCTTCACTAATCTATGTCTCACTAATATAAATTTAATATAAAAACTTTCACTAATCATATAAACTAAACTTCATTTTTCATATTACTAAGATTTTTTTTTATGCAGGAAGGAGGGGCAATGCCAAGTGCCCACAAAAATGCCCCCCCCCCCCCCCCATAGGGGAAGAAGAGAGCCAAAATCAAGGTTCGTTCAGGATTTTCAAGATGCCTGGACATTGCATTTGAAAGAGTGAAGGTCATAGACAGAAGGAAAGATAGATTGAGAGAAATTGTTCCAGAGTCAACTGACTGAGTGGATGAAAGATTGAAAATACCGATTAACTTTTGCATTAGAGAGTTGGACAGAAAAGGAATGAGAATGTGTTGAAGGTCTGGTACTGCAGCATCTTCTTAAAGGAGGAGGCATGCAGTTCGAGAGTTCAAAAGAGCAGTGTCCATTATAATAGCGATAGTAAAGAGAGAGAGAGGCAACATTGTGGTGAAGAGAGAGGGATTGAAGACAGTCAGTAAGAGGTGGGGAATTGAGGAGACAAAAAGCCTTTGATTCCACCTGGTCAAGTAGAGCTATGTGGGTTGAGCCACCTCAAACACGAGAAGTGTACTCCATACAGGAGCTGACAAGACTCCTGTACAGAGACAGCAGCTGAGTGGGGTGAATAACTTGTGGACAGCATAGCTAACCTCCTAGAAGCTGTTTTAGAAAGAGAGTATATGTGATCTTTCCAGGAAACCACAAGAAAAGGAAATGCCAAGAATGTTAAGAGAAGAAGGAGGAGGATTGAGTTTTGTATTGTTGAAGGTAAGGGGATAGTTGTGTGAAAGATTGTGATGAGTGGACAGATGAAGGAGCTGAGTTTTTGAGGCATTGAAAGCCACAAGGTTTTCTCTGCCTTAGTTAGAGATAGTAGAAAGATTAGTGGTCAGGTGCACCATAGCCATCCTATGTAAAGCATGGAGTGACTGTTGAGAGGGATGCTTTGTAAAGCAGGTGGAGAAGAAGTAGTGAAGAGTGGAATCATCAGCATGAGAATGGATAGAACAGGAAGTGCAACTTAATAGAGCATTGATAAATAAAAGGAAAAGAATGTGGTGAGAGGACAGAACCCTGAGGAACATCACTGTTACTAACTTTAGGAGAAGAACAGTGGCTATCTATAACTGCAGCTATAGGTTGGCCAGAAAGGAAATCAGAGATGAAGGCACAGATAGAATAATACAAACTGAAGGAGGGCAGTTTGGAAATTAAGGATTTGTGCCAGACCGATCGAGTAAAGTGTTCCTTGTGGAACCCAGACTGATGATCTGAAAGAAGATTGTGAGCAGAGAGGTGTTTAAGAATCTTCCTATTGAGGATAAATTCAAAAACTTTAGAAAGGCAAGAAACCAAAGCAATTGGACAATAGTTGGAGGGTTGAGAGCAGTCACCCTTCTTTGGGACAGGCTGAATGAAAGCAAACTCCCAGCAGGAAGGAAAAGTACCAGATGAAAGAGTTTGCCTAGGCAAGGTGTCAGGATAGATGCATAGTTCTAGACAACAATAGGAGGGACACCATCAGGACAAATGTCTTCCTGTACTTGAGCTCAGATAAGGCAGAAAATACATCTTTGGAAAAGATTCTGATTTCAGACATAATTAAGTTAAAGGGAGGAGGAGATGGAGGAACAGCACTGAAATCATTCAGGGTTGAGTTGGAGGCAAAAGTTTGAGTGAAGAGTTCAGCTTTATTGGGGTAAGTGATTACAACTAAGCTATTGGAATGGAAAAGAGGAAGAAAAGAAGTACAGTAAACTCTCAAAAATCTGAATAGCTTGGGACTGAAGGTCACTTGGGCCTTTGAAAAATCTGGATTTTTGAGTGGTACTGAAAATATACTAACTACAATATAATAAGTACATTTTTAATGTCTGATGGGTTAAAAACAAAAAAAATATTGAATCACTTTAAATTCACTGAAGAAACACTTCCAGAATGACACCAGGTGTAAGACTGAGCCAAATGTAAACAAACTGCAGCCATTTTAGATAGTGACATGCTGTGTGAAAGGCTCGATGACTATCTGGAAAAATTTCTGATCTTTGAAAATTTGGACCTTTGGTGTTCAGGTTTTAGAGAGTTTACTGTAGTGAAGTTGTTGGAGAGGTTCTTGGCTAGATGCTAGAAAGAGAGAGAAGAATTAGAATTGGATAGATTTTCACATTTTTGTCTGATAGGGGAATTTTTGGTGAGTCAGAGAACAGGGTTTGCACAATTCCAGGCAGAAATATAAGCTAAGTAAGAGTCAGGAGTTTGATGGCATTGGTACCTTCTGAAAACCTCCTCTCTGTTGCAGATACTTTGCATTGGTATAAAAACACTTTAATCCTTCAGTTTTAACTGTTTTATTACATACTATTGGATTCATTACTGATATGCTTATTTCTGTTATAATTTGTCTTTAAAACTCTAAAAGGACCATACTGTTAACTTTAGATACATCCTGATGATTTGGACCTATTAGTCTAAAGTAATTTTTCAGAACCCCTGGTAACTCAGTTCAACTACTTGAATGTGACATAGGGGTCTTAATGTTTGTTTCTGAAGGGAAGTTTGAATTTTATTTTATTTCCTGAAGTAATGGTAAACATTTAAGGAAGAGAATGGTTTTATTTTGTACTAATAAGAAATTACTCTTTAAAAAAAGTCTCTCACCATTCCACACTCTCTCCTATAACATTTCAGAGTATGTTGATTAGAAGTTTAAATAAATTTAATTTTTATTTTAAAATTTTTATAAAGAATCCTTGTCATAGAGATATTTTAGATCATAAAAATGTAACACAATGTATTTTAATGAAAGTAATTAAATCTCATATTAAGAACCCTTATAGAGACTACTGTGACTGCAGTAAGAACTTAAATAGCAGCAGTAAAATGGAAGTAGATAAACCATCAAATTTTTTCATTGACAAACAACCATTCACTTCCGTATCAGAAGGTTCAGCAAATGTTGACTTTCCATCTACACAAGATGTCTTTTACAATCCTGTCCAGGAGTTTAATAGAGACATGAGGTAAGTAACTTAAAAAGTTACAATATAACATAACAGATGATATACTGTAGTTGTTACAATTGCCTTACAGCCTGTAATAGTAATAATTTTGTTCCACTTAAGGGTTAGTTTAAATATTTTACTTGAAATGTATTACTGACAAACATGTTGGTTAGAACTTACTCTCCTGCAAACATTTCAGTACAATGAAATGGGGGTGCAATGCCAGCAAGTGTTTCTTGTAAGAATGCATTTGCATTACTCACCTACCGGATACTCTGTTAGTGGGATCACGGCAGCTGCTGCTGGTTGCTGAGAGGGGAAATTGAGCTGCCAGTGAGGACCACCCAGAGGACCTTCAATTGAGTAAAAATAAATCCTTTGACTTCAGCACCACCCACATTGCTAAGAATGAGAGAAATCAGGGTGAGCAAGTTCCCAATTTTAGTGTGGTTGAGATTGTCAGATAGGTGGCTCCTATTAATTTGAAACTGGGTTCTCACCTTTAAGATCTCTGGGGCATAGCCAGTCTGCCTCTTTTAAAGACTTACTCCTCTACTTATGGTGGGAGGATTTAAGAAAAGTACAACCTCCTTTGCCCAATTTAATCAGAAAAAAAACAAAAATAACACTTACAAGGTTAATTGCATTAGCAGGCAAGTTTTTACAGGTAACAAAGAAAATATGAACAGTTTTATTGATCATACACCAATGTGCATTCAGAACAAACTAAGCACTTGGGCAAAAAATATATTAAGTACTACAAACCAAAAGAAACAAACAACATCAGTCCCATAGGTACCACACACAAAAATGTCAACATAAAATAAAAACCATTAAATTATTGTTATACATGAACAAGATATTCCGTGAACCCAAAGACCCCATCCATTTTCACAGACTCAATGATCCAATGATAATGATATTCCACTCTCAAACCCAGACGATCCAAACAAGGTTTGGCTACTGATGGCTGCCCATTTAGCACCCATCTATGGCAAACTTGAGGTTCCCTTGAGAAGCTTTGGGCTACTGGATATCCCATGGGCTGACCACACAAGCTTTAGCCATGAGATCCTCATTTGCGTATGCTTTTCACACGCTGAGCTGAGCTTCTAACATAAGAGAAAGTCAGATTCCGCCGTATAAAAGGAGGGATCCAATGCCTGGACACTCAGATTGAAGATGGGCTTCATCAGATTAAAGATAGGTGGAATTGTGCCAAATCAATTCTCTGAGTGGAATTAGTGGGAAGTTTTTCTGCTTGTTAAAGACTTAGTTTTTATCAGAAATTTGGGCTGAGTGAGTTCTGACTGTAGATAGGAAGAGGCAGTAGGCTCTAGCATTATTTATCATATAACTCTATTAATTTTACATTTAAGGATCAACTACTTTTATTCTTGAACTTTTGTTAACTCTTATATTTTGATTAAAAGAAACATTTGATTCACTATAACTGATTAAATTGTATTACTTAAATTCAAATTAAAGACTGTATAAGCCATCAACCTTTCCTTTACACTTTTTTGACTTTAATAACTGGGAAAAGAGAAAACACGAGCTCACCACAGTACTCTGTGATTGTGGGAATATGAAAATTGAACTATTTCTGCATCCAGGAGTGCTTAAGTAATACTCTCTCTCAAGTAATATCCTGACCATGTCTGAACCTGGCAAGAGGCATATTACATTATTGGCCATCACCAGCCCATTACCACACAAAGGAGACAAGACTTACAGAATAAAAGGAATTTACATAGCTAATACAAAAAAAAAAAGAAGTAGAATATGAGTCACTAGGGCAAGGTCAATGAGTGTTGACCCAAATTGTATAAACCTGATAAGTTCCAGATGTGTTATTTTATACTTCAAACACACTGTCCTTCATATCACAATCATTAAAGGTGTATTCTTGGCTCAAACAGTGCAGGTATTGGGGGAGAAAAAGCTTTGTCTACATTCACTTCAATAAGCAAATGTCCCAGCCAAAAACAAACCCTGATAAAGAAAGAAAATCAACAAACATTTAGGGATTATCCCCCAGCACTGGCATCAGTGGACCCACAGGAATCCATGAGTGCAATGATGCGAGAAAAGGGAGCAAAATTAACAACAATAATAATTAAGGTTCTAAAATTTTGGGATATGTGTTTGTATTAATATGTTGCTCATAAGGCAGTTAAAGGTACAATTTAGTTCACAGCCTGAGAAAGCTCAAAATCTATTGTGATGCATATTGATAACTGAAGTTAGGGTTTTCAACAAGGTCTTTGTAAAGGAAATCAGGGATTCAAAAATGATTATGATATTTACATGATAATTTTAAGTGGTCCAAATATGTTAGACATAGTCCTTATAACTAATGGTTAAGCAATACAAAACACCAATGGTAAAAACAAGACTAGGATCACCTACTACACCATCAAGGAGAAGTGAGATGCTTTCCTGTCTCCAGAAAGGGGCATATGATTGCCTCAAAATTCTGATTGTTCTCTATACTGAGAGAATTTAAAATCTGTTATAATCAATTAAAAAGAGAAGAAAAACATTTTTAGTAACTCTGAAGGCCTGGCTTTCCAAGAAAGCTCTGGCCCAGTGGGGATTACTGAAACCTCCCAGGCCATACTGAGGGGATTGGGAGCTCTCAGGAATCCTTCCTAACTGTGGAAGTTCCCACTAAACTTGGGGTCTTAACCACACCATCTCAATGATGTTTAGACTGAGCATATGACATTAAATCTAAATGCTAGGATAATATGGGTAGCTACAGTTTTAAAGAGAGGGTCAGAATTTTCATTAGTTAGAATTTATTTCTGCATGGATACCTTATTTTTAAGATATCATATGTACCATATTTTATTAATTAATTTTCACTAATTAAAAGTTTTGTAAGGATGCAAATTAGGGTGCATCAAAAATGGCAACTTTCAAAAATTGATTTGGCCCTACGTTATTATGGTTACATTCCCTAAACAAAATTCACATGCAAAATTTCAGGTCAATTGATTAATATCTACTGGGTCCACCTAGCTCCTAAACTTTTACAAAAATGACAATTTTTGGGATAAATTGCCTTAAATTATTTTTTTCACATATACCTTTATTTTATTGAATTGAATGATCCTTAAGGTACTATAGGCCTAGTATGTTTAGTTTGCTTGTGTTTAAGCCATAGCTACTATTAATAAACATCATTTGCCATCATGAAATACCTATAGCTATTTTTTCTTATTTTCAGGCATGTAGGCTACTATAATATTAATCTATGTTTCTATTACAGGTCAATTTTTGATATATGTTGGTGATAATAGTTGATATATGATATAATGGATAATAGTGGTAAAGCCAGTGAAGCCACTTCTAGTGGTAAAACTTGTTCAAGTGGTGCAGATAAAGTTGATGTAAAAACACGAAAAAAAACCTGTATATTTGGATTAGGTCCTGGCATCACAAATAATGATGCAAAGATTGTAGGATGTCGCTTGCCAACAAGTGAACAAGTTCTTAGATGTTTCCTATTTCACCAGCAACAGGGTCTAAAAGAGAGAAGAACTAAGCGAGATATAGCTAAAATTGTTTTAACAGAAATTCAACCATTCTACAATAAAGCCAACATACCAATGATTACTGAGAAAAAAGCATGTGAGAAAATAATTTCGCTGTCAGAAAAGAATGCGAAACTGAGAGAAATTCCATTGAAAAGAAGAGAGCTACAAAGTACAAAGACAAGACTAGAAGATATGGAAATGCAACTTAAAATGACTTTTCCACCGTGGATTAAAAATGCCGAAAAAATTATGAGTAATCCAGAAGATATACAATTTCTTCAATCTATGCAAGGGGATAGAATTGCTTCTTTTGGAGCTCATGATCAAACTTTAGCATCCAAAATGAAGCGCATTAATTTTTGAAAATGTGAAGAAAATGCGAGAAAAGAAAAGGAATTGAGAGACACTGAAGCTTCTTGCAGTTATGTTGAATTAGAAAGCAGTAGCACAAGCGATACAACTACCATTGAGCAGTGTTGGGCACTAAAGCGTTAATCCAATAACAGTTAATTAACGAAATTAACTTTTTTTAACAGACTATTAACGGAAGTTAATTTCCATTTATCATTATCGGACCAGTTAACTTCCGATAACTCTATATTTAGTCTGTTAAAGTCTGTTAACACGTTAACTGCGAGGAGTCATTCATGGAAGATCACCGCTCCACGAATGAATTCAAACCGCCATAACTTCAGTCTGCTTCCAGATCTCGCAAGGGGAGGTTGTGCGCTTTTTATTGAAGGTAAGAAGGTTCTTTTAACGTTAGTAAAAGTCCTATAATATTATATATATATTAATAAATATGGAGATACGTATGGTAAAATGTACGGTTGAGAAAAATTAATTTATAGTAATGACTAATGAATAAGTATTTTTACACTGCGTTAGTAAATCTCTAAAAAAGTATATATAGTACGTAAAATTTGAATAATAGTTTTTATTCACTGATTGTAATATTGTCGTCGAATTAAATAACAATTGCGTATGTTACATAGACAAAATATTTTATAGACAAAATAATTCATGGACAAAGTATTTTTATTTTATAGACTAAATAATTCATAGATAAAATAATTACATAGAGAAAAATTACTTCTATTGAAAATTCACAGAAAAAGGTTAAGTAAAATAAAATATTTTATATAACGTAATATTATATATTATATATTATAATATTATTATAATTAATATTATTTTGAATTAATTTTGCTATTTTGTTTGAATTAATATTTTATTAGTTTAGTTACATATTTTATATGATGATATTTCACTTTTTTTAGGTTCTTCTGTATTATCGTCAACTAGACAGCATTCAGTTCTCTCTTACCAAGCATTCTCTACAACTTTTAAACTTCAACCATGGAGCACCAAGAAGTTGTTCTCAACATTGAGATTGCCTCTGTCTCGGGCACTTCTGAGTCTCAGTCTGACTGGAACTTGATAAAAATAGTTAAATACCTATTTATTGTTGGATTTTGCATAAATAAACATTTTCTATGGGTTTTAAAGGTTGTTTCCTTGATTTTTTTAAATGTTCGTAAAGAAATAGTTATCGTTAATGGATTATATTAACTTCTGTTAACTTTGTAGTAAAATTATCGGATTATCGTTATCGGAGTTAAAAATTGGGGTTAATGGATTATCGTTATCGAATTATCGTTATCGAAGTTAACTTTTTGGTTAATGGTGCCCACCACTGCCATTGAGAGTGAGTCAGAAGCTAATGATGGAGCTGAAAAAGATGGAAAATCCACACAGTCAACAGTCTGTTTAGGTACTCAAGCTATCATTCCTCATGACATTCTGAAGAGACTGAAACTTGTTTCTTTGGCATCAAGAATGAAAATGACTCCGGCACAACAGGCTGCATTCACAAAAGCTTTTGTTGAAGAATGTGGTGGTAACACTAAGGCAGTGGCAACTTCATATGCTACAGCTGATAGAGCAAGATGCGAAGTAGCCCAAAAAATTTCAAATTCCATTAAAAAATCCTGGAATCCTCCTAAATTGGCCTCTCTTCATTGGGATTCAAAAATAATTTCTACTCTGCAGGATAAATATGTTACAGAAGAACGATTAGCCGTATCAGTTGGAAATTCAATGGATCTCAAACTACTTGGTATTCCATCATATCATCCTAGTGCTGGTGGCAGTGGCCAATCTGGGAAAAACTTGACTGAAGAAGTTATGAAGCTACTGAAATTGTGGAACTGCTCCGATTCAATAGTGAACTTGGTTTTCGACACTATAGCAACCAACACGGGACATGTGAGCGCTGCATGCATAACTATCCAACAAGAGATTGGACGGCCTTTATTATGGTCTGCATGCAGGCATCATGTTGGTGAAGTTATTATGAGTCATGTGTTTCAGGACATGAAAGTAGAAACTTCGAGTGGACCAGAAATTAATGTCTTTAACAGATTTTGAGAAAAGTTTCAGTGGATTTCCAAGGATGAAAAATTGAAAAAAATTGACTTAATCAGTACTCCAAAGCTGTCCAGGAGATTCTTCAGGAATGGACTGATTATGCAATTCAAATAAGTAATATAGAAAAGCAACCTACACGATATGACTACAAACAATTTTCTGACTTAGTTGTGTTATACTTAAATGCAGGACCTAGTGATAAGGATATAACCCTTCAGCGACCTGGTGCTATACATAGAGCCAGATGGATGAGTAAAGCAATATATGCTCTAAAAATTGCATTACTAGAAGTTAATATCTCGAAACTACCTTCAGTAACAATCACAAACAAGCAACAAATTCTGAAACTAAGAGACTTTGCAACCTTCATTTCACTGATTTACTACCCATGGTGGATGACCTGCTCTTCAGTTTTTGATGCACCATGGCACGATTTGCAGCTTTACAAAAAGCTTAGATACGAGGAAGTAAACAAGCAAATAGCAAAAAGTGCTCTAACATCTTTGAAATATCATCTCTGGTACCTTTCATCAGAGATGATTCCTCTTGTATTATTCAGCGATTTGGTTCCAAAAAATGAACTTTGTGCTATAACAAACCATCTACTTTCCTATAAACCACACAAGATTGAGACAGTGGTTCCAGAAGGTAGACATGGATCTAGTTTTGGAAAGCCTAATTTCCCTACCAATCTATGATCGGAAACCACACTAGCTGACTTGGTTGACAAAAACTCATGGTTCATATTCTCTTCACTACAGTTAGACTATGATTTTTTAATGGTTGAGATTGTTGAATGGAAAATAACAGCATCATTTATATCTTCCAAAGAAAAACTTTTGGCTATAAATGTCATAAATGATGGCTCTGAGAGGGCAGTAAAACTATGCAGTGACTTTTATGAGGCTGCAAGGACTGAAGAACATCTTCAAAATGTTCTCCAAGTTGTAGAAGCTGACAGAAAAGCCACTCCTAATCTGAGAAAGAGAGAAGCTTCTTTATCATCTGTTTTAAAAGAAAAAAGGACAAAGAAGAAGAATTAAGATATCAATAAGCAATAAATCAATTTTTACAAGTATTTTATCATGAAATACCATTTTTAATAGGTGGAGGTGGTCGGTGGGATGCTTGGCAAGTTGGGTCCTCGTCCCGCATCCTGGTAACTCCCTTCATGATTCTCAGAATAATACAAAAAAAGTCTAAAAAGACAGATAATTTCATGAATTGAGGCTAAAACTTGCCTAAAACTAACTATATTTACAATTTTTTTTTCAAACAAAATCTACAACACTTACACATCAGATTTTCTAGTAAAACCATAAAATTCCACAATTGTCAAATTTTTATCTTCGAGGTGGACCCACTAAATATTGTCAGAACAGCTTGAAACGTGGACACTGAAGGTTTGTTGGGGATTGTAACTTTGAAAAAACTATATAGGGCTATGGTTTGATTGCCTGTGCCCTCATCCATTGGAAATTTCCAGCAGACTTCAGTGGAGGGTTACCGACAAAAGCCCTATGCTTTTTCGTTAGAGAGTTATGAATATGTTGGTCTTTAAAGGACCTCTTTATATTTATATTGATTACGGTAATTCTAACATCAGGATTTGCGCGATGTACAGTATATTAGAATGAAAATAATTTGCCTCACCTTATTTTTGCTGGGTCTTTGTTTGCTTCGATGTAGGGCATTACGATCATTTTCGGTGTAGGGCCACCACGATGGAGTTACGCAGTGAATTTACTTAAGGTAATTAATATAGGCAGTCACTATATAAAGCCCCTGAAGGAATAGGCCTATCCTTTTATAGTCATTAGGTTTTATATTATAAGGAATTCACTCAGAACTTGAGGGAAAACTTAAACACGTCTTCCCTGTTTAAAGCGTTCGCTGTCGATAAACAGCCCCGAGAGCCGTTCCTTGGTTTGCTTGTATTATTTGTCGAACTAGCAAAATTTTTGTTTGGTCTACCCTCTTTGGTAGACTAAACAATAAATTGGGTTTTCTTGTTGCTATGTGAGGCTGATTCATACATACAGGTTCTTTGTACGTATGGCAATTCAATTATTTCATTCCCAATAGGCTATGTCGCCAATCCCGAGGCAACTTTGTATAGATATTTAATTCAATTAATTAATAATTTATATTTAATTATGAAATAAATGTACCACATATGATACCATGTTGTGAGCGCGTATAGTTTTTCCATATACTGGGGGGGGCTGGAGAAAAATTTGCATGTTATAGATCAAATTTTTTGACAAACTGTGTAAAACATGTAAAAAAATGAATCAAAAGAATGAAGTAGAAATTTAGGAAGAGAGAGGTTACTCAAGACCTATTCAAATATGAAAGTTCAAGAGGCCAACTTCTCAAGCTTAGTTAAAGTTATGTCAATCAGTTTGACTCCCTTTAGGTATAGGAAATTTATGGGATTAAAGTAAAGTTATTAAGCATTTTAACTTTGCTCAGTTTGTGTAAGGTTTATAAGTCACCAGTCTTAATTTTTTCTTGTAAAAGTTTTCTGGCTTTCAAAGCAGTCTTTCTTTGAGGCCTGTCTGGTTTAGTCTGAGTTACATCAGGCACATTGAGAGATTCCTCCCCAATAGTATCCTGATCCATCCTTTGGGGTAATGGTTCTAATTTAGCCCCACACTCCAAAGGATATAGTAATGTGATATCTCTGGTGGTTTCACCAGTTGCTGTTTTCAGTTTTACAACCCTGGTAACTTCGTCTTCACCAGTTTTGAGTTCCAAGACTTTTCCCATTGACCAATGTTGTCTTGGTGTCTTGTCATGTATCAACACAATGTCCCCAATTTTGACTGAATCATTCCAACTTTGTTTTGTTAATTGTTTGTCTTTCTCTAAGACTTGTTAAGTATTCTTCTCTCCATTTTGTTATAAATTGAGTTTTGATTTGTGTCAAATGTTGGTATTTTGTGTTGAGTTCTTTGTGTCCTATTTCCCAGTCTGGATCCTCTGTACTGTTATGTTCAGATTCTGGTAACATGTTTACTGTTTCTCCCTTAATTAGGTGGTTTGGTGTGAGAGGTTCTGGCTCATTAATACCATCTCCCACATAAGTTAATGGTCTGTTGTTGACAACATTTTCAATTTCTGACAGAATAGTCATGAGTTCAAAAAGTTGTAGATGTTTGGTCCCAATAGTCTTTTTAAGGCAGTTTTTACAGTCTGTATGTTTCTTTCCCAAATGGAACCACACCATGGTGTATTAACAGGAATGTACTTCCAGGTTATATGGTGTTTGATTAGATGAGTTTGTACTGTTTCACTGTCACAAATCTGATGAATAATTCTTTCACCAGATTTGAAGTATGTGGCATTGTCTGACCATATAGTTTTGGGTACAGAATTGTGTGCACAAAATCGTCTGAAAGCAGCAATAAAAGCTTCTGCTGTCAGATCTTCTACTATGTCTAGACATATGGCACGTGTGGCAGCACAGGTGAAGAGTACAATGTACACTTTGTATTCCTTTGAATCCATTTTGTCTCCAAAACTCACATTTACCGCTCCAGTGTAGTCAATACCCGTGGTTTCAAATGGCTGAGTAAATGTTACTCGTTCCACAGGTAGGTCTGGAGGGCTTGGGGTCTTAAAGGGTCGTGAATGGATATGTTTACAAGGAATGCATGTGTTTAAAATTTTCTTTGTTTCAGTTCTACCCTTTGGTAGCCAGTAAGTTTTTCTCAGCTCCATCAGGGTTTGTGGGACCCCCATGTGGTGTATTTTGTTGTGGGTATCCCTGATGATGAGATTTGTGAAGTGATTTCTCCTTGGAAGAAGAATTGGGTGCTTAGAGTTGTAAGTCAAAGTTGACTTGTTAAGCCTTCCTTTACACCTTATCAGACCCTCTGTATCCAGGTACAGATTTAGATCCATGACAAGTGAAGGAATTCCTTTGTTTAATGTGTTACTGGACCTAAGATACTTCAACTCCTTGTCAAATTCTGAAGCTTGTATCTGTTGGAGCCAGTATTTTGTTGCAGTTTCTGTTAAGTTAGAAAAGGCCTTCTGAGGACAGTGTTTGAGAAGGTAGCTATTGACAAACTTGCAGCAATAGACTGTAATTCTCAAGAGTTTGTTGAGGTCTGAATAAAGGTGATAGTCAAATATAGGTTTGTCCTCAGTGATCTTTTCAGTTGTTGTAGAGTTGAGTGTGAGGTTAACTACTTTAGCTGGCCAAAGATCCTCACATGTTAGCCATTCGGGCCCTTCATACCAGATTTTATTTGTTTTCAACAGCTTGTAAGAGAGCCCTCTTGTCAAAAAGTCTGCAGGATTCTCTTTTGTTTTTATGTACCTAAATTTGATACCAAGGTTTGTGTTTGCAGTTTTGATTTCTGTTAGTCTGTTTTTCACAAATATATTTTTGCAAGAAGTTGTATCCGTGTTGGTCACCCATGTTAGACAAATTTGACTGTCTGTCCATAAGTAAATGTCCGTTATGTCAACTTCTTTATACACTTGTGAGAGAAAGTTTGCTGTTTTAACTCCCAATGAGACAGCTAATAATTCAAGTTGTGGTACAGTTTTCTTTTGGTTTAAGGGTGCCACTTTTGCCTTTGAATAAACCAAGTTACTTTCATTTTCACTTGTTAAATAGGCACAACACCCGTAAGCTTGTGTGCTGGCATCTGTAAAAATGTGTAGTGTTTGAGATTTCAATCTGTAGCCAGCACATCTTGGTACGTAGATGTCTTAAACTTTGTTCAAGTCTGTGGCTAATTTTTTCCAATGAAGTTGGTCTTCCACTGAAAGTGGTTCATCCCAATCAATTTTCTTCTTCCATAAGTCTTGCAAAAGGATTTTGGATCTTATGGTTGCTGGTAAATATAACCCAATGGGGTCAAAAATTTTGGATGATTCTGAAAGCACTTGTCTTTTTGTATTGGCATTTGGATTTAAGTTATAACTCTTTGTGCAAAGAGTGTCATCGTGTTCAGAATTCTGTTTTAAAAACCAAAGCATTCCAAGTGTTTTCATGTAATTGTTTGGTTCAATGTTCCCATTGTTGTCTTTTGTTATTTGTTCATTTAATTTAGGAGAATTAGAAACCCATTCTCTCAATCCAAAATTTCCTTGCTTCATTATGGGTTGTGACATTTGGTAAATTTCAAGCAATTCCTCTTCAGTTACAGTGGAACCAATGAGGTTATCCACATAAAAGTTTTGTTTTAAAAACTGAACTGTTAAGTCCTCTTGAAATAAGTTTAGGTGGTTTTTAATTGTTAAAGCAAGAATACTTGGAGAGCAATTTGCTCCAAAAATAATTACTTTAAATCTTCTCTGTAAACTCCCCTGTGTGTTAAATAATGACAACCTCGTTTTTTAAAGGGTTCATCAGTAACTTCTTCAATGAAGCCCCTTTCTATTTGTTCCTTAAATATGTTGTTGTATTGTTCTAAAAGATTGTCATTTTTTAGTTTTCTGTAATTTTTATACAGATGTGCCTTAGCTACTTTCAAATTGTCCACTATTTCTGGACAAGGTGTCTTCCAAGGCAGCTCCACATAGTATTGATTGTCTCTGTGTTGTAATGTATCCTTAAATTGTTCTGTCATCAATTGGTCTTCATGTGTAATAGTACTGTCCTTTATGCCAACTGATTCTAATAGTCACAACTGCTGTAACCCTTCATCCAATGTGGAATCATTTTCATTCAAATGATGTGGGATTATGACAGTGTTTTTGTAGTTCGAGTTTGTCACATAGTCAGAAATTTGTGACTGTGGTGATTTTGTTTTGCGTAAATTTTGTTCATGTTCTGTGTTTTCTGTGTCAGTAGTAAGATGGTATTTAGTTATGTCACCCAAAAGAGCAATACCTGTGGGAGTTTGTATGGCTATTCCATCTCCAATTTTAATGATGCCTCTATGGACCAGATGAAGATAGTCAGCCCCCATGAGCATATGTATATCATCAACTACATCTGCATTAAGGGTTTTATCAGCTATCGTGTATTTATTTTGAAGTTGGAGCAAAGCTTGTTTTAACCCAGCTATTTGTATTTTTTCTTGTTCTACTTTGTCCACAACAACAACCTTAAGGGTTTCAAATGTTTCATCAAGAGTTAAAGTTATATTTGCAGTTTTAAAACTGGCTTGTACTGGGTTTTTATTGATAAATGATGAAATAGAGAGATCTTCATCTCCTTGTTGGTTTTGAAGTCCCAATTTTTCTATCAGTTGTTTAGTTACAAATGTTTGTTGTGAGCAGGTATCTAAAAGACACCTAACCTGTACTATTTGTCCTCTTTTGTTTTGGATTTCCAAAGTTGTGGTTGGTAAAAGAATTTTTGAATTGTGGTTAATGCTAGATGAACTGATATGTCCATTCATAGCATTTTTGGTTTGTTTCTGTTTGTTTTGGTTTGATTTGGGTGTTTGTTCATAATGTTTGTCAGTTTTTCCAATGTCTGTGTGTGTATTACACATAGGGGTAACATGGTCAAAACTGTTGCAAAACTTACAATTGTATATCAAATTTGATTTGCAATTTGACTTTTGGTGCCCTGATCCAGTGCATTTTTTGCATAAGTTTAGTTGTTCACAACGTTTTGACCTTGCTGTAAAGTCTTTGTATTTGGGACAATTTGTAGAATAATGTTCACTGCTAAAACAAAATTTGCATGGTGTGGGATTATACTCAAAAGTAGCTACATTAAAGTTTTGCAGAGTAGGAGTCTTTGAGTCTTTTTCTGTCACTTTATTTTCTGCAAATTGAGTTTTGCGGTTGTGTTTTGATGTAACTGGTAAGTGTTGAAATCTTTTGTTAGGTTTTTGGTTTTCTGCATTGTTGGTTTTTTCTTGTTCTGTGTTAAATTTTGGGTGTGTAACTTGATTTGTAAAGTGCAGTACAGTTGGGAAATCTTCTCTTAGTTTATTAAGGCTAGGGTATATGTCAGTTGTCCTCTGATGAAATATCTCTTTGACTTTAGAAGGGAGCTTTTCAAAAACAACAGCTTGAATGATCCAAGCTGTTTCTGCAATGTTTAAATTATTGTTTTTAAGTTGTCCCATGAGACATTCAAACTCACAGTAAAAATCAAAGAGGTCACCATAGTTGTCTTTTGGGGTTCGCATGTTCATTACTTTAAGAGCCAAATCATGTATAATTTCATCCTTATTCATGTAATTTCTGTTAAGTAATTCTATTGCTACAGAATAAGAAGTACCTATGGCTGGTAGTGATTCCACTAATCTTAAGGCTGGGCCTTTCAGATAGTTCACTAAATAACTAAATTTATCAACATCTGTAATGTAGTTTTTATTACCTATAAGGCTATGAAATTTTTCAATAAAAGATTGAAATTTGGCTCTGTCACCCTCAAAAGTGGGTACTGCAAGTGTAGGCAATTTTGATTTTAGTTCATTGCCCTCAGCCACATTGGGAGGGCTAAATGAAGCATTTCTTGTAGCTTCTAAGAAGCTTTCGTATGTGTCTTCTTTTTTGCACTCATCAAGTTGGTTTTGAATTTCAGAAATATAGTTGTTAATTTTTGTAATGTAATTTTCATTGTCAAGTAGGAGAGTAGAATACTCATCATCTGTTAGTTCAATTGTGTCATCAATTTCTGTAATTATGTCTTCATCTAGTATGAAATTTCTTGTTTGTAACGAGTAATAGAATTTAATGTTGTTTCAAGATCATATCTTGTAGGTTCCTTTTGTTTGAAATCATTGTACAGTTTGGTGATGACACCTTTACGTGCTGATTTTTTCCTCATTAATTTTTTGTGATTTTGAGATGGTGCCGTAGCCCCAAGGTCTGTGTTTTTGTTTTCTTGGTCTGGGTTTCTTACCCTTTTGTCCAAGTCTTCCATAATTGTTGTTAGTGTTAAAGTTCTGAGTTTAATTTTATGATGTTGAGCAAGTTAAATTACTGTACAGTAATAAGTTTTTTATATAACCTGCGCCACAGGTTAAATTAAAAATTCACAATGTTTTTAGTTAGGATAGGCCTTGAGTGTAAAGAGTAAGGCCTACTTTAAGAGGTAGGCCTATTATGTAAGGTAAAGTTAGGTGGGCCTACTAAATAGGCCTATTTGTTGGGCCTACCAAGTAGGCTTATGTTTGGGCCTATTATTTTATAGGACCTCAAATGAGTTAAGCCTGTTAAATTAACAAGGCTTAGTTTTGAATTTGAAGAGTAGGACCTATTAAATAGGCTTAATGTTGCGGGCCTATTATTTTTAGGACCTAAAATAAGTTATGCCTGTTAAATGAACAAGCCTTTGTTTTCGATTAGTGTAAAGGTAAAGGAATCGGTTCCCAGTTGCTTAGGCCACCATATGAAAAAACTATAGTGGGGTTGAGGCCTACTGAGTTAAGCCTAGCCACTGCGTGTGTCAGTGTAAATTTTAGAGGGGTTAGTTCCCCATACACAGGGCCACCATTTGAAAAAACTATATAGGGCTATGGGTTGATTGCCTGTGCCCTCATCCGTTGGAAATTTCCAACAGACTTCAGTGGAGGGTTACCGACAAAAGCCCTATGCTTTTTCGTTAGAGAGTTATAATATGTAGGTCTTTAAAGGACCTCTTTATATTTATATTGATTACGGTAATTCTAGCATCGGGATTGGGAAAGCAGTATATTAAATGAAAATAATTGCCACCTTATTTTTGCTGGGTCTTTGTTTGTTTCGATGTAGGGTGACGGTCATTTTCGGTGTAGGGCCGCCACGATGGGTTACGCGGCGAATTTACTTAAGGTAATTAATATAGGCAGTCACTATATAAACCCCTGAAGGAATAGGCCTATCCTTTTATAGTCATTAGGTTTTATATTATAAGGAATTCACTCAGACTTGAGGGAAAACAAACACGTCTTCCGTTTAAAGCGTTCGCTTGATAAACAGCCCTGAGAGCCGTTCCTTGGTTCGCTTGTATTATTTGCCGACTAGCAAATTTTGTTTGTCTACTTCTTTGGTAGACTAAACAATAAATTGGGTTTTCTTGTTGCTATGTGAGGCTGATTCATACATACAGGTTCTTTGTACGTATGGCAATTCAATTATTTCATTCCCAATTGGCTATGTCGCCAATCCCGAGGCAACTTTGTATAGATATTTAATTCAATTAATTAATTAATTTATATTTAATTATGAAATAAATGTACCACATATGATACCATGTTGTGAGCGCGTATAGTTTTTCCATAGTAACCATAATATCATAGGGCCGAATCAATATCCGAAGTTCGAAATTTCACCCCTTATAGGCTGATGCACCCTAAATTGTAAATGCATTATAGCTAGGGCCTACTGGAGTAAAATATTATATAGGATCTGGTAGGCTGCATCCAGTTCAAAAATTTGAGATAACTTTCAGATTAGAGATACTATGGATGTCAAAAAATTGACATCCTCCAATGTGGATGCAGATGTCAAAAACTGACATTTGTGGATGTGGATGTGGTTGCAGATATTCAGCTTTTATATATATATATACACAGGTGTGAGAAAATTGCTGATGTTCCGCAGATGCAGATATTTGTAACATTAAGATGGTGCAATTAAACTACAAGTTTTGAAGGAGTTTGCATAGTTAGGAAGGATTCCTGAAACCTCCCAAATCCCTCAGTAGGGCATGGGAGGTCTCAGTAATACCATTGGGCCTCAGCCTTCAGAATTACTAAAATGTTTGCTTCTTTTTTTAATCAATTATAACATTTGAAATTCTCTCAATATAAAGAATAATTTGAACTCAGAGGTAATTATTGATACATTACCAAGGCTGTAGCCAGAGCTTAAAAACAGATGAGGCAAAAATATCCCTACTAGGGGGTCTGGGGCCATGCTCCTTCAAAAGATTTTTTTAATCCTAGCACAAAATCATGAACTTTGAGTGTATGGTAACTGAGAGTGAATTGGGCAATAATAACTTCATTTAAATGTTGCTACTCTATGTTCAATTTCCTCATTGATCCAAACTGTCTGTTAAGCCAGATGAGGTGGCCACCTCATCTGCCTCAATGTGGCTATGGGTATGATTACACATCTAAAATGAGAGAGAAAGTATCTCACTTCTCCTTGATGGTGTGGTAGGTGATCCTATAGTTTTATTCTTATTGTTGGTGTTTTGTATTACTTAAATTTATTATGGCCACATTTAACTTGTTTTAAATCACTTAAAATTATCATGTAAATATCATAATCATCTTTTGAATGCCTGCTTTCCTTTTATAAAGACCTTATTGATAAACCTAACTTCAGTTATCAATATGTGTCACAAAAGGCTATGAACTAAATTGTATTTTTAACTGTCTTATGAGCAAAAATGTTAATGTAGACACACATCCAAAATTTTAGAACCTTAATTATTATTAACTTCTCTCTCATTTCTGGCATCACTGCAGTTGTGGATACCTGTGGGTCCACTGATGCCAGTGTGGGGTGATAATCCATAAATGTTTTTTGTTGTTTCCTTCATCAGGGATTTGTTTTTGGCTGGGATGTTTGCATAGTGAAGTGAATTTGAATGAAGCTTTTTCTCCCACAACATCTGGGAAACTCCTACCCAACATAACATCTGGGAAGGAGAAGATCAACAGGATTGCTATTTTGGTGTCTGGTGAAGATGAGGAGAAGCTCCTTGGAGTTACAAGAAGTACCTGCTGGAACAGGAGAGGAGATGGCCAGAGCAATTGTCAAGTTGGTTATAGAACATGGCCTGGTGGATAAAATTGCAGGACTCCCTTTAGACACCACAGCATCAAACAATGTAGTCCATGCTGGTGCTTGTGTCTAGATTGAGCAAATGCTGGAGAGGGAGTTGTCGTACTTAGCCTGCAGACACCACATTCATGAGCTTGTGTTGGCCGATGTGTTTTGAACTTGCATGGGAGCATCATGTGGACCCAATGTGCTCTTCTTCAAAAGATTCCAAGATTGTTAGGATTTCATTGACCATAATGATCTGATCTCACCAAAGGATTCTGATGACACCTGCATCAGTTTCATACATCTACTGACATCCTTGAATGCTTCAGCCATGAACTATTTGAATTGAATTTAATAACCTTTATTAATAATAAAATAAATACATTGGTTTTACAATTTATGATGATATAAATAATTGTGAAGCTGGACTATAATTTATTTAATTTGGCCCTTAAGCTTTAGGCTTTACTGGGCTAGTTTATGAAGGACATTCTGACTTGTGACTGTCATCCATGAAAGGACTTCTTCTTTCTCTTCGCCCGTTCCCGCCTCTATGCAGGGTCGGCGTTTCTGACCAGCCTCCTCCACACAGCCTGGTCCTGGGCTTCTTCCTCCGACAAACCCTTCTCCCTCAAATCGTCCCTCACCTTCTCCATCCACCTTCGCTTCAGTCTGCCTCTCTTTCTCCTGCCATGCACCTCCATATTCATCATTCTCTTACCCACATAATCTTCGTCCCCTCTCATCACATGTCCATACCATTTCAGTCTACTTTCTTGTATCTTCCTCGAGATTTCTCCAACCTTTGTTGTGCCCCTTATCCTTTCATTCCTTACTCTATCCAACCTTGTCACTCCGCACATCCATCTCAGCATTCTCATCTCCGTTACATCTAGTCTTTTCTCATGGTCTTTCTTTATAGCCCAAGACTCAGCCCCGTACATCATAGCTGGTCTTACCACAGTCTTATACACCTTTCCCTTAACCCTTGCGCCTATTCTTCGGTCACACAACACCCCTGAAACTTTCTTCCAATTTTTCCAACCAGATTGCACTCTGTGTGTTATTTCTGTGTCCAGCTCACCGTCCTCAGCCACTGTCAATCCCAAGTACGTAAACTTACTTACTCTCTTTAACCTCGCTCCCTCTAAACTAATTTCTGAGTCTTGATTTTCGTAGAACCTCAGGTACTCCGTTTTCTTTCTGCTGATTTTCAACCCTCTGTCTTCAAAAGCCCTCCTCCATTTCTCCAATTTTCTTTCTACTACTTCTCTCCTGTTGCTGCACAGAACAATATCATCTGCAAAGAGCATACACCAAGGGGATTGATCTTTTATCCCCTGGGCCAACACATCCATAATCAAAACAAAAAGGTACGGGCTCAAAGAAGATCCCTGATGTAGACCAACCCTCACGGGGAACCATTCTGTTACACCTACACTACTCCTAACCTGGGTCCTTGCTCCTTCATACATACTTTCCACCAACCTAACGTACTTCTCCGGCACACCTTTCTCTCTCATACACCTCCAAACCTCCTGGCGTGGCACTCTATCATATGCTTTCTCTAGGTCGATGAAAACCATGTGCAGTCCCTTTTGTCGCTCCCGGTGTTTCTCCATCAACTGCCTCAGTGCAAAAATCGCATCAGTTGTTCCCCTACCTGGCATAAAACCCAACTGCTCTTCCCCCACGGTTGTCTCTTCTCTTAACCTTTTCTCTATAATCCTTTCCCAAACCTTCATCGTGTGTGACATAAGCTTTATTCCCCTATAATTTCCACAATCCTGGATGTCCCCCTTCTCTTTGTAGATAGGTACGAGTGTACTATCCCCCCACTCCTCCGGCATTTCCTTTTGTTCATATATCTTCTGCATCAGATCCCACAATAGATCTATGCCTTCATCTCCCAAACAATTCCACGCCTCCACTGGTATCCCATCCGGTCCCAATGCCTTCCCCTTCTTCGTTCCTTTCAACGCCACCTTCACCTCCTCCCTACTCACTCCTGAAGTTAACCCTTGATTTGGGACACCATCTTCAAAAATAACCCTTGGGTTTTCCTCATTTAACAGATGTTCAAAATAACTCTTCCATCTATCCATGATTTTATCCTGATCCTTTAAGACCACTCCCTGACCATCCTTTACCTGTTTAATTTGAGTAAAATCTTTACTCGCCTTATCCCTAGCCTTCGCTATTCTAAGGATCTTTCTCTCTCCCGCCGGTGTCTCCAACTCTTTATATACTTCATCCATCGCCTGCGCCTTGGCTCTTGCCACTCCCTTCTTCGCCTCCTTTTTCGCCTGCCTATAGCTTTCTCTATCCTCTTGTCTACCAGATGTGTCCCACTTCTTTTTAGCATCTTTCTTCCTTTTAATCACCTCCTGAACCTCTTCATTCCACCACCACGTCTCTTTATCTTCAGGGGGTCTTCTACCTGATGTTTTGCCCAGTACTTCCTCACCAACTCTCAATATCACCCGGCTGTTCTCCTCCCACCATTCTTGTACACTCTCCAACGACCTTACTTCTTCCAAAACCTTCTCCTCAAATTTCCTTTTCTGGTCTTCTTTCTTCAGTCCCTACCACTTTATCCTAGGTGTCACCTGTTCTTGCCTTCTTTTCCTACCACTCTTAAACGACCAATCCATCACCAGGATTCTATGTTGCGCCGCCACGCTTTCCCCATTTATGACTTTGCAGTTCTTAACTTCTTCCAGATGGGATCTCCTGCACATTATCATATTAAAATATGTTGTTCAGTTTTGGTGCCTGTATTTGCGTGAGGATATTGATAGGTTGGAAAGGGTTCAGCAATGGCAATGTGCCACGAAACTAATTCTGTCACTGCAACAAGTCTTACAAAGATAGGATTAAAGAGTTAAACTTGCATTCACTTGAAACTAGGCGATTAAGAGTGGAGCTTATTGAAGTTTTCAAAATTGCTAATAAAATTGATAATGTAAATTTTGACATTGTTCATTTTCAATAATAGCAATACTCGTAATAATGGATTTAAATTACGTGGCATATGTTTCATTACTAACGTTGCTAAAAACTTTGTTTAAAGTACAGTAGTTGATAAATGGCATAATCTTCCCGCATCCATCATGAACTCTACCAGCGTTAATATGTTTAAAAACCATTTAGATAGGCATTTTAAAAATATTAACATTTAAAGTAATAAAACAATTAGCAACAGGAGCTCTGGTGGTAATGGTCGAGGTTTGAGTCTGTTGATGATTAGTGCCATCGTGTGATATACCAGCAATAAAATTATATTAAAAAAATTAGACTAGCCAAACTTAGATCTATGTAGCTTGTAGCATAAACTAACCAACTTTTTTGTTATACTCTTCATACTTTTTTTTTTCCTCATCCTCTTTACTTGCATGTCTGTAGTTTACATGGTATGGCAATGTTTCTTTGAGTTAAGACTGTGTTTGCATAGTTTGTAAGCATTCTTATTTTACTTCTTTTCATCTTTCACCCCTTTCCTATTCTCTTTGACTATTTTTCTGATTTGTCAGCAGTGGCTGGTGGGTGATGATGGTGAGTCTTTCTCTCTCTTTTTCTGAATGAATGTTAACCCATGAATGATAGGTTTTGCTTAATTAACCCTTTATTCTCTTCTTTTAACTCCCTACTCTCTCCTTTCTCTCAGGCTAACCTTAAAGTGGATCTTAGGGTCTTTGTTAGCCTTGGCTTCTGTAGATCTGTATAACTACTACAGCTCATCCATTTGTTTATGTGGGAAGCTGATTTGGTGAATGTGAAGCTTTGAACCCTAGGAGCCCTTCACAATGCTAGATGAATGTTGAAAGAATGATCTTGAATTGCTTCAAATGTTGGAAATGTTTGAACAAGAAGAGAAGATGGCTACCAGGGCTGCTCAAACTGCAGTGAAGGAAGCAATGCTTGTGGTATTTCTTGGGTGATGATTGGGCAGGCATTCTTCAATTCACAATTCTCCCCTGAAGAGGACGACAGGGTGGAAAGTTTGAAGAAGCCACCACTGCATAAGCCATTGAAGCATCTGGAAGGGAAAGTGGTCAGTTTCCAAGGGAAAATCCTTTCCAACTTTGTCACCTCAAAGATGAAGTTCTTGTTCTCAGCTTTGGCAGTTGACAGAGGATTCCTCCAAATGGGATGAAGACCTGTCCTATTATGAGGGGTCGAAGAGAGTGTCAGCATTACCACTTGTCAGCGACAGAGTAGAGTGGGGAATTGCCTGATCAAGGAGTTCAACAACTTCCTCATGATTAGTCATGAAGGATGAAAACCAAAAACACCTCTTGAAAGAGGTTGCTGCTCATTGGAAAGCATACTTAACTACAAAGAAATTGGATCTCATGAAGTGGAGTCTGGTATGCTTTCCAGTAAGCTTTTCTATCGATGACAAAGTAATTTTTGTACTTTTTTATTGTGTAGTTCATTATATTATATGTGTTTGTGTATTGTTGTTGCATTTCTATATCTATGAAAAAGGTGGATTGATTATTTGTTTTTTAGCAGCTGTATTTGTTACCATTGTAGACAGGGTAACAACCCTTTATACAATAAACTATTCATTCACATTACATTACAGTTTCCTAATTTTTCCTTAAGTCATTTTTCAGTTTGTCAAAAAATTATGCAAACTTGCAGGGCCCCTAAATATTGACTGATACGGTACTCATGAAATTTCACCCACAGTACTCAGTTTGCAGCTAGAAACGAGGGCAACAATGTGGAATGGGAAAATTCAAAATTTTGTGGAACACCATATTGCTCACCCTGAATTTTTTACATTTTGGAGTTAAAGATTTTTTTTTAAATTTTTGTGAAAATGAATAAGGGCCTTCAAGTGGTCTCAACTGGCAGCTCAGTCGCCCTTCTCAGTAACTAGAAGCAGCTGCCATGACTCCACTAACAGAGTATCCATTAAGTGAACTAAACTAGTGTAACTAGTTATACAAACCACTTACCAGCATTACACACACACACACATTTCAACATCTCTAGCCCTAGTCTAAGTTATACCACATGTGGATGTGGTTGCCTGATATTCAATTATTTAATTTATATAATTATGTGGATGCGAGTGTAGAAAAATTGTAGATGTTCTGTGGATGTAGATATTTGCAATATCTCTATTCCAGATTAAGAAAGAACCCACTCACCTTAGTTGAAAAGATGTGATCTCACTGGATCTCCAGTCTTCATCAGTTAATTAGCTGTTATATTATTAGTAACTTTTGTTATTGTATGGTAGACTGTTAGTTCTTATTAAAAATTTAAGACGTCCTTTGAAAACATACTAAAATGAATTTGGTATGGTATCCTAATATAATGACTTGAGTGAGTCCCATTTGGTTGATTTGCCTCTAGGCCTAAGTTGACAGTGTTTACATTTTGAGATTTGAGAATTATACAAGTATAGTATATTAGTATATGAAGTTATTAAAATGAATGAGTGAATAATGAATAGTTCTTTGTTTAAAAAATAAAATTTTTATAATTTTCGTTGTTCTAATAATTTTAACATAAAATGAGTAATTGTGAAATTGAACTACTGTACTTATTTTATTTAATTTGGTCCTTAAGCTTTACAGAATATTTGCTTTCCCATAAAGTATTTTTGTCTCTCATAAGGTTAGGTTGACTTAAGCATCACAGTTTACTTTCATTAGAAATATTTACAAGATTTGAAGTAAAATTCAGTTTTAAAAGATGACACTGAGATAAAAGATAATTGCAATGTTGATTACTTTTGTAATTAAAATATTTTTCAGCCTTGTCAAATGTACCAGACTGCCCTAATTTAGTAGGTCTATCTAATGTAAATATCTAGTATGTAGACCATCAGTGTAAAAATAGCTTCTGCAATCTGTCAAAGGATTAAGTCATGAGTGTATTTAAAATGGAGTATAGTTTTAGTTAAATGGGAAAGAGCATCAAAAGTTTTTGATGAACATGCTTAATTATAGCAATGTAAGCTAGATTTACTTAGTCTTAAAGTTTGAGTCTTACAAAATTTTGCTTTTCAGTGTGGTTGTTCTAAGGCTGCATGCTTCAGATTACAAGGCAATAAAAACTGCAAAACTTTCAAAACAAAAAGAAACCATTTCACATTCTTCCTCTGTCAAGATAAGTGAAAATGATTTTAAGCAGGTTTCAACTAACACAGAAATTCTTCCTTGCGGAGAAAAAGATGATGATGGAATTAAAATTTTGGAGGCTTTAGCTGCGTCTGGCTTAAGATCAATTCGGTATGCGAAAGAAGTGGGTGGGATTGCGGAGATAATAGCAAATGATATTTCCGCACGAGCCGTAGAGTGTATGAAGGAAAACATGGAAAAAAATGGAGTTCATCATATCGTAAAACTGAGCCAGAATGATGCTAGGTAAGAGAAGTCAGTTTTACTATTGTCAGTTTATAGTACTTGAGTTTAATTGAAATATGCAAATATACTAACATTTGTAGCTGTCACTGCTGCATGTGTCTAACTGTAGAACTAAGAGGAATCAAATTTTGTATAATACTAAAGATACCCTTACTCAAAATTTGTGGCTTAAGTACTTATACCCTTTTGGTTTTTGTTGGTAAAATCACATTCACAGTCTTAAATCTTAGTTACGTTGGTCTAACATTTACTCATGCCTCAGTAGTTTGCTTTTCGTTTAAGAATAGTTATTAAAACTAAAGTTGCCAAGACCATTACAAATGTCTTGATGGAGGATAAGTTGTTTTTGTAAGGTGAACTATATGTTAGGTTTCACACTGTCATTTTCATAAGCTTTTAGTAATTAAAGTGTATAAAATATATTTCCTGTCATTCTAATTTTGCATTTTGTGAAAGATATATGCAATGTGTAGCTACTGTGCAAATTATTTGAAAAACCAGAGGCGATGTATTTTTGGGAATTTAAGCTTTCTTTAGCCCCTCAGATTAATTCACCATTGGTGGTTAAGAGTGAAGTACATGAATTTTAAAACCAATTTTTTTTCTGCTTTCAAGTTTGTTTTTTAGTGTGTGTATGTGCATGTGTGTGTGAGCATGCTCACGATTAAAGTAATAATAATAATCTTTATTTAGAAAGAACACATTATAAGCACACCGGACAAAAAATTAGTCACCCCTCTCAGAATGTACCTAATAACGTGTGACGGCGCCTCTGGCCTTGATAACCGCACGAATCCGGCGAGGCAGAGACTCTACGAGGTTGTGCATGTACTGAACATCGATTTGCTGCCACTCGTTCATCAGCCGGTCCCGAAGTTCCGCCAGAGTCCTGCGCTTCACTTTCTGTTTCCAGCCTGAACAACACCTTCGACGCATTCAGGATTAAAGGCTTCATTGGACCTGCGATGTACTCGTCGCCTCCCATCATTGGAGAACAAACAAAAACGGGACTCATCGGACCAAATTACACGTTTCCAATCTGCCGCAGTCCAGTTTTTGTGCCTCTGAGCCCATTTATAATGTGCCAATTTGTGACTTGCTGTTAACAGCGGCCTCTTCCGTGGTACCCTGCTCCAGATGTCCATCGCATGCAGTTCTCGTCGCAATGTCCGTTCGGAAATTGGTCGCTGGAGAACCTCATTGGTTTCTTGGAGCAATTGTTCTCTGGTTTGAAAACGATTTGCAGTTACTAGACGAGAAACATGGCGGCGGCCCCTATTGTCGAGAATTGTTTTCCGGCCACAGTTACGCCGTCGATTGTCAGTTGATTGCGAACTACTACACTCTTTGTAAACTCGCTGGACGGTACGCGTTGACACACCAACAAATTGGGCTACTTCAGACATTTTGTGTCCGTGGGCTCTGCCAAACACGATGGCTCCTTTTTGCCACTGAGTAACGTCTGCCTCACGACCCATTTTGCAGACTATATCCAACACACACTTTGTTCTTCACCACCTCACGAAATAGATCTGATCCTGTGTGCTACGTCACCGCTACTTGTCACTTACCAATGCTACATCAGCGCCCTCTGTGTGACCTTGAACTTCCTACTATCGGTGCTATTAGGGGTGACTAATTTTTTGTTTTGTGTGCTTATAAGATATACATTACATCCATATAGGTTTACACAATGTTGGCAGTAACATTTAATTTTGTAATTTTTTTTAGTGAAAAGTAGTTTAATTACACTATTCTTATCGGAATATGCCATTGGGAAGCATGACAGCTTCTTATTTCTCTCTCTGATGAAAATGCTTGATTTTCATGTGAAGCTTATGTTTAAACTTGTTTGGTTCACTCATTTTGATGGTTTTCTAGTTTAAATACTATACTCAGATTTTGGAAAAGATGGTCCATTTTTATGTTCTCTAGTAAATTTAATTGCTATTACTATAGTATATATATTATTACCTTACTCTTTGCTAGAGAAACATGATTGAAGCCTAATAGTGAAATCTTTCCAGATTTCTTATTCAAAGTTAAAAGGATAATGAGGAAACAATGAACCGGTATTAGTCATCAAAATATCCATAAAGTTTAGTTATTAGGCAATATTCAGGGTAGCATTACCGCTGAATCTGATGTTACTCTCTTTGTAGGTTGCCCCAGGCAAATAAAGTGAGCCAACTGTCAGTACATCACTTTTCTCTAGATAACTTTTTTTTTAAATTTCTTCTTCTTTTTCTAGTCTTATCATGTATCAAAACCGGGAGTTCAGTAAACGATTTAGTGCAATTGACTTGGATCCTTACGGCTCTCCTCACACTTTCCTTGATGGGGCAGTGCAAAGTGTGGTTGATGGAGGACTCCTGTTAATTACATGTACAGACATGGCGGTACTGTGTGGCAATTCTCCTGAAACATGTTATCTGAAATATGGTGCCATATCTATGAAGCACATGGCTTGTCATGAAATAGTAAGTCTCTCGTGCAGTAACAGCATTTCGCACGAGAAAATTGAAAATAATACGCTGCTCTTGCGCATTAGCAGATTTATATTTAGGAAATAACTTTTTTGTGCTTATTGAAATGTACATTTTTAATCATTATCGTTTTTGTTGTAAAGTTTCCAAAGTAAAATGTAATCACCCATTTTAGTTCTTGCATTTTTTTTTTAAGATTATGGTAGTTTAAACAATGTCAAAATTATTTTAAAATAGATGATTTTTTTTTCGAACTTAGCATTTTTCCTCTCCAAGCACTGGTGGTCAAGAGTAAAGTATATAGGAATTATAAAACATACCATTCTAACTTTTACATTTAACGCTTTCCGGCCCAGTGGTTCCATATGGACCCGTAATAATGTTTTTGCATAAATCACATAATTTTGCCTATTGACTCCATTTGGGCCCACACTCTGAAAAGCATTGTGCAGCTTATCTGTCCTTCCTACAGCATTTTTGTGAACAAGGCAGCGTTAGTTTGAGAATGGCAGGCGTTTATTTGCGAGTTACTGTTACTCAATACTGTAGTTCCACTTATATGTTACACAATTACAAATACGGTTAGGTAGACTAGCCATGAGTGGATCTTCGGGTCTTTTTTTAGTCTAAAAACATTATAGGAAATTGTCACTTTATTGATTTAGAAGTAGAAAGTAACCGCCAGAGTACCATTGCCTGCCAAAGTATAGGTGATGTACATTTGCATACTGTGGCTAGGTTTTATTGATGTGAAAGTGTGACAATATAACTACTAGAAGCTTATAAGGTACGGCCCCTGGTACTGCTTTGTGTGTAAAGTATATGGGAATCTAATGTACTAAGTCTAGTCCTTAGTTGTTAATGTTAATAAAAAAAGTAACATCCATGGCCTATATTCCTCAAGGAAGTCATGGGTAGGAACCCCAGTCAGTTAAAATCGGGGTGGCCGGTCTGTCGTGACGTAAGATACAGAAAAGACAACCGTTCACTGTAGGGAGCACTGGGGTTCGAACTCACGACTCAGCGGAGTCTCAGCACTGCCGGGCGGCGCCCTAACCGATCAAGCCACGAGACGTTCATAGTAATAGAAACTGACACCGTTTGATACATGCACAGACATTTGTCATTGTTCATTTTGTTCATAACTTACAGTTGTCCATCTTTTATTAAGTTACCATTGCTTTTTCTCTAATTGGTGGTACAAAAGGAGAACTAATTTGAGGAATTGGTTTAGGAAGTTTCTTATTGCCCTTCTTTTAATTCGTAATCGACAGGAATCTGTTAAGGCTTCTATTTTGTTTCTCGTTAATATTATCGTCTTTTCCTGGTCCTTTTCACTCTTATGTGGATGGTTGCGATTCCTCTACTATATCGGTGGCTTTCTTGAAAATAGGATGGCTAAGCAGGTTTCTCAAAATATAGGTAAATAAACCTTTGAATGACCATATTTAGAGGAGAAAGCTGTCACAGGCATCATATCTCGTATCCGTCTGTAGATGTCAATGTACGTATGATTTAATTACCCAAACAAGTTAAAGGTTAATAATGCTTTACAGGGAATACGAATCATCCTTCAATGCATCGAGGCCAATGCCAACAAATACGGACGTTACATCGTTCCTCTGTTATCCATGAGTGTGGACTTTTATGTCAGAGTATTTGTCAGGATATTCACGAGCCAATTAAAATGCAAAGAAAGTTTTTCCAAGGTGAGTTTTAATGATGCCTGCTAGACTTTAGGCCAGGTCGAAATTTTTTATTTCTTACGTACATAGTGTGAGGTTGTTCAGTCAATCATAGTAACACCCTGGTAAAATATTTTTGAATTCTGAGGACCCCTACCCCCCCTACCGGTTTCAGTTATTTCAGAAAATTTGTAAAATTCGAGATAATTTGCGATTTACTTCGAAATTTTTTTTATTACAAAAAAGTTCGCTTATAAAAGTTATATTTATTTTTTAATGAAATTTTTTTTAAAAAATACAAAAATGCATGAAAAAAAATTTAATACATAAATTTTTAGCTATTATTGGTAGAAATTTAGGAATTAAGAGACAGAAATTCAATAAAATTTTTGACCTAAAACTGGTTTTTTTATTCCTTCCATTGACCTTTCCTCTCAAAAGTAGGCAGTTCTTTTCTAGACTAAAGTATTTAAAATAAGTTCTTGAACAACTACGTTATAGCAATCATTCTCACTTATTTTACCCTGTGCTTTAGATTCTTCCTCTCTAACAATAAAATGGAAGTGCCTTACATCATCAGCTTTTGATGGCGTCATGGCAGATGAAAATTTTGCTGGATATCCGAAGGCTGCATTGTGGCTTCTTTTTCTAGTAGCCATAATTTAATTTAATAAGATTTTAACTATATTTTATTTATTACTGATATTTTAAAATTAAATAACGTATTTTAATACAAACTTTTAACATTTTAGGTACCTAAATAGGAATCTGGAACGAAAAAAACAAAAATAATGTAATATTAGGTCTTATATCCGGTGCTATGAGTCAGCACCGGATTTAAGACCCTACCCCCTACCCCCCGATCTCAAAAAAAGTTAGTGAATGGTCTATTCTGATGTAATTCGTGCCGGGGAACCCGATTTTGGCCATCCGAAAGCAAAAAAATTAATATTTATGGTCGATTTTTACGATTTTCTATTTTTGGCCTATTTCCCATACAAATTCATATGGAAAAAAGTGAGTATCGGTTGGGGGGTGTAGCGAAGGTCCCACAGCCTTGATTTTTGGTGTGGATACTACTATTATAAAATGATCAACCTCACAATATGTACCTAAGCAAAATCTTGACCTTGACCCCTTTTCGACCCGGCCTACCTGAGTGCTAGTGTAATTTAACATTCACAAACGGTTAAAAGAAAGTCGATTACACTGTTAAGAGAACGGCCAGTTTTAAATGTCATTTGTGTCGGTCAGTTTTTAAATCGACCAATCAGATTTATTGTGAGTTTTCTCATTTACGAGAAGTTGGATTAAGGGAATAAAACAATAAGTAATGGATTTATTAGAAGCACGATCTTTCGGCCTATTCTAAGGTCTTCATCGGACCTGATGATGACTTCTGTATTTGATCTCATTTGAATTAAAAGGCGTTTGATGACGATAAGTCGTACTGCTTTGATATCAATTTATATATTTTTTGGTCGTGCATTTAACTTAAAAAAGATCTATAAATTAAGATTATTGTGGTTATTTCCTCTCATTAGTTAAAAATTCGTTGACTTTTGTATAAATAATAATCCATCTTTCACTTCGAATAGTAATAATCGCTCTTTTCTTAAAAAGATTATATAAAAAACTCTTTTTCAGCGCTCTTGGATAAATCGGTGCACGAGGTGCGAATCCACAACCTTTCAACAACTGGGGCATGTAGTTAAAAATAAAGAAAGCGTTAAGTACCAGCTCAGTACCCCAACAGTTGGCCCCACTTGTCCTCACTGCGGTGGAACACATCGCACGGGTGGCCCCATTTGGACGGACCCCATTCACGATCAGAATTTTGTCTCTCGCCTCAAGGCCACTATTTCTGAAGGCACTCCCCTCGGTACCCTGAGGCGAATCGAGGGAACTCTCACTCTGATAGAGGAGGAGCTACCCGATGCTCCCCTCTATGTCGTTTTTGACAAAATCTTGAAAGTACTCCGAATGTCCTGCTTCAAGATGAAGGAGTTTTCGTCAGCCATTCTAAACGCCGGTTACAGGGTGTCACCGACGCACGCGGCCAGAAATGGGCTCAAAACCGACGCTCCGTATTCCGTTATTTGGGACATTTTGAGGGCCAGAGAGAGACTGCGTCCCATCTGTAAAGATAAATTGCCCGATGACCATCCTGCAAAAGCTATTCTGAGGATCGGCGAAAAATACTCCAACTCGTATACTACCAATACTTCCGAACACAGTTCTACGCCAATTAGTTTTGAAATTCATCCTGGGTCAATGTTCGAGTCTGTTAAATCAAAAGTACTTCGTTTCCAAGTGAATCCCCACGAATGTTGGGGACCAAAAGCGCGGTCCGTTACGAGTCTGTTTCACGGAGATCTTCAAGAAAAGAGCAAGAGGAAACAAGGAATGAGGAAGAGGTACAAGAGATTGAAATGCGAAGGCGAATCAACCGCCCAATTCAGCGAGACTGACAAAAAAGAAAACGAGGAACCCATTTAAGTTTTTAAAAAAAAATTTGTATATTTTTTTTAAAAATATAAAAAACTGACTGCGATGCGGCGCCTTTGATTTCTGCCTCGCATAAGATTAAGTGCTTTTGATGTTAGGGGACATTGAGGCTTCGTTTAACATACTATTTCCCATAGCATAATTTAATTCACTTTACTTTAAATTGCATTCACCTTTTGTTGACTTGTCTACTAAATTTTTAAGATCGCACTGCAAATTATCTCAAGTTATCTAGGAAACTAATTGCTTTACCTGCAGTTTCAGTATCGTCGGCAGATTTAGAAATTTACTTAATAAATTGATGTCAAGATCGTTAAGATACTTGTATTATAAGAGATTGTACACCATTCGACCAGGGGAGTACTCTGTGGGTGACGTTAGGCAGGAGACATGGAGTGCTGGAACTCCCGTTTCTCCTGTCACTGTCCTCTGTAGCCGATTTTTTTCCGTGTCTCATCTACTCCGTGAAGCGCACACCTCCTCCTCTTCACTACACGTACATGCATTTTGCACACTAGACAATCTTGAAAATTTAAAAAAAAAAAAGGAATCTTGATCCGCGGAGACCTTGATTTCGGCTCTCTCCTTATATAAGTTGGGGTGGGCATATTTACGAGCGCATACCCTTGGCCCCCCCCCCCTTCCTGCATAGAAAAACAAAATAGGAAAATGCTGGTACCAAAAATTATCCTTGCAGAATACGGTCTTGGGTTGTAAAATTCCCGGGAACTTGGAGAATGGTAAATTTCTACTAAGAAACTTGGGAATATTCAAAAACTTGCAATTTTTATAAAACGAACAGTTAGTTGCCTGTTCTTGGATCAGGGTACTCTCTCTAATTGATAAAAGTGCAGAATAATGCAGCCAAGAAGAGCAATTCAATATGCAGTTGGTGGTGTTAACAAATGATCCCCTACAGTAATCAGTATGATACCGGTATCTGGCAGTAGTGTGGAGTTGATGTTCAAATGGAATCACCCACTCCTTAAAATTTCTTTTAACCCCAAAATTATTTCACAATAAGGAAATTCTCCGAATGCTGAAATGGAAACTCATGTGAAAATAATTCTTACCAATTAGTGAATATTAAAACACGAATTTCCTGCATACTGATTTCAGGCTATTTTTAGCCGGGTATAATCCCATTAAACACGCCTGAACTCGATAAAAACGATACAAGTAGTTACAACTTCATTTGTTGCTGGAAAATGTTTAAATATATTATATACTCTTTATTGCCAAATATATCTAATAAACCTTAAAAATTAAAATTCCCAAAATTCCCGACGCATTCAGAGTAACCGAAACTTTCCAGGGGAAGTTTCCATCCTTTTGCAACCCTAGCCCGGCCTGAACACCGCTCGTTACTTTATCCTACCCAGCCACCTCTTTACCCATTGTTTTCTACCAGTTAACCAATTATCAATCCAATTAAGAACTTGGCCCCTTATTCCTTGAGCTCTAAGTTTTCCTAACGATCGTTTATGCGCAACTTTATCAAACGCCTTTCGAAAATCTAAATATATCCTACCGAGTACCGTCCTATTACAATCGTAAATACCGATGACATCATGGATAAATTCTAACAAATTTGTTAGATTTATTTCTGCGAAACCAGTGCTGACTATGTTTAATAAGGTGCTCGACCACAGGATCTCGAACAACTGACTGTGAAAGCTTTCCACTGATAGAAACTAGACTAATAGGCCTATAATTTCCCATTTAATCTACTGTTGCGATAGATTGTCTTATTTACTTTCATCAGTGCGAAATACTGGCTGTTCTGTTCTGGGAACTTTGTTTAATTATACAGACTGCGCAGGGAAAACTTGTTCCTTTCAACGAGAATATTTTAATATTTTTTTTTTGTTTGAGGAATTTAAATAAATTACACTACTGACCAGTTTACATAATTCAGTAATGTATACAGCTACAGATTTGCACTGAAATGCTCCTGAAATAATAAATAGTAGTAGTAGTAATAATCTGTGAGGCTATATGCTCATCTCTTATTTTAATTTGTACTCTGATTCAAAAAGTTAAAAACAATATGGGATCAAGTTAATTATGTTGATAGAGAATAATTAAAAACTGGCAGAATTAAAGCACGAGTTAATATGATATTTTAAATTAAGTAACTCAATCATTTCTTCGTCTCTAATAAGTGGTCAGTCACCTATTTGATATAATCCTCATGCCTCTCCTTGAAAATGACGCAACTCCCCTCAGTGATAAAAGTGCTGTAAAAAATCTTCAGATTTGGGGGAACTATTAACTTCCTCATTAAGGTTAGCCTTGGATTCCAGGGGTTCAGAGTCCATTTGCTATGGATCTCGGGGTGTGTTTAATTAAATAAGTTTTAGTTAAAAAAAACAACTTTCGACGATTTTTGGTCATGTGATTCAGTTTCAATTTGGAAAATGCTCCAAGTTCCGGTTCTTCGCTCCGTTTGTGGGACCACTGCCCGGAGGTTTAATAAAGAAGATATAAATGAGTGTTCTAGGCCTATACAGAATCTTTGCGCTGAGACTAATACTAACATTTTTGGGATAAGCTTCCCACCTCTGCTTCATTCAGGGCTCCATTTTTGTTCCTCTTTCCTTTTATTATTATTTTTTTTTCTTCTTTGTGGTTCAACAGGCATCCATTCGAATGTTTCTGTTGTGTTTGGTTAAATCCACGTTTGGATATTACGAAAAACTTAAAAAATCACCACTCAATTTTTCATTCTATTTGGAGGAATATAAAAATGATGATGATATAACATTAATTTACTTGTGTTAGCCTCTGGATAACATACAGTATGTACGTAACTTTTGCCTTTGTTTTTTATATTAATATATGTAAAACTATAATCAAACCAGTAAATATAACAGGCACTTAACTGAACGTTACAATCTCATCATAGTCTACAATGTGGTGATTGGCTCAGAGAAAATGACGCCAATATCGCAGTTTGTTTATTGGTTTCTTGATAAATTTCTCTCGTCTTGGCAAGATCAGGTATGACAAACGCCAACGCTTGTGAGTTTCAGGGTCATCTGGACCCCAAAGTGGAGTTGGTCTTAACAGTTTTCCAAATCTGCTGCTAATGGGGCCATCGTATGCAATGATGAGGTAGATTGTGTAAGAAATAAGTATAATACCCATAATAATAAAGAGAGCTCTACCACCCCATAAATAGTAGTCTGATTAAAACGTTGTATCCCCTTCATTTTCGGGAAGAAATACGTTTAGGAGGAAAAATGTCGCCATCACTAAAGGGAGTAAACAACCGAAGAAAAGAGCGAAGGAACGCCTAACCCATTTGCTCTTCCATACTCTCATGAAGTGCACATCCCATGCAAACCGATCAGCTCCATAAAACAGAAAGAGACCTAATAACAGCAACACTGTTAGAAACTGACACATTAATATCAAATAGGAAGAAACGATATTTTCGACAGCTGGACCATCTGGAGTACATAAAGGAATCAGAGTAACAAAATTAAGCAACAGAATTAGAAATCCAATCAAAACTCTTGGAAAGCGAGGAAATATTTTTCCTATTTCACTTAAATTAAAATCAGTCAATTAAGCCACAGTCCCAGTTGGTAATATAATTAATATTAAAAAATGCAACATGGTGTAGAAATGATGACCAGGAATTTGAGAGAACACTAAAGGATAAGAAATAAATAGGAAATTTTAATCCTATTCAATTACTTCTTAAATGCTTGCATTAATCAGTTAGGCCAAGTGACCGAATGCTGCAAAAACTCCAAATCCTGAAAGAAGGGAAACGCATGTATCCCCCGTAATCAAAATAAACACTTCTTTCCACGCGTTGTGTTCATAGGGATAAGCTGAGGCTAGAGGGATAAGTCCTTGTCCACCTAATTTTAAGCTGTTGTACGAATGCGTAAAAGCATCAATAAAAACATAAAGATTATTTATCTTGGAAAAATTAGGATATAACATATATTTTATTCCTTCCGTTCCTCCTTTCAAAGCCATAAAGCTGCAAGCAAACGTAAGAATTGCAAATAAAGGTATTACTGCAGCCATAACTGAGATGACCGTTGTGACGATATGACTTTTGTACTAAAGCACAACAACAAACGAGAAAACTGTGAATATACACGCTGAAAGGCAAATCATCATTCTAAAATCAATGGGGCCCATTCCAGAACTTACTTCGAATTGTTGGTTTAGAAAATACCTGTGATAAAATTAAGAAATGGACCCATTGACGGAGTCTAATTTATTGGATGTATTGATCTTTTCGGACAACGTATGGCAGTCTTCAGTAGCCCAAGCTTCGTCACAAATTAACCACGGTAATTTAGCTGAAAAGGAATGATACAAATAAAATACTGATTTTGTCATAATATAAAGGAAGTCCGATGACCAAAGGAAATTGCAGAATCCAATTGCATATCCGATCCCACTGAAAATCGGCAACATATTCTTTGAAACGAAGAAGAAGTCCTAACTCGTAAATTATCCCAGAAGAACTTAAAAAAATGCTAAGGGACCAGTAACAAAGAAAACAATTAGAAGATAAGCAATTATAAATGCTCCACCCTAGTACTTGATAATCATTTATTAGAACGTCCAAATATTTCTAAAGCCTATAATTAAGTTAAGTGTATTAAATATAAACATCATCCTCCTAAAAAGGGGAGTTCGTTTTTCTTCTTTCTTCCTTACTGATTTTGCTTCGGCCAGTTGCTGTTCTTGAAAAAGAACTTCAGATAGGAACGATTTACTCAAAATTTCAGATCCAAATTTATTTTTATTCCACGATTAGGGTAATGAGACTTCGTCAAAAGATATTTCGTAAGCATTATTCTCAATATTAGATATCATTATAAAAGTCAGCATGACCTGAATTTGAAGGGATATATTGTGAGCGTCACTTTTAGTATTATATAGTCAACAGTTCAGTTATTTACATATTTTTTTATTTTATCTTCCATTTTTGTTAAATGACCTGCCAAATTCTAATAATCACCTCCACATTTTTTCTTTCACTTTTATTATTAGTGATGCTATCGCATATTGAATAATACTGTATGCATAAAATAAGTAGCAAAGTGACAATGCTTTTAATATATTTTAACTTGAGAAAGTTCGTGTACATCGTCTTTTACAGTCAATAAAGAATTAATATAAATACTTGTAGTTTCTGAATGTGAAGAATATTGAACGACTATACACATCACATGCTATTTTATTATTTTATTATTTTTGTGTAGTTAACGTTTAGAGTGTTATTGTGTAAAAATAGGCGTTATTTATCTTTCCCGAGGTGATAGGACATTTATTGTTTTGAGTTTTACGACGCTGAAAAGAATTCTTTTAATCTGCCCTATTTTCATTGGTCGTCACATTAACCAATGTAATTTTATAAAGTAGGAAATTTGAAATTGAAAGTTGGCAGATAATGCTCCAAGTTCCGGTTCTTCGCTCCGTTTGTGGGACCACTGCCCGGAGGTTTAATAAAAGAAGATATGAATGATTGTTCTAGGCCTATACAGAATCATTGTGTGTAACGGTTACTTATTTTGAAAAAAAAAAAGTCCGGGCTTAGAAAACGACTTAAGAGAGAAGAACTGGGTGTTCTAAAAGTAACCACTCTTGTAAAAGCTTACGTTTTGACCTTTTAACCAATAGCAGAATGCATAGCAGTGTTGAGTGCCTTTTCGCAGAGCACTTTTGTATACAAAACTTCAGATTCCTTTTTGGCTTTCTGGCGTTATATGAGATATAGTAAATCGTAGTGAAAATTTATAAAAAGTGTAAAGGCTGGATAATGTAACAGCCATCATGTAAGTCCACGCTTTCTCGCATAGTTAATCAAAAGCTTCAACGATAATTTACAATTATAAATTAATAATAAACGTTTTAGGAAAACGCTGTATCTTGATTCTCCTCGGCCGCACTGTTTTGAGTAGGAAATGGTAAATTTCGTATAGAAAATACCCATGAATAGATGAATAGGAAGAAATTTATTATCGTATAAAAACTAATCATTACAGCCAGATCATGCATTATAAAATTTTGTACATTTTATTGAAATCAAGAAACAGCAAGCTGGTTAATAAATTTACAAAATATCATCACCAGCAAAAGTTTAAGCTTTACACTGGCTTTCGTTAGCTTAAAAATTTGTTGATAATCTTTTGTATAAATTTATTTGTATATAACATTGCGAGGGTGAAGTGGCTATACACAAATTAGACCAACGAGAATCTATAGTTCAGCAAAGCCTACGTATATCTAGTCAGGCCATGCATGTACAAAACTTCACTCCTCAGTGAAATTGGGGAGGAGCCAGTGAGACCATATATATTTGAGTTTTACATCTAAAGGTGGTGAGACCAAATTTGTGAAGCTGCCCTCAAAGTCCAAGCGGTTCATGGGCTAAACGTAAATGTTAAGGTCTCACTGACTTAAAAGTTTTTGTTCCAGATAATTTGTATGAAATTAATTACATCTTATAATGTGAACTTGGACCAGCTAGATATGGGTAATCTTTGCTTTCAACCCTGGAAAGGACTTGGACAACCTCGATAGGTCCGAGTGGCTTCATGTTTTCTAAACGCAATGTAATATAATCGGTTCGGAGAGTTCCCTACAGCCATAGTCTAATGCAGTGGTGGGTAAAAAGTAATCGATTGCAAATAAAAATTACTGGTCTGAAAAGTAACTACAAGTGTAAGTAAGAATTACTTCTCTGGATTAATTATACTATAATTAATCCAGAGAAGTAATTTCTACTTTATACCTTTAGTTACTTTTCAGACCAGTAATTTTTATTTGTAATCGATTACTTTTTGCCCACCACTGGTCTAATGTAATTTAAATTTATAAATTTAGACTACAGGGTGTCCCATAAGTCTGGAACCATAGGGCAAAATGATAAAAACGGGAATAAAAACGCCGAAGAGACTTTTGGGGATTGTTTGTGAAATGAGCGAGGATGGTAGCGGCTGTGTCATCGTCAGTGGATGTCCTCGGAGGTCCACTGCGTGGCTTATCTCCTATGGATCCCGTTTCCCTGAACTTTGCTACAAGTTTGCCGACACAGCTGTGTTATCGGTGCGCGGTCTGGATGCAATCTGTTAAATTCCTCAGCGACCTCCCTCTGACTCCGATTTCCTACGAGCAGAATTACCTGGATGCGTTCTTCCTTACTCAAAGACATCATGGGCACTTGCATAAACGGAAAAACATGAATTACTTATTTTACCCTATGGTTCCAGACTTATGGGACACCCTGTATATCTACAGCTGTCTTTAGTATGACGAAATAGCCTTCTTGGCTGATGCTAGTCAACAAAATGTACAACTACTGAATACGACGTTGTGGAATAAGTACGGTTATCTTTCAGAACAAAATCTGGTTTGAATAATGCCAAATACCTGCGTTCAAGCTTGAATTTTAAAAAATAATTATTTTTTGAGATGCCTGTGAAGAATGTCAAAAAGAGCAGTTAATTATTGTATTGAAAGTAAATTAAAGTAAAAGATTTAATATTTTTATTGTAATTTAAGAAGTAGGATAAGCGTAAAGCCTTTGATATGCCACATACTATCACGATGGCCTCGAGTAGTTGTAATGTTTTTTAAGTTGGTCTTGTTATAGTAGATGTAGGAGGCCTAGTCAGGCAGCTACAGTAGTGCCGTAAGGTCATTAGACATAATTTACCAGTAGAATTCATAATGATGGACGCTGTGATGTGGGGCAAGTTGGCATGGACCCTGGTTAGGACATCCGTCCGAACGAAATTTCTCTGGTACTATTCAACCATAGGCCTACTCAAAAATTGCTATCCCTGACTTCAGTATTTTCGTTTATCACTTCATTATCATATAATCATTTTTCCTTTCACTGGAATAGGCTTAAGTCCATACAGTATATACTTACAAACATAAATTGTTTAGAGATCCACTGACACTCAAGTAATTGTTAAAGTAAAAAGAAATAGCTTTGCCCATTTCTGAAAATGATGGTTAACCTACTGGTTATCTGATGATCCCATCCCCTGACAATTTCTTCGAATTGTGGACAAACAGAAAGCAAATTAGTAGCTGATTTCAAATAAATTTTAAATAGGTTGTTTAATAGTGAAATTACATTTCCCCTGTGGCCTACCATTCTGTAGGGTAATTTCTCATGATTGATTTGTTTTATGTGAAAACTTCATTAATAAAATATTAAAGGTTTCTGTTATTATTTTTAATTTATTATTATTTTCACAATGAATGTCAAATATGTTTCCCAGAAATTATAAAAAAAAGTAGGCTCTATTTCCTAAATTTTTTTTTTATAATTAAGAGATGCACTGCACTGCAGTTGTTCTATTAATTTTATATTGTAATGAGAGAAATCCTTTATATTTCAATCATCTAATATAATATGGCATGTATTTATGCTCACAGCATAAGATATAAAAGAATTGTAATCAGAGCTGGGCAGTATTTAAATACATTTGTATTTAAATACATTTGTGTATTTAGAACTGTATTTATAAATACATTGTTTTTCATGTATTTAAATACAGTGTTTAAATACTTTAATGAGTATTTAAATACAATGTATTTAAATACTCAAAATATAAAAATGTAAATACTTTTTAATACACGTTCTGTACTAGCACAGTACGACGCGTTGACAGTGTAGTACAGCATGGTTCATGTTTCAACGTGTCAGTTCAATCAGTTGTGTGCCACTCTTAGTCGAAAGCGGTTGATTTCTTTATCGTGTGCGTGTCATGGCTTAGTGCAGTGGTTCCCAACCGGTTTTGGCTTATGGCCCCCTTAGGAACCTTATTTTTTCCTGTGGCCCCCATAAGCATTATTTTCATTAGGTAATATGCAGATTAACTCTATTTTACAAAAACAAATATATATAAAGGATATTAAAACAACTATTTGTATTCAGGTACAATATTATTTGTCACATAGGACTATAAACATAACAAAAACTAAACAGTGGCTAACAAAAATTTGCAGTTATTTACTTATATTATGTATTAAGTATAAAAAAATATAATCAAAAGAAATACTGTACTTATAGCAATCTATTATAAATTAAAAAAACTAGTAAAATTACTACAACTTCGCAATATTAGGGTAAACAAATAAGAGCTACTTACACACTACAGCGACGATCCACGTGGTAAACAGACTGTAAGGATTTCAACCTGAAGTATTTTTATCAAGTCAACAACGCTGCCAGGCGCATAACGATCAAGCGCACAATGGAGTGCGCCGCACAATAAGCTTGGAAGATGCAAAATATTTGTTTACAGATAAATTCAAATTCTATTATAAAATATCTAAAAAAAAGGAAAATATATGTATTAATAATTTTTTAAAATGTAATTCAACTACATAAATTAAAATTATCTATTGGCCTAACTATAATTTAGGCTTCAATAGGTTGAGTCCTGTGGCCCCCTTCATGGAGTCTGTGGCCCCTCTAAATCTTAACATTTTCCTGTGGCCCCCTTCAAATGTGCCATGGCCCCCGGTTGGGAAACACTGGCTTAGTGAATTAGTGAATGCATATGTTAAAATTTGTATGTATTTAAAATGTATTTACAAATGTATTTAAATACAATTGATGTATTTTGTATTTAGTATCTAAATACATTCGTAAAATGTATTTAGTATTTAAATACATTTCTCCCATGTATTTAGTATTTAGTATTTAAATACATTCAATGTATTTATTGCCCAGCTCTGATTGTAATTAATTTACTTCAAATAAAATGTGAATATATTAGGAGAGCTATCATTTGTACAATTATATATTAGTTTCTGTTTCTGCAACATTTTCTTTATTTCCTTATTTCTATTCTCTTATGACTTGATGAATAAAATATAGACCTAGTCTTGCATATTGCTTTAATTAATCTTAACTATAATGGAGCTGATTCTGTCTATCAATCTATCTGTGGAAAAAGTCACATTAAATAATTTCATACCAAAAAGGTCACCGTAAATAATTTCATACTGAAGATTTTGAAAAGAAATTATTAAGATGGTAAAAGTTTAATATTTACTTTAAGTTCACAAGGAACTTAGATTTTAAATGCAGCTTCACAAATCTTGATACAATGGGTTTGGATGTGAAGCTTAAAATTTTTGTGGCTGTGTTCTTTTCTATAGTTTTATTGACTGAATGACTTTTCTCAATTTCATAAATGTGGATAGAATTTTTTAGAAGCATCCACAGACTATTTAAACTGGTAATGATTATTAGAATGAGGTGTTAACCCATCACAAGTTATGCAAATGATGCATAAATGTTCCTGGAATTGCATACCTTTCCAGTTTTTTTTTTGCAATGATCGGATTGTTCTTGCTAGATATATATTATTATGCATCATTTTAATGAGAAAGAAATATACTTTAATATTATGTTTATTAAAGTCTCCTAAAATAATTATATAAGACCAAAGTAAAGGTCTGATGTTGGAAGAAAAAAAAAGTAGAGAGAAGTTTAGTCTTCGAGGCCTCTTAACAAGACAAGTCTCCCATCAAAATTAGTTTTCTTTACTTACTTTAGCTCCAAATTTTATGGGTAACTTGCATATCTGAAAAGAAAACGAGCTTCACTGCCTCAATCAATATAAATTAATGTTTTTTGAAAGTGCTATCACTATTGGCTTATTTTTAGAATTGATACCTACACCCCGATATACTTGAATCATTACACACGATGTCAGTATCACTTTCACTTCAAGACATTATTGTATACAGGGTGGGCCGTAAGTTTCCATACATAGGAAAAATAATTTTTTTTTTATGGACAACTATTTTTATTTATATAATATGCCCTACATGGTTGCCATTGTTTTGAAAACACATTTCAATATGTGTTCCCCACTGTTGATGAACACGCATTAGCACAGTTGACGTTATGCTTGTAATGGCGTTGGTGATACGTTCCTTTAGATGATTTATGTCTCGTATCTTTTCCTGATACACCATGGCCTTCAAGTGCCCCCAAAGATAGAAATCAAGGGGGGTGAGATCTGGGGATCTGGGAGGCCACTCCACAGGACCACGCCGACCAATCCAAGCATCTGGAAACTGCTGATCCAAATACCGACGCACGTGAAGACCATAATGAGGTGGAGCTCCATCTTGCTGGAAGTAAACTGGGAAGTTACCTTCCTCGTTTAGCAGGGATGGGAAAATCTCTTCTTGCAACATGTTAGATACCTTTCGGCATTAAGATTTCCACTGACAAAAATTGGTCCAATAATTCTGTCACCCCATATCCCAGCCCACACCATCACTTTACCGGCACCTTGCATCTTCGTCGGACTCAGCCAGTTAGGGTTAGTATTACTCCAATAACGTATGTTTTGCCGATTAACCTCTCCATTGACGTAAAAATTTGCTTCATCAGTAAACAAGATCTTACGTCAAACGCATATTCTTAGGGTATCTGAAACATAAAAACAAACGTTTAATTTTTCCTATGTATGGAAACTTACGGCCCACCCTGTAGAAATAAGGTAACAAGTACTACAAGAAATAAATAAAAGAAGTACCCACAAACAAATCTATAGTGAAACAAAAAAAAAAGGCAAAACAGACCGCGTGACCCTGAACCAATTAGTGGCCATTTTTATTATACTCTGCAGATTTCACGACCCTAAACCAATTGGGAGTCAGTTTTCTTAGATTCTACTCATTTCAGCTGATTAATTCTTACTTACAATTGGTCAGAAATGGTGGGAGACACGCCTACATATTCAAAATTAACCAATTATGGCATAATTTGTGAATTACGTGTTAATGAAGTTACGCGTCTCTTACAGCGATGCGAAGATCTATGGAACAACCGAAGTGTCGTTTTCCGCGATGCGAAGATTTGATAGGTTAATGTGAGATGTATGTTACAGTTGATGTTTATGTTAGAACTAGCTAAAGTGGGCCCTATGGGCCCATTTAGCTACGCCCGTGGTGCTGGGGCCTTTGGCCTCAGTAATTGGGGAGCCGCAGGCATAAAACTATAGAAAAGAATGCAGCCATAAAAATCTTAAGCTTCACAAATCTTGATAAATATTTATTCTGTAATGGTTGCAGCACCAGTATGAAAGTGCATAAAAAGAACTCATTTGGTAAATTTTTGAACTTAGCCGCAGATTAAATTTTGGCTCAAAGCTGAACGCAAAAGCAAATATTTTTTACACTTTTTAAAATTATAATTAAAAGTAGAATTCATTACGCCTTTTTCTAATGCATTAAAATACAAATATCGCCCATATATATCAAGAATCTTCCTCTCTTTTCGAGTGTGACAGACTGACAGACATTCCTGGGTGTTTATAGTATTAATAAGGAAATAGCTACAATTATTTGAAACTGGAATTTTTTTCCATTTCTTTTTTCCTGTTTGTATAAACAGTTGTCCAGAATTAGATGGGGCTGCAGGCACCCTATTTACTGGGGCCAAAGGCCCCAGCATTGCAGGTCTAACTAAATAGCCTTGTAGGGCCCACTTTAGCTAGTAACACTGATAATGAATACTGTAGTGGTGTGAATGAATAATAGAATTGTACATAATTGGTATAGAAAACTTTGAAAAACTGAAATTAAAGTGATGTTACATGATACTTTTGTCTGGAATTTAAGTATTTTTATCCTTATATTGAGGGCATGAGAAAAGTTTGTGACCATTATGTAGTCTGAATGAAGACCAAAACCTGCAAAGCAGTTTATTTTTTAGTTTGAACTTGTTTCCTTTCATAAATTATACAGAAATGTGATATATATATTGAAACTAGAGTTACTGATGAATAGAGCCTGGATGTTTAGGCACTAAAAAAACTTAAAATAGGCAGGCAAAATAAAACTGCAAAAAAGGCATAAAAAAGGTATTTATTTTCAAAAAGTAAACTCATAATGAGAACATATAACAACGATGTAGAACATGTTCTTAATAGTAACATATACAAAGTAACAATATTGACATCAGCACTACAGAATTTTAAAAAATTACTCAGACTCACTTGGGATAGTTTCCTTTGTATACTTCTCTAAAAAATACCTTAGCAACTTGTTTTCTAATTTCCACAATGGAATTCCCGCATCAATAAACACTTTACATAAATCCATTGAAAAAGTGGATTGGCGGCTTGAAGATGAAGCAAATGTAGTTAAAAGACATGTTTCTTATTTTTTACTTTTCTCAGCAGCAGATTTGTGTTTAGCAGTCTGTATATGTTGAGAGACAAAGTACTTTTTGTCAAAGTTTACAGATTTTTCGCATATCTTGCAAAATAAGACAGCCATCGGTGGAAAAAACATCACTTCCAAACTCTTTGACAAGATTAGTTAACTTCTTACTTGAAGATGCACTGACTTTAGGCATTGCAATGTGTATTCACTGATGTTTAGGTTATGACTGAGAATCTTGTGTTGTAGTATGGCTTTTCAGCTGCCTGATGTTGCCAACAAAACAAAACACTATTAATCTAAATGTTTATTTCAGTATCTTATTTCAGAAAATATTTAAAATAGGCACATTTGGCGCTTAAATTATGAAATAGGCATTTTTGCCCCAAAATCCCCAAAAAAGGCAAAAATAGGCATTTAAGGCATTATGCCTGAACATCTGGGCTCTACTGATGAATATATTGATTTTTTTTTAAATTAAGTAGCTAACTATATAAAAACTACTGGTAGTCCTTACTCTGGAGTGGGGAGAGTAAAATTGCGAGCAGTTGCTGGGTGGGGGTTGTGAGAGGATAAAAGTAGTATAATTTGAAGATTTTGAAGTAATTAAAAAATTAATAGTAGGTTTAAGGCAGGGACAGATCCAGACTGATCTGATTGATGCACATGCATCAGTCAGTAACCTAACCTCAGTCTCTCAGATACTGAGGTAAGATTACTGACAGGTCAATTATTGGTTTGGATCCATCCCTGTAAGGTGCATCTAAGACATCTACAAAGCTATTATAAATCATGAATACTGGTAACTAATTAATGAGAATTTTTATAATTTAAACTGCAGTGATATTTGAAAATTACTTCAGGCCTATGGTACTTAATTTGATATTTAACCCTAAAACTTTAAAACAATAATTACAGGACTGCTGTGCATATCACATAAGCCTATAGCATTTTTATTTACTGGTATGGTACTTTAATATTTTAAGTCTTATCTGAAAAGGTGAAAGCATTGCTTTTGTGAAGAAGATAGCTAGTTTCTCTAGCTCTTACTGTTACTACTAGGTTAGTTAGTTCAGAAGTCTTAGGCATAATCTTAACCTTATTGTGGGGCATAAGACACTATTAAAGTTTTGCTGATGATAGGCTACTTACCTAGGCTTACAACTATAACTCATCACAGGTCTTCAGAAAATATGATTAGGTCAAGTCTAATTATAAAAGAAAAAAGTGTATCTAGATTACTTTGTGTAACAGGCTTACCAGTTCACTATATTTCAGACCTAATCAGAAATTGGCTTGTGCTGCATGTTACTGTGTATTTGAGAATATTATTTCTGCTGCTGAACACACAATTTACTGCAAAGAACCAGGAATGGAAGCAAAGAAACGAAAGAAAGAAAGGGCAACTCCTCAGCCTCAATTTAAATTCCAAAAAGTAGATGATAGTGCAACTTCTTCATCAGGGAGAGTGTGTATGGGTAAGTTAGTTCAGGATATCCATAAATTATCTTTACAAATTCAATTGAAATTTAACTGAATTTGTAAAGATAATTTATGGGCATTGTATTTAATTATGTGCCTTAAAGAAGAGAAATTTCCAAAAAAAAATAAAAAATCCCATAAATTACTAAGTAATTTTTAAATGATTTTATTATCCCCAAAAGAATAAATTATAACTAAAAAGTAAAGTAAAGTACTAATAAGTAATTTTTGGTACTTTTTCAAATTTTACTTTTTGTGAGCTGGTCAAAGGTTGAGGTAAATGCGAGGTAAACGCGTATCTAAGGATTTAAAAGTTAGGAACCAGTGCCTAGAGTCTTTGCAACAGTTGATAGGATGTTAGGCTTCATAGCGCATAATTTCAAATTTAAATTGAATATTATATTGCCCCTTTACAAGTCCCTAGTCAGGCCTCACTTAGAATATGCCATTCAGTTTTGGTGCCTGTATTTGCGTGAGGATATTGATAGGTTGGAAAGGGTTCAGCGATGTGCCACGAAACTAATTCCATCACTAAGCAACAGGTCTTACAAAGATAGGATTAAAGAGTTAGACTTGCATTCATTCGAGACTAGGAGATTAAGAGTGGAGCTTATTAAAGTTTTCAAAATTGTTAATAAAGTTGATAATGTAAATTTTGACAAATTGTTCATTTTCATTAATAGCAATACAGCTATCCCTCGCTTAACGAAGGTTCAGTTAACGAATGTTCATTGTAATGAAGGTTTTTATTTAATACTACTTCCAAATATTATGAAGGAAATTTCACTATAATGAAGGTGAAGATTTTTGAAATCTGCCGTGTGCTACATTGGTGGTTCCCACAACACAGGCAAACTCTCTCCCCCACCCAACACATGGTCTCCCACTGTCCCCACAACACACTTTCGCAGCATCAGTGTTCATTGTGTGTTCTCATGTGTTGCATTCATAACAAAAGTGACATTCTACGAAGTGTTATTGTTACTATATTTCGTAATCCCAATATATATTAGGGTGACACTTATTTTCGAAAGTTTGAATTTTTATCGGGATGGGCGCGTTTCTGGTTCCATTTTGTCAAAAAATATCGTGTGTAAAATATTTTTGAAATAAAACAATATTTAGAACTGCCTCAATACGGTCAAAGTTTGTATATTTTCTCGAAAAGTAGAAATTTTAGATCATGATGTTCTATGCCTCTAGCAAATAAAATATCACTTCTAGTTTGTTCAAGCTACTAATCTTGACCTAAAACATATAACTGGACTTCATACTTTCAACTCTAGGTCCCCCTCAACTCGAGTATTAGCCCCTCAAGGGGGGGGGGGGGTATCATGGGCGCCCATCTCCCTCTCATTGTTGCCTACTTTGCAGAGGTCACGGTGGACTTGCGGGCGGTTGGGAAGTCACAGCGGTGCTTCTCGACCACTTGTAAGAGGAACTGCCTTTGGTCTTCACTCTTGGTAAGGGCCAGGTTGAAAGACTGCATCAACGCCACCCCCGCTCCGCGAAGTCATTGACAACTTGAAGGGCCTGGACTCGGCGGGATGCGGCGATGAAGGCTGGGTCCGTCCGCCACTCCTCCGGATCCTTGAGCAGGAAGGCGGTGCTGATGTCCAGAACCTTGAAGAACTCCTTTGATGTAGTCGTTGTGAACTTGGCCAATGTATTGTTGGCGATTGAGGCGGTGGACAGGTCCACATTGATACGCCGCGGGGGATCCTCCGATCCTTCCTCTTCTTCCATCGCTTTAATCATCTCCCGCTTTGTCGCCAAGTCGATACCCTTGTCGAAAATGGCCAGGGTGATGAGGCGCTCGCTCAAGTACCATAGGTGCCTGGCGAAGACTGTCGCCGTCGCCTTGGCCACCGCTGAGTCCGGATAATAGACGAGGGCCTTGAGCAGCGCGAGGTCCGCGGCTGGGGCCGTTGCCGGGAGCGGCGCTTTGTACCAGGCCATCACGTAGATGGACACGGCGAAGATGGTGAATCGCCGGATTCCAGCCGCTTCGACTGACGACATCTGAAACTGTTCCCGGAACAGGAACAGTTTGATGGCATAGATGACTTTTGCCATCCAGCGCGCGCGATGGAAGGCGCCGGGACGAGCGAACCGGGCACCCCGCTTGTTCGGACCGCCCAGCACAATTACAGAGAGCTCCAGAAGTTCCCTGTAGTCATCACATGGATGTTGACCATCGAGGAGGCGGCTGAATTCGATCAGCAGGTCGTCGCGGGCGTCCTTCAGGTGCTGCGGCATGGTTCCATCCTCGAAGGGCTTCGCTTTGGTTTGATCGATGAAGTCCCACTGGGTGGCGAATCGTTTGAACAGGAGGATGTCAGGACCAGTAGAGGGACCGAGGCACGCCGTGAATGCCTTCTCGCACACCAGTTCGTGGATGTGGTGGCGGCAAGCCAAATGAAGCACTGTCTTCTCGAGTTTCTGCTCAATGATATAGCAAGCTCCTCCTGAGAGTCCTGTGTTTGAGGCGGTGGTGTCAAAAGAGAGGGCACAGATCCGTCCCTTGATGTCCCAATCCTCGAGGGCAGAGAGGACGGCTTCCGCCATGGCGCGGCCGGTGCCGTCGGGGAGGCTGGGCACAGCCAGAAGCTTGTCGACGTTCTCCCCAGACACCAGAACTGGAAGGCGATCTTCAGCAGGGCCTCCGTCAGCCGCTGGTACGATTTTCCCGTCCCAGTGAACGGTCAGCGGCACAGTAGGATGGAAGGCTGCCTTCATTTCCGCTGCTGCCATAGCACGGAACTTTGCTCGGTCGCGGTGGGAGGATTCGCGGTTCAAGACCAGCTCCTCAGGGTCGTGGCCCAAGCTCCTCGCAGCCGCCGACAGCAAAAAAACACCTCGGTCGGTAAGTTTCGTCCGATCCATCGCTGCGGAGAGATCAGGGGTGATCATCTTTTTCGACGCGCGGAATCGCTTGGGTGGTAAAGGGGTCGTAGATGCTTCTGCATTCGACGTGGACGGGCCCGGGAGAGAGAGCTCTTCCTCTTCTTCTCGGCGACGACGCCGTGTCGGTGACCGAGTCGGGCTGCTTGCACCTGAGCTGGAGCTCGATGCCAGTTCGACGAGTTCTTCTCGGCTCTCTCTGTTCGCCCTTTCATCATCTTGCCGGCGGCTCCTTTCCGCTTCCTGTCTCCTCGCACGCTCCTCCTCAGTGTGCAGCGTCATGTCACGTGTGGAGGAGATGCGGCCGCGCCGCACCTCGGCCCTTTGTCCCGTCAGGAACTCCCTGTCCTCTTCGATTGTGATCATCGACATCGCCTGTTCGTGTGCGATGTCGAAGAGGCGGTCAAGGGATGAGAGGAACTCGGCCTCGTTCCTGATTTGGGTCACAGTGCGCCGTTTCGAGTTCTTGTTCAGAGCCCGCCACTTCTCGTACATTCGGAGAACCTTGTCCCTTGCGCGTTGGTCTTTCTGCATAGGAATACGGGACCGCTCCCAGAATTCCTTGACTGCGGTCACTGTCTCAGCGGCTGCTTCCTTGATCGGCTTCTTGACGTCAAGGTGAAGGTGGAAAAAGTACTGAAGCGCCTGCTTTCCCGTAGGCAGCATGCTTCCTGTGATGCTGTGGTCCACGGTCCCCAGGAGATAGACTGCTGTTTTAGATCTTGTTGCCGAAGCCATCACGTCGTTTCAGAACTCACTGAAAAAGAGAATGAAACACTGTTAGTGTTGGCAAAACTCGTCCCAACCCATTTTCTACTTAGAATAACATGTTCTTTCGCCTGTATCAATATTTGGATAAACTCGTGTTACACCCTGTATAATACCTCATTTTAGTCTTCTGTACACCAGTGCGGAAGACTAAACCAACGACTCTGACCGTCCGTCTGTCTGTCTGTTATCATTTTTCAACTCAGAAACTACAGCAGCTATCGAAACGAAAACTGACATGATAACAGAACGCCATGAGTACTTTTCGACAAAAAGTATAAACTTTGACCTCGTTGAGGCAGTTCTAATTATTATTTTATTTCAAAAATATTTTACACACAATGTTTTTAGACGGAATGACACCAGAAATGCGCCCGTCCTGATAGAAATTCCCAAAAAATGAAAAACACCCCAAATAAGTGGCACCCTAATATATATGGCATCAAAATGCCCAAGCTCAACAACATTACCCAATCCAATGAAAATAATTTTGGTGAACTTCAGCCACAATATTTATATTAGGCTATCAAAAAAAGTGTGCTAGGAACTAAACTGAATTTTTCCCATATAAAACAATAGAAAATTAGGTCCCACTTAACGAATTTTCACATAATGAAGTTTTTAGGAACATTACTCCTTCGTTAAGCGAGGGATGGCTGTACTCGTAATAATGGATTTAAATTATGTGGTAGGTGTTTCATTACTAACATCGCTGAAAACATTTTTGTTTAAAGTAATTGATAAATGGAATAATCTTCCTGTGCCTGTCATGAACTCTACCACTGTTAATATGTTTAAGAACTGTTTAGATAGGTATTTTAGAAATATTAACATTATTTAAAATAATAAAACAATTAGCAATAGGAGCACTGTGGGTGATAGTTGAGGTTTGAGTCTGTTGACAATTGATGCCAGCTTGTGACATGCCAGTGTATGATATGCTAGCGTTAAATTTATATTATTTAAAAAAAAAAAGAATTAGACTAACACAAACTTAGATGTAGCTCATAGTGTAAACTAACCCACCTTTTGTTATACTCTTCTCATCCTCTCTTTACTTGCATCTCTGTAGTTTGCATGGTATGACGGTGTTTGCATGGTTTGTAAGTGTTCTTATTTTACTTCTTTTCATCTTTCACCCCTTTCCTATTCTCTGACTATTTTTCCGACTTGTCAGCAGTGGCTGGTGGATGATGATGGTGAGTCTTTCTCTTTTTCTCATTGAATGTAACCCATGAATGATAGGTTTTGCTACTTATTTAACCCCTTATTCTCTTTTAACTCCCTATTCTCTTCTTTTAATTCTCCATTCTCTTCTTTTAACCCCCTATTCTCTTCTTTCTCTCGGGCTAACCTTAGAGTGGATCTTAGGGTCTTTGTTAGCCTTAGCTTCTGTAGATCATCATCATTATCATTCATAAACTTTCCTCAGTAAAGTATTAAATATTTTATCTACCATTGTACTTGCCAATTTTGGAAAGATTATGTAATGCACAACTACAATGCATATTATTTAAAAAATTGAAGGTGACGTAGTTGTTTGGAATGTAATCCTTTTTCCTTTTTAGCCATTTTGGGGATTATATATATATATATATACATTTTTTTTTTTTTTTTTTTTTTTTTTTTTTTTTAGGAAGAACCGATTCGCCTCTATTTAAAGGGCATATCTCAGCGGAAAAACAAAGAAAAAGTGAGAGGAAAGACAGAGGAAAAAGAAAGGGTGGAGGGGACAGTTGAAGTGGAAAAAGACCAAGGATGACAAGGACTGCAGGGTTGAGCCCCATCATCCTTGGGTGCTAGGGCCGGGAGGGCGCACGTGAAACCTCCAGGAACAAGCACGTACAAACGAGCACAAAGAGCACTCAAGAGCACGAGCTTAGAACCCCCTTGCGGGGATATATATATATATTATATATATATATATATATATATAATATATAATAATATATATACACAGGATGTTTATAAAGTCCCTATCTGTTTCAGTGAAAACATAGCAAAAAGGAGAAAATTCAATAACAATATAATAAAAGGCATACATTTAATGAATACTTAAGCATATGATTCTACATGAGCACCATCAGTATCTCAGTATCTATATACAGAGTTCAAATCTGTCAGCAGCATTGCGGAACATATTTTGGAGCATGACGGGGGTTATTTTTGTAACTGTTGTTACGATACAAGCACATAAATGTCCCAGCTTCATTAAGATGGCATTTTAAACACTGTCATCTTTCAACAAGATGGGGCACCTTGTCATTACGCAAACATTGTTCGGGAGTACCTAAATGAATGATTTCAAATCAGTGGATTGGATGTGGCAGCAACAGGCCCTGGGTGGCTTGATCTCCTGACCTAATGCCCTTGGATTTCTTTGCATGGGGCTTTATCAAATCAAATGTCTATCAAACATGAGTTACAGATCTTTATAAACATCCTGTATATATATATATATATATATATATATATATACACACACAGGGGTTGGACAAAATAATATGAACACCTTGATAAATGGCGGTTTTTATTCTTAATATGGAGTTGGTCCTCCTTTAGTGGCAATAACAGCTGCAATACGTCGGGGAATTGATTCATACAGCTTTTGGACAGTGGCTAGAGGAATCCTGAGCCATTCTTTGAGCAAACCCTGCTCCAGTTCCTCCAAAGACGCCGGCGGTGGGAATCAGCTTCTGACCTGCTGCTCCAACTGACACCACAGATGCTCGATAATGTTAAGATACGGGGATTGTGGAGGCCAATCCAAGCGTTCTACTTCACTAACATGCTCTTCAAACCAGTTTTTAACGACCCCAGTGGTGTGGATTGGTGCATTATCATCCTGGAAGATGGCGCCGCCATTGGGAAACAGCGTTTGGACCATGGGATGGACCTGGTCAGCCAATATTGACAGATAGACCTAGGCGTTAAGCCGTTAACCCTACCATGCAGTACTACAGCTGGGCCAAGAGTATTCCATGATATTGCTGCCCAAACCATCACAGATCCGCCTCCATGCTTAACGGTTGAGGTCAGGCAGTCGGGGTCATAAACATCTTTAGGCTGTCTCCAGACGTAAACTCGACTGGAACATGGAAATAGCGTAAAGGAGGATTCGTTGGAGTAGACTACATTCTTCCACCGGTCCATTGACCAATTCTTATGGTCATTACACCATTTTCTGTGCTGCTCAATGTTGATGTGTGAAAGGAAGGGTTTGGCAATTGCAGCCCTCCCATGGTATCCAGCTCCATGGAGCTCGCGACGTACAGTTCTGGTCGATACTGGGCTTGCAAGATGCTGGTTAAGCTCTGCAGTCACTTTTGGAGCTGTGATCTTATGGTTCTTTGTCACAATGCGCTTTAGCACCCGGCAGTCTCGATCACACAGCTTCTTCTTGCGTCCACTATTGCATTTGTCGGTGCTTGTCTTTCCATGGTTTTGGTATGCAGACATGACCATAGAGACAGTTCCTCTGGATACATTGAACATCTGAGCAGTTTTCGTCACCGATGCACCAGCCATCCGCGCTCCGACAATTTGCCCTCTTTGGAAGTCTGACAGGTCTTTCATAACTGCTAATTCATAATTCACTCAGATCTGTAAAAACAACGTGAGGGTTATAACATGACGTATACACTCTCTGTTACGCATTTAAATAGGTTTGGAAGTCATTTGACCGTTTACTTTGTGTCTGAGCAGTCCGTAAAGATAACCGGTGAAATCGGCGGGTGTTCATATTATTTTGTCTAACCCCTGTGTGTGTGTGTACACTATATAAATAAATAAACCTAGTCTTCATATTTAATAAAAATGTCAGATTTTGTGAGACAGTGGGTATGAGTGAGCTTACTACAACTGTTTTTCATACCTTTGATTTTAACTTCCAGTCAGTTATGGAGGGATAATTTCATGTTTCCCCCCAAATAATACCCACCAGAGTATCTGGGTGGTAGAGTAACAAGCTGTTAATCTGGTTTTGGGGTTTGAGTCTTAGCTCAGATTTCAGATTTCAGGCATTAACTTTTGGTGTTCCCTGAGAGAGAAGTGGTTCGGATCCCATGAAAAGCTGTAGGTCTCTTCCATCATATGACCTTAGATGTTACAAACCAAAACCCAAAACATTATGATTAATCTAAAGGGAATAAAAATGGAGCCAACCCATTATTTTGATGAAAATGTGAGTGTAATTTGTTAAAAAGTATAAATTTAAATTTCTTTGGACAAAGAAGGAAGATAGTGCCAAAATGTGTTTCTGGGATTGGAAGTCTTTGGTCTTATAGGATTTGAGGTTTCTTTTCCTAGTTTAATATGTGTAACAGGATTTTTAGAATGTTACTATAGTTATGCACTTAGCCAGTAAATTATTTTTGGTGCTCTGTTGCATCTTTGTTAAATTTAGAATTAGGCCTGATTCCCTAATCTGTATATGGTAACTAAATCTCATTATACAGTATATACCTAGTCAAAAATTTAGATTGTATCAAAAGTACTAGTTGCAACTTCAAATAAATTAGTATAAGGCTAGTTAATTATTATTATTATTATTGTTGTTGTTGTTGTGACTTCCCTGCAATAACTCGCAATGCAATGGCCCTATAAGCCATATAGGAACTATACTACTATGTCTTCTCAGTTACTTTGCATTGGTCCCGACGTAACAGTGCCCTTCTTCTGAAGTGTATTCATAAACGGGCTCATCTCTTCACCAACACCAATTCCAGTGACAAAAACTTATGGCAAGAAATTGAAAATGAAATGAAACGACAGGTTAGGTAAAATTCGTTAATAGTTATGAAATTGTTTTCAATAAAATTTTTTTATCATAGTCAAACATAATATAGGTTTACAGAAAGTCTATCACCATTAGCATTAATAAATATACAGAAAATTAATGTGGTTGGTAGGGTTTGTGTCATCAAACTAAAGAAAATTGTTGCAGTTTGTCTTGCTGAAGGAGTCATAAATATGAAGTGAGCAGGTGTAATTGAGGGAATGTTTCCTAGCTTGAGCCACCCACTCACTTTTCATGATAGCATAAGTTATCTTTACATCATAGCATGTTGAGCCTTCTTTCACAATGTACCCCACAAACAAATCATTATTATTATTATTAATATACAAGTATATAGCTGTGGGAACAATATAATTGCAAATTTGCAATAATTCTCAGTACAAATTAAAACCTACAAATTTTTAAAGTTAAAAGTATTTATAAAAACTTTCAGTTTCCTTGGGTGTTCTCATCCATCTGTGTGACAAAATGGAAGAAGCTGAAGGAAGAGACAGAGAAATATCTTCACAGTGAGAGAAATGAAGCAGTATCTTCAAGCGTCCACAAACCAGATTTCTATTACGTTATCAGGGAGATTAGTAGGAGTGAGCGAGCTTAGACTGAAGTAGAAGTTATATACAGTAATGTGTTGTACAAAATCTTTACAGATATTTTGAAACATAGTTAAATGTTGGCAAGAACTGAACATTTGGTTTGCCTCATTTATCATTGACAGTTCAGAAAAAAAAAAAAAAAAAATATATATATATATAAGCAAACAACCACAGGGAAAAGGAAACACAAAGTCCGAACGCTTTCGTGATATATTCACATTATCAAGGAGGAACAGAAAATAGACGGAGATTACAAAGTAAATGAGTTAAATAGACAAGCAAAAAATTCATAATCGGCACCTCAAATTAAAGGCCTTAAAGCCCTCTAAAGATTTTTTCAATTGATAACATAATCTGTAGGCAGCTAAATTACTAAATTATGTTATCAATTGAAAAAATCTTTAGAGGGCTTTAAGGCCTTTAATTTGAGGTGCTGATTGTGAATTTTTTGCTTGTCTATTTAACTCATTTACTTTGTAATCTCCGTCTATTTTCTGTTCCTCCTTGATAATGTGAATATATCACAAAAGCGCTCGGACTTTGTGTTTCCTTTTCCCTGTGGTTGTTTGCTTATTAATAAGGTCACGTGTTATTTTGTGATTTTAGTGCATATATATATATATATATATATATATATATATATATATATATATATATATATATATATATATATATGCGCGCCTCGGTGGTGTAGTGGTTAGCGTCGCTGACTACGAATCCATCGGGGCCTGAGTTCGAGACCCGACAGCAGCCGGCGCGCAGCAAAACCCAGCTGTTCATCCTTCCACACACTAAAGAAAGTGGTTGGTAGGTAGATAAATGGGAACCCTAAGTGGCCTAGTGGTTAAGACGCTGGGCTGCTGATGGGGCTTGGTTCGGATTCCACATTAAACTGTAGGTCTAAGGTGGAGTGAAAAGCTTGACCTTCGTCAGAATGAACAATTCGGGCAGAAGCTAACCTGGACAGAGATGGGCAAGATCACCAACTTTGGTGATCTTGAAGATCAAGATCAGATCACCAGAAAAATGTGATCTTGAAGATCAAGATCAGATCACCAGAAAAATGTGATCTTGAAGATCAAGATCATGATCTTGAAGATCACTTTTCAAGATCACTTTTTAAGATCACTTTTATATGAATTGAAAAAAGTTGTACTCTTGTAGAGTAAACAAAAACAAATTATTTTGTTAATCACTCCTGAAAAGTATCACTCCTAATACTCCCTGAGGGCTGAGGCAATACAAGCATCGCATCCTACCCATGTCACCTGATCTAAACCATGGGGATTGATGATTCCCCTTTCAGTTTTTCAGGTGGTAAACTTAAAACTTAGTATTATCATAACTTATCAGCAAAGAAAAAACTATTAAATGACCTACATATAGTTTTTAGTTCTATTTTTCTCAATTCTCATTTCACCAGGTCCATAACCCATATCAATGAATGGTCAGCATATATAAGTAAACATTTTTTACATAGAATTTAATTTTACAGTTTTACTGCAGTACGCAATTACTGACAATATAAGGGTAAAAACCGCAAGTTAAGAGTGTTAATTTAATGTTCAACCGCTGTAAACATTTGCTTTCAGCAAAACCAATTGTTCAAAGTTACCATCCGAGAGACGACTTCGTTTGGGGCTATGAACCATGCCAGCAAACGAAAACAACCGTTCCACTGGTGCAGAGGAAGGTAGCGTGGTGTTATACCTCTTGAAGATCTTCTTTATAGCAGGATACCTATCTAAAGAGTCGAGTGCCTTACTGGTGTCCTGCAAATAATTGAGGACTTCCAAGTCTTCCTTGTTGTTAGGAGCAGAGAATGAGCCGTCCATAGTTCTGAAGAAATCGTCTTCAGATGATGAGTCTGAGTTCACCGAACTATTACCACTGCTGTCAGAATTACAATTTCTTACAGCCATTTGCAGCTTGTCTTTTACTTGAGACTTGATTGTTTTATGATCGCCGAAATTAGGCCTTGCAACAATGATATCCATCTAAGTTTGAAATACGGATGAGATACTGAGGCCAAAACGGCATCAGTTACCTCGGGGCTCAACAACAAAAAATGACCAAATCTGGCATTGAAGCCAGAGACGACTGCTGCCAGTAATGGCATGCAGTGTCTCAAGCGCAGGTCGTTTGGTTGGATAGGCTCCAATCTTGCGAGGGCATCTTGAGTCACTAGGACTGTTGGAAGAAGACAACCGTAGTAGCTTCTTTCTCTGCCTGTAATTTGTTGAGGGCTGCTGCAATTGGTTTTAGAACAGACAAATATTCTGAAATAAATTCCAATTCATTGTCTTTGAGGATGGGTAGATTCAGTTTTTCAAGAGCTACATTCACGTCGTTCTTATGTTTATATATTTGGCTTAATGAGTCGTACATTGAGTTCCATCGGGTGACACATGGGTACCTAAATTGGATGCCAGTTATTTCCTGTATTTTTTCTGCTGACTTGGGTTTACCAGCAGCATTCCACAGCGCCGAACATTTTCCCATTGCAGAATGCTTTATCTTCTTTAGTCCAGGTGAATTCAGTCCTTTATCTGCATCAGTTGTTGCTACCAAGTTCAATGTGTGGGAGGCACATCGAATATGGGATGATAGTTTCACTGACTCCTCTCCATGCTCTCCTGAATGTTCAGGAAAGTTGCTGATGATAACCTCTTCATCTGAATCTTTTTCATCATCATCTTCATCTGCATCATCTTCATCAATGTCGTCAGTACGATTCTGAACACGAACACCGAACTCTTTAAAGCATTTCACCATGTTCGATGCATTGTCGGTCACTGTAGATACAACTTTTCTACAAGATAAACCATGCTCCGAGTTGATCCTGTCCAATATTCCAGCAATTTTATCAAAGCTATGTGTTCCACGAAATCTTCGGCATGCCAGTGCAGCTGATCCTCGTGACAAGTCATCATTGATCTGTAATGTAAGAATATAAAATCAATGTTTGTATGAACATTTTTTTAAGCTTAATTTAATAATATTGGTTAGACACACACCAGCTAAACTGCGCCACCAAACATTGAAGAGAAGAACTATGTGATATAAAGAGGCAATTCAGCGATGAGTCGCCTACCATACCACCACATCAGTGACCCATCCCATAAGAGCAAAATGTGGAAGAGTCCATATTCACAGCCTGTGAATATGGACTCTTCCACATTTTGCTGTGAATCAGACACAATGACAGATGACAGAATCAGTGAATTAGTGTGAAATTACTGTGAATCACAGCAAAATGAAGACTCACCAAATTAATGAATGAGGAACACATGTCGAATAATTGAAAAGATTATACTATAAGTCTATCAGACTATCAGTCTATCACCAATGGTCAATTTATCAATTATATAAATAATACACTAATCAATAGCATACCCAATGCGCAGTGACTCCCATGAAACTGCAGTGATTAGTTGACCATATGTCGCATGTAACACACATGGTCAACTGCTGCCAGTTTTGCTTGTATGTCTTCCTTCATTGTACTGGTTGTTGTTGCAAGAGATCTAGCCAGGGTGCGTCTAGATGGCGTCTGAACAGCCGGGTTGACGTCTGAAAAAAATATTTAAAAATTAAAACATACAATAGATTAGCTATGGAAAAAATATCAAAATATTTAGCTAGGCTAGCGATAGTCTAATGTTCATACAAATAATATGATTAATTATTTTAATCAGATATTAGCTATGGAAAAAATAGCAAAATATTTGAGTTATACTAACATGAAAGAAGATCCTTAAATTCATGTAGTTCAACTAGGCTCAATGGTAGGAGCCCATTAGCCACAAGCGAGAGAATCTTCTTTTCAAGGATATCCTTGCATATTGGTGGTCCTGGTTTTTGCTTGGAAATGTGGAACATGCTTAGTGTTGACTGCTTGGCAATTTTGGCAGGGCCAGCATTGCTGCCGCTGGCATCTTCTTTAGCTGGACGCTTGCGAGATTTCTTCTCCGATTCATATTCACCCAAAAGATCCGAATGTAGTTTCTGCACAAGAAAATAAATTATTATCATGCGGAGAGACTTCTTGAACACCCTGTATAATATTTATCAGAGTATCAAACTTCTAGTTGAAATTAATACTTAACAAGATTCTAAAATTTTGTTATCTTTAACTAAAATTATTTTCACCATGATCAGTGCATTTTTATCCTATGTTAAATTGAAAGCCGAATTTCGTCCTTCAGTAACTAAATAGGAGAAATTACAGACATGGATCAGACAGAGAGAAAGACAGATACACCTGGCGTTTTATTATAGTTGGATATCGGCAGTTTTTAATGTAGTTACTAGTCCATAATCTATTAATATCTGAAGTGCACAATATATTCAAATGGACGTCTATGTAAATGTAGCATTAGTCTTGTATGGCACCAGTCACTTAAAATATGACTTGAACCATTATGTTAATGTTGCTACTACTACTTAGTTACTAAGTAGTACTAACCCTGAGGTGCCTCAGAAGATTGCTTGTTGAGTCGAGGCCAGCAGACAGAATTGTAGTTTTCTTTGTACACTGCCTACAAATAACTTTGATACTGTTTCCAGTTTTTTTGACAATTTGAAAATATTTTCCGTTCAATAGCACAGATTGATCCTTATTACCAACATTGTTATCTAAATATATTGAATACTGTTCTGGTGACAACCTAGAATATTTGGTTCCCTTGGGAGCCTGTTGAAGTTGTAAAATTGCACTCATTATTAAAAAATTCAATCTGTAAATAAAATATGTTTAGAATTAATTTATTATGAATACGGACCTATAGGCTATATTTTATGCCTATATATAATAATATATTAATAGAACACTTTTAACATAATTGCACAGTAAATTACACTTTTTACGAGCCTAAATTCCACAGCAACTACACCTTCCATGAGCCCACGCATGACGCAAGTCACCCAACTAACAGAAAACATAAACAGTCGGTGTTGAACAAAGTTGCCACCAGATGTCGCTTGGACAAAAAACAAATGACATTCGCATAGCGGCATATTTAAGAATCTGAAATTAAAAGTGATCTTGAAGTCTAAAGTGATCTTCAAGATCAAGATCACAAGAAATAAAGTGATCTTAGATCAAGATCAAGATCACCATAATAAAAGTGATCTTCAAGATCAAGATCAGATCACGATCTTGATCTTCAAGATCACGATCTGATCTTGAAGATCAAGATCGTGCCCATCTCTGGCTAACCAAAGGTTATATATATCTGGTGAACCTGGTAAAAGTTCTGTGCGTCAGTCTCTTTACACAAAGATGAAGCTGGTGGCCACACCTTTAGGCTTGGCCTGATGGAGTTGCTTTCTTGCAGTCTCCATCGCACATAGCCAGGCACACCCGGCTCATCTGGTACTGTCCCGAGCCAGGCATCTAGTCTTTTGAAGATTTCAACTTTGACTCCTGTGACGTTCTTGAGGTTCTTTGGAAGCTGGTTAAAAGGTTTTGGCCCCCTGACAACCAAGCTATTTTCCGTCAGTGTTGATGGTGTCCCTTGTCGGGCCTTTCCTGTTTTCTAGTGTTGTATGGATGTTAACTTGGTTTAGTTTGAGTTTAGGTACTAGTTTTTCGATCATTTTCCACATGTAAATTATGATGTATCTCTCTTCTTTCCAGATTTAATTTACGTAGTCTTTCCCAGTGGTTGAGTTCTTTGCAGCCATCAATCTTGGCTGTGAAATTCTTCTGAACTTCTAGTTTATTAATTTCTTTTTTGTGTGGGAACGTCAAGATTGAGGAGTATTCAAGTTTTGGTATGATCAATGTTTTCAGCGGGAGAATCATTACCTTTTCGTCCCTTCTTTTGAAGGCTCTTAGTAGCTGTCCTGTAACTTTTTTTGCTTTGTCCATCACTATCTCATTCTGTATTTAAAATTTTGCATCATCGGTCATTATTACCCGTAAATCTTTTGCGTTCGTGCTTCTCTGAATTTCCTGTCTATCTGGGACATAGTAGTATGCTGTCTCTGTAAGTTCTTTATTTCTTCCATATCTCAAAAGCTGAAATTTCATGATGTCAAAGTTCATGTCATTGTTTTCTGACCATTTGTATATTCTGTTTGTGTTCCTCTGTAAGGCTTCCTCCTCTTCTACATTGCTGATTTTTATGCTGATCTTTGTATTGTCAACAGAAGATGTTACTATACTGTTGTCTGCTACTTCACTGTTTAGCTGTCTGTCAGCATGATAATGATTAGGAGTGTAGCTAATACTGTTCGTCGTGGAACTGAGCTGCACACTTTCGAGATTCCTTGTGGAACTGAGCTGCACACTTGCGAACCTTGGATTTTTGCGGCTTGCTGCCATTCCCCAAGGAAGTTGTAGATCCATTTTCCCACTTTGCTGTTATTTCTACATTTCATTTTATGTACTATTATGTCATGATCACACTTATCGAATGCTTTAGTAAAATCTGTGTATATTACTTCGTAGTTATCATTGCTCTCAAGTGCATCTATGATATTGTTAAAGTGCTCCATTAGTTGTGATAGGCATGATCTTCCTGATCGGAATCCATGCTGCTTCTCATTGAATCTTTCCTGTCTCCAAAAAGTCATATATTTTCTCCCTGACTATTCTTTCAAATATTTTGGTGAGCTGAGACCTATCCCCCCTTTTATATATAGGAACAATGTTCGCTCTTTTTAGTGTGCTCGGTATTTCCCCCGTGTCCAGGAATGTTCTCCATATTTATTGAAGGGATGAAGCTATTTCGTTTTCACAGTTTTCAGTCAAGGAAGCATTCCATTTGCTTCCAGCTGAATGTGATTTCATTTGTTCTATAGCTTTCGCTACTTTATATCTTTTGTGGTAAATTCAAAGTCAGTTGTACTGTACATTCTCCATTTAATAATTCTTCAAAAAAGGTACTTCTGTCAGGTACTGTTTTGTCTCTATTTGGGATACTGAAAGCTGATTCATATTGAGCTCTCAATATTTCATATATTTCTTTTAGATTATCGGTTAGCTCATTATTTTCTTTCCTTAAAGGTGCAATAGTGGTCCACGTTTTTGTTTTTCTTTTCGCGAAGCTATATAAGTATTTTGGGTTATCTTTTATTGGTTTCACCTCATCTTCCTCTTCTCTCTCTGAATAACCCTTAATTAGGGCTTGTATTTCTCTGTTTATACTTTCTAGTTTTACTTGCATCACATTTTTGGTGTTTTTGTCTGTGCAGTTAATTAACTTTGTGGCTACTCTCCTTCTCTTTCGGAATAGTGTTCGCTTTTGCCTCTCGAAATAGTTCCTCTTTCCCTTTGGTTGTACTTTCGGAATATATTTTTCTAAAATTTTCAGCGTCTTTTTTCCCAAGGTTATTAGCATTTCTTGGTTTCTCTCCTGCGACATTTTTTCGGGCCTGCCTTCGCAAAATTGTGTCGTATCCCTTCCAATTGTCAGTCACTCATTTTTTACTACGATGAAGTTTTTGAACGTGATGAAAGTTGCACCAGCTTCCATTGCTTCTCGATAGGCATTTGCTCGAATTCGGTCTACCACTCGTTGTTCTAGGTAACTGAAGGTATTTAACCTAAATGCAAAAGTCTCCAGTAAGCCAATAAAATAAAAAACAAAAACTTGGCGTCTATTGTCCAGACATTCAGCATAGAGATACTTAAGGAAACTTTTCAAAATAGGTGATAAATAGAGAACCGTTTTGTTTTGAGGGATGACGGAAGTAAAAGAAGAGAAGCTCATTTGCAAAACGGAGGAGGAAGAGGAGGATTCGACGGGTGAAGAGGAACTTCTCGCTGATCCTGACGCCATTGAAGATGAGCCATTTTCTGGAGTTATGGATTCTCAGGTTGGTCTTCTCGCATTCTTTTTGCGCACGCATGCCTACGTTGGTGTTACCCGACTTTTATGGTCAACTCTTTAACTAACCAAACCTAAATTCGAAGCATAACCAGTAGTTTTTGGGATATTTCAATCTTAAAAATGGAAATATTTTGTACACATTTTGCACACATTCACACACACCCATATATTTATACATGCGTTTCTGCTGCATACTGTTTTGTCATCATTCGTAGGGTACTGTAAATATCTCTAGTGTCAAATTAAAAACAATGACTAATAGTGCAGTGTCTCTCCCTGCTAATATTGAAAATGTAACTGGGACAGAATATAGTCAAATTATGGAAGGAACACTACAGTGAGTTATTCAACTCTGTACATAAGAACAATAATGTTAATTGTGATGCTACCTATAGTCCAGATATAAGAGTTAGTGTATTTGAGACTAAACAGGCCATAAAATACTAAACAGGCCATAAAATATTTAGATTGTAACAAATCATGTGGTATTGATGGTATTTCTGCTGAGCATCTGAAATTTAGTAGTGACAGATTAGTGCCTCTGTTAGCTTTGTGCTTTACAGGTTTACTGATACATGGTGTTTTGTCGAATGCAATGTTATCCGTTGTTTTGGTACCAGTACTAAAAGATAAAAAGAGTAAAATCAACAGTAAAGGTAACTATAGGCCAATAGCCTTGGCCAGTATTATGTCTAAGGTGTTTAAATATATACTCATTAATAGACTTGAATGTTACCTGTATACTAGGCCAGGCTGAAACTCAAGATAGAATTAATCAGTCATTAACAGTTGGCTTTTGATATAAAAATAAGATTCCTGAAAAAAATAATTGGTGGCCACCAACATGTGTCCGGCCACCCAAGTTTTTGTAAAAACATCTAATGCCACACTAGCAAAATCAGGAAAATGGCAATATCTCTTCTTCTGAACATGCTAGAGAGATGGTTTGCATACCAAAAGATGCAGAATTTGATTTAGAATAAATTATTAAGAGTGGTATTTTTCATAAAACCTTTAGTTTTTGAGTTATTTTAGAAAAACTAATTTTTGGGGCCCATAGACCCCCTTTCGACGGACCTTAGTGACAAAAGAAATTCTAAAATAAGCATGATTTGGCTTTTTGATTACTAACATTGCCCTAAAAGGATGTTGACATGGACATAGTGATCACATGATATGACTTTTCCTTGTTATCTTGCATCCATTATGCTTGATTAAAGAATAGAGGGTGGGGCTGCTTCATGAACTTTTTTTAAACGTAATAAATTGAAAACTTGTTTTTTTTTTCAGGTGCCTTTGTTATAAGTTTCCAACTGCAATTTGTCATTGAATTCAACATTTGCAATATAAAGTATGACTTCTACAAGGAAAACAGTTGCTAAAGTACTTGGTGATGTACGTTTTATGCCAGCAGAACAGTTTCCTTTAGGGAAATTGCCTACGTTGAAGCAAGTTATTGAAAGGTGTTTGTGTTTCGGAGACTATAAAACAGATGCTGTACTGAGAGCTACTTCTGAGGAATTGCATAAATTGTGGGTCACATATAATGTTTATCCAATATCAGTAAATGCCATACAGAGCCGACTGAAAACCCAAATAAAGGAATTCAACCGCCTTCTGAAGTATGACAAAAAGAAAAGGGGACCTAAATATCATCAAGATCTGGATGATTTTCTGAAAACTGTAAACGTTTTATTTGACATATATCAACATGATCACAAACTGTTGGCAGATACAGAGAAAAAGCACTTACTAAAAATGACTGAATCTGATTACCAGTTTTATGAGGTAGGTCTGTTGATTGAATTTCAAGTTGTAAATTATTAATTAATATTATTAATTAATTATCAATTATTAAATTATCAATTATTAATAATTTGCTACAATTTTTAAAGTGCATTTAATAAGTTAGTAATATCAATAATACACTATTAATGATGTTAATGATAAGTAATATTTTAGTATTTTCTCATTTTTGTAAGAATTTCAATTTACATATAGAGACCCATAGATAAAAGATACATTATAGTGTAATGAAATATAATCACTTTGTAGGACCAGAAAACAACTAGGCATGGTTACTGTACCCTGAAAGAAGTCCCAGAAACAGCCACTGACTTAAAATTCAAATCACGGGTTATTCAATCTCAAAAAGCAAAAGAATCAGTTCCTCCTCCTCATCCTCCTGAACCTATGGACATTCCTGAGTTGACAGATAGCGACAGTTGTAATGATTCATTTGATGCAGACTATGTTCCAGAAGTCTCAACATTACAGAACAGAACTAGATTACGCTCATTAGCTGAAGCATGTGACAGGTATAGTACTGAAAGATAAATCTTTTAATACAGCTTAAAGTGAAATCATTGTGACTAAGAGATTAAGATTACCAATAAATTATTCATTGACAATAGATATGTAAATCTACTTTAAATATCCTAACAGATATCAAGTAAGTGATAGAGCAGGAGCGGCTATTGGTTCTGCTACATTGGTGGACTTTGGAGTAATCACCCCAGATAACATACAAAATGTTATTGATAAGTATGTTTTTAATCACTCTAGATATTACATTTCTTAGCTTCTGCTATAAGTTCTAAATCACCAGATTTACTATTATTTTTAATTAGCGTCAAAATTTCTATTTTGTATTTATATTAATTAGTTTCAAACAGGACACTGACATTTGTATTTTGTATATTTGTATAATGCTAATGCAGTAATGCATGGCCAATATTTTTGAAATACTTTTCAGAAACAAGTTGAGAAGGGAGAGAGCTAAATTGAGAGCTGAAAGGAAGAAGGAAGAAGTGATATTTGAAAAAGTGACTGGCATTGGCTTTGACGGTAGAAAGGATGCTACACTTGCTGTTAACAAAGTAAATGAAAAGTATTATACATCCACAATCCTAGAGGAACATTATGTCATTACTGGAGAGCCAGGTAAATGGAAATGATTGTCATACAGTTATAGGCGTTATGCTGTTATATTACTGTACTATAAAGTAATATTTCAATTACTTAAAAAATTTTCTTTTTAAGTGACAACTGTCCAGTTAACTTTATTCCTTCCTTTTTCATTTTTATTTAATTGTAAAATTAATTACATTTATTTTCAGATGATTTCTACCTCGACCATTTTACCCCGGAGAGTGGCAAAGGCATTGACATTGCTCATGGCATTTATAAGATCATTAAAGGGACAGAACTTGAGGCCAAATTAAACTTAGTTAAAGCAGATGGGACAAATACTAACACAGGACATATGCATGGGTCAATCAGATATTTGGAAATGTTTTTAGGGCAACCTCTTCAGTGGGATATTTGTCTTCTGCATCTAAATGAATTGCCACTTAGACACATCTTCATAACTTTAGATGGGACAACAAAAAGTCCAGACAAATTTTCTGGCCCTATTGGTTCTCAGCTCAATGGGGATGTGTCAGAATGGAATGTTGTGGACTTCAAATCTATACCTTATCCTGCATTTGTGCTTCTACCAAATGAGGTGGTCAATAATTTATCAACAGACCAATACTATGGATACTGCATCTGCTGGGCAATTATTACTGGTGAAGTGGATGAAGACCTTGCACTCTTAGAAGTTGGCCTGCTAAATCACTCTCGATGGCTCACCTTAGCCTGTAGAATTCTTCGCTTTTATGTTTCACAAAAAAGACCCAGTAAGAACCTCAAAATCATAGTAGAATTCATCATCAAAGTATACTTTCACAGTTGGTTCAATATCAAGGCTAATAAGAGGCTAAGTGATGGGTCAAGAAACCTATTCAATATGATCCAAAGAGTAAATAAATTCCCTGACAGGAAAATTAGAGAAATTTGTTATGACGTATTAAACAATAACAGCTATTTTGCTCATGGTGAAAATATTTTAGTTGGAATGCTGGCTGATGAAGATGAAGAGGTGAGGAGGTGTGCTGTCAATAAAGTTCTGTGTCTGAGGGGAGTTATAGAGGATTTTGATGATGAATCTGGTAGTAGCAATGATTTTGCAGGTGGAATAATTGAAAGTGATGATGAGAATGAAGAGGATCATGAAGGTGGTACTGATGAATATCCTGCTATAGATGAGAATGTTAGGGTCTTTAGAAAGCCAATCATCAATTTCAAAGCTTCTGCATACCACAAGCTGTCTGCTATGTCCCAATGGGAAACTGTTCCACCTGTATTAAAAGAATTCAGTAATGATGAACTGCGTGATATCATTAATACCGCATTGAAACTGGATCACGAGTGCCACAGTCAGAATGTTGAAAGGCACATCAAGCTTGTCACTGAAGCATCCTTGGCTGTTGTAGGTCATGAGCGTAGAGATGGTCTTATTAGAAACAAAATTAGATCACGTAAATTAATGAAAGATTTTGTGTCTAAAAAATATTTTAAGTTCTAGATTATTATTTATCATGCTAAAATATGACAAAATGACAATTTGTTAATTGTATAATTTAATGTTTGGCATTTTGGAATGTCAAAAAGCATTTTCAATGAATTTAAAATGGCTGATTTTGATTGATTTTGATTGCTGATTGAAAACCACTAATATATGTCAATTTGCAGCTTGAGAATGTTTTATTGTGTTGACATTCAGTTGAAAGGGGGTCTATGGGCCCAAAAAATTAGTTTTTCTAAAATAACACAAAAACTAAAGTTTTTATGAAAAAATACCACTCTTAATAATTTGTTCTAAATCAAATTCTGCATCTTTTGGTATGCAAACCATCTCTCTAGCATGTTCAGAAGAAGAGATATTGCCATTTTCCTGATTTTGCTAGTGCGGCATTAGATGTTTTTACAAAAATGGGGGTGGCCGGACACACGTTGGTGGCCACCAATTATTTTTTTCAGGAATCTTATTTTTATATCAAAAGCCAACTGTTAGTCACTCTGATAAATTAAAATCAAACAAAAATTATAGTTTCAGCCCGGCCTACGTGTATTAGGGTGTGACAGTTACCCCAACTTTGTCCTACAATGCCGTTCAAAAATTTGGTGTTGCATATTGACATAAAAAATACCCACGTGCAATTTTTTGAAGATTCATGCATATTCGAGTGAGCACCAGCAATTTGAAAAATAGCGATTTTGCTTATACGGCATACGCGCCTATATATGAGATTACACAACCATCATAAGGGATATTAACACAAATCATTTGCCTGTCTTAATTAAAAGCTGTTATCACTAACACAAAAAGTTAATCATTCTTATTCTCTCATGGTACATTAAGGGGTTTTATCATATATTCACAAGGTATTATTTCTCTAGAGCAAGAAACCATGATTTCTGTTCGGAAACAGATGATCATTTGCGCTGATTAGGAACGCGGAGTCTGTCATTTTCAACTACTTGAAGGACTTCTTGACAGTGCTCCTCATCCCTGGCAACATTAAGAAAGTCATGGCAAAGTTTTACACCACGCTCTGCAGCCTCATTGACGACCTGAAGCTTGTCCACAACCCGTTTCATGTTCAGGTAGTCGTCATGATCCGCCCATTCACTGGCTGGACTGGAGAAACTGATAGGGCATGCCTAAAATGGTGAAGAACCGGCTTGAGTCAGGCCCAATTAGGTCCACCAGGGCAGTGCCACTTTCTGGGACAGGGGGAAGATATGGCTTTCCATAGCCCCCATGATTGAGCCCCATCTCTTAGTAACTTCAGTGCCTTCATGGCAAAGAAGGGCCTTCCTCATCTCCTCTTTTGTCCTTTCTTGTACTTGGGACGAGAACAAAGCCAGTGGGGCCAACTCCTCAGTTAGGTACCAAGTGTGTCTACCGAGTGCCACACGTGCTTTGTCAACTATTGTGGCATCATATGGGGCAAATTCAGCCAAGGTTTCGACCAAATTCAAGTCATTCAGTGGCGCACTTGCTGGAACGGGGCAAACAATCCACCATGGGACATAAACAGCGACTGTGAACACAGCAAACCATTCTAACTTGCTGATTTGACTTTTAGTCACAACCTTGGCTTTGGGAAACTGCTCTTTGATCTGGCCTGACAAAAGAACAATCTTGAGGGTATAGAGCAGTTTAGCCATCCACCTTGCTTTGTGAAGTGCGCCGGGGTAGACCATTGTGAAGTTCACTGGCTCGGATCCTTTAGTTACAAGCAGCAGACAAAGCTCTACCAGCTCCTTGTAGTCGCCACGTGTAAATGGTTGGGCTAGAGATTCACGGAAGAAGTCAGCCATCTCCTGCTGGCGCTCCTCAAACACTCCAGGCATTGCGGGGTAGTAGTATTTCTTTTTTTCATTGTACGCCAGTTGAGAGAAATGGTTCTTGAACCTAGAAATGCAATTATTGGGATTATTGTATTTCGTACTAATCTATAATATTGTTTCAGGGGTATTAAGATTGATATGATCGATCATTTGCTTGGTGTTAGTATATCTTATAAGTCTAATAAAAGAAATTCCACTAAATTTGTTCATTAGATAATAATATTCCTTGTTATTTTGTAAAGCTTATGACTCACCTCTGGAAAACCATTATGTTTGGACTTGAAGAGCCCTCCACTTTCAAGCAATCCCAGCAAACACCTAGGATGACTTCGCCCACATGCCAGCGACAGGCGCACCAGAATACGGCACGCTCTAATTCCTTTTGGAGGGAGACGCAAGCAGCTGTTTTTTGTCCTGAAAAAAAATGTAATTGTAGTTTAAGGCCACCATTTCAGGCACGTGCTTTTTGCAGATTTCTGTTAAATCATTCACTGTATTTTGGTATTAATGTCGTGATAAATTCACGCTGATGTTTGAAATAGGTTTACCTGTATTGGATGAAGTTGTGTCGAAAACCATACCAACGACATTCTGTTCACACTCCCAATCGACCAGAAGTTGTTTGGTTGCTGTTGATATCAAGTCTCCTTGAACCAGGCCAGCTTTTTGAGTCAAATGCGGAAGAGGTGGGACTCCAAGAAGCTTTGTGCCATTGACACCAGACACAAGAATGGGCAGGCGGTCATCAGTGCCTTTGGAATCCAGCGTGTCCATAAGTTTACCATCCCAGTGCACCAGTACTTTGTCTGATGGTTGCCATTCATCCATGATTTTTATACATTTCTGACACGATGGAAGCTCGGTATCGGTGGGCCGTCCTTGCATTTAGACTCAGCTTTGATGTATCTCCACCACATGCAGATACAAGGGAGTACACAATTGCACTCAGCTGGGTCGGCGAGATGTTTCGAACACTGCATGAAACAAGTTCTGCCGACTTCAGAATATCATGGGGCACAAAAATTGAAACTCCCTCTTTCACTGTTCTCCGATGTTTTCTCTTTGGTTCAGCAGTGCTGGCCTCATCAATGTCATCGTCCTCATCAGAGCTAATAGGTGAATCAATATCAGCCTGTACATTCTCAGCATGATCACATTGCTCTCTCTCTTGTCGCTTCTCTTCTCGCATCTGCCTTTTCTGTCGCTTCTGAACCTTTTCTGTGAGTACTTTGTTTACCCCAGAGTAGGTAGCTACTCTGTCACTTAGCATGCTTTTCATAAAGAGTATGTCAGTATCGATGGCATCTTGTTCGGCCTGAGTTTTCCCCTTTTTCGCAGCCGCCATGTCTTTCAACACTGTGTTCTTATAAAATTTCATCGTCAGGCTCAATTCTGATTTAAACTTCATAATTCCAGGATCATCAGCCCGTCTTCTATCCTCATTCTTTTTCATAAGCATCATGTAGTCTTTGTCATAGTAAGTTTTAATCACTCGGCCAATATTGTTCCTGCCTGTAATGGTCGGGACATTCGCCTTCTGGTAATGCAAAAGCACATTGTCAATGGTGGCAGATAAAGCCTGGTCTTAATGCATATCCGGAAGGTTTGCTAACAGACATAGTAAGACCTGCCTATTAGTTGGCAGTTTGCAGCCCTTTATTTCCTTTTCTTCTTCTCGGGGTACGGTGCCCAATAACATTCTGACATACTCATCATCTTGCCGTGTATCCATGATTAAATTCTCTATTCACAACATCAAATCACTGTCAAGGGAAAAGAAGAGAGCATCATTAAAATTAAAAGCAATAAAATAATACGTGGAAAATTTGTGGGTCAACGTTCCAGACCCGGAAATGAAAATCTGATAAAATGTGCTATTTTCACACTTATTTATGAAGTTCATAAGCTGAAATAGCAATACTTGCTGGTACGACGGTGCTAGCTCAAACATGCACCGATCTCCAAGAAAATTTACAGGGGTGTTTCCTAGATAAATACACAACACTAAAACTTTGAACAGCATTGTAGGACCATTTTTTGATTTTTGGAGGGCAACGGTCACACCCTAACGTGTATACTAGTGATAACCAATTTGGTTTCAAAAAGAAACACAGTACTGATATGTGTGTGTATGTTACTTGGTCCGTATATTAATATTCTGGTATAATCACCAGACAATGATTGTAAGATGGGGTGGAGTTAATTCAGAGCCATTCTCTGTGACCACTGGTGTCAGGCAGGGAAAGATATTACCCCCCTACTTATTCGATGTTTTCATGTTTATATGGATAATATATCTGTTGTACTGAACACCTGTTAAATAGGTTGCTATATTGGTACAATGATTGTTAATCATCTGATGTATGCAGATGATCTAGTTCTTATTTCTCCATCTGTAAAAGGGCTCAGCACACTTTTGAAGGTGTGTGAAAGGTATGGGAAGGATAACGACATAAAATATAATCCTGCTAAAAGTCATTTTATGATTATGAGGACCAAGGCCTGCAAATATATAAAATTTCCCGAGTTTCAATTGAATGGTATGGTGCTGTCAGAAGTAACCCAGACTACGTATGTTGGCCACATACTAACTGATTGTCTTTCAGATGACTGTGATAATTGTGATATTCTAAGGCAGTGCAGACAACTATGTGCTATTTTTTCAATTACAGGGAGCAATTGCGTGCTCCCCGAACTACTCTTACTCTCTGGCGACATTAAGACTAATCCAGGCCCCACTACAACTTACACATGTCACCATACACAAAGACATAGACACAATAGCACCATGAGACACATACAGAAGTATAATATTAACATATTACAGTACAACGTAGATGGCCTCACAAACAAAATCATGCAGCTTAGGGAATTCGTACACAAACAAAACATTCACATAGCACTTATACAAGAAACAAAACTAAAACGCACACACAAAACACCCACCATCCCTGACTTCACGGCGATCCGTCAAGATCGTACTGGGGTAACGGGGGTGGACTCATCACTTACATACGTAAAAGCATTAGCTACACTGATGCTACCCAAAACATTACAAACACAATCCAAGCAGATAACACGATAGAAATACAGGCAGTTAACATTAAAATATGCGCAAAACACACCACCACACTAATCAACATTTACATCCCACCAGATAGTTCACCTCAGGTGCCAGCCAATTACAATCCACAGTTACACAATCTGGCCTCTCTCACTAATGTCATCTTAGGAGGAGACTTCAACGCCAAAGACACTAGTTGGTACCTGCACAACCAAAGCAACACCAGAGGCGTCAACATAGCCACACAACTAAACAGCCTCTTCATTCTTAACAATACAGAAGAACATACACACATACCACATCAAGCAGGATACTCAAACTCCTCCCCAGACATAACGTTCTGTTCCCCCTCACTAGCAACACATACACAATGGAGAACAGAAAAACAACTGTCATCAGACCACCTGCCCATCATCATTACAACACATTCTACACTGCCCCAACAGCCTTAGGCACACTTACAGAAATTACAAGAAAGCTGATTGGGAACAGTTCAAAATACAGACTGAGGAACAATTCACCACATTAAACAGCACACCCATCATAAACATCAATACAACACTCAAGACATTTAATCAGATCATCAATAATGCAAACAAATACCGAAGGGCAACATTAGGAAATACAACCCAAATTACACTAGAGAAATAGCCCACCTTATAAGGCAACGTAACAACCTCAAATATAACACACAAACCCCACACACAGAAGCCATAAAACAGCAGATACAACAGCTCAACACAGAAATAAACAACAAACTCAAAGAAAAACAAACAGAAACATTCAGGGAATTCATAACAACATTAAACCACTCCACAGATACATCCAGGCTATACAAGACTATAAACGGCATTACCCACTCTAACAGCGGCATTCACACCTCACACGCAGCTATCTGTCGCAGCCAAAATAATATCCCAACATACACACAACAAGCTAACATTCTAGTTAATCACTACGCAAAGATAAGTCACTTAAACAGAGACAACAACCAGAAACATGCAGACAGACAAACAGCCAGACACAAGAAAACCTACAGACTCGACACAACCATTACACCCTTCAATACAGACGAGACCACCAAGATCATCAAAACCATTAAGAATTCGAAGGCTACTGGACCAGACAACATATCTAACATACACCTTAAACACTTGGGCCCACAAGGAATACTAGCTTTCACAAATATCAGCACATATTCATACCAACACTGTATTATTCCTGACATATGGAAACAAGGTAAAATTATTACACTACTCAAACCAAACAAAAATCCAACAGAACCAGCTTCCTATACTGTAGACCCATTACTTTACTATGTACACCTTCCAAAGTAACAGAAAGACTAATCTTACAAATCACCAACCCACACATTCCACTATCGCCTACTCAACATGGATTCAGACCTCACCACTCAACCACGACATTACTCACTAACCTCACGCAGCACATCATGGATGGCATCAACTCCAGACGACCAGCTCAACGTACACTATTATCAACAATAGACATTAGTAAAGCATTTGATGCTATCCCACGCTTCCCTCTCATAAACAAAATACTCAACACAAACCTGCACAATAACACCAAAAGGTGGCTGAGCAACTATCTTTCAGGAAGATACTCACATGTCACATTTAATGGCAAGTCATCCAAAAACAAGATTTTTCCGAACGGGGACCCTCAAGGCTCTGTTCTCTCACCAACACTCTTCAACTTATACATGTATGACATTCCAACACCCATAGATAACAAGCTTACATTATCATCATATGCAGATGACATCACTCTAACATCCACCCACAACAACATCGACACCGCTACAAATAACCTACAAACATACATAAACAGTATACAAGACTGGCTCACACACAATAGACTCAAAGTAGCGCCCACAAAATCAACCATCACCTTGCTTACAAGCAACACAAAAGAACACCAGGTAATTCCACAGCTTACACTAAACAACATCAACATTCCACACACTCACAGGACCAAAATACTTGGAGTCACATACAACACATCATTATCTTTTGCAAACCACATTCAGGATATTAAAAACAAATGTACGTCAAGACTTAACACGCTTAGGGTACTAACAGGCACAAACTTTGGACACCAACAGGAAACAACATCACTCGTATACAAACAATATATTCGCTCAGTTATGGACTATGCTAGCCCATGCTGGGCACCCATTATCTCAAACACACACATAAACACCTTACAGACAATACAAAACAACGCACTTCGTATCATTACAGGATGCACTCAAACAACACCAATAGAACACCTGCACACAACAAAAATACTGAAAGTTAGGGAACATTTAGACATGAGGGGAACACAATTCATGGCAGCAGCGACAACTAACCCACAACACCCTTGCCACTACATGTACAATCACGCACCGACACCTCGTACCATTAAGGTAACACCAGAGAGACATTATAACCAAATACTCCATTCCATACCACGCCTCACAGACATCACACAGTACAGAAAACACATACACACACACCTAACCCACAAAGCACTGACACGACTCGTTCCGAATGCGGTCCTAGGTGCGAAGCCGCCACCCATTAACAGGTCAGAGATCAGCCTGAGCAGATCGGATCGAGTTAACTTTGCACGATTCCGATGTGGACATCACCCCAACTTACTAACATATAAACACAGACTAGACAACTCCATAGACGACACCTGCCACCTGTGCCACGACACACCACAAACAATTGAACACATTATGACAGACTGTACCGCTCTAGCACAACAACGAACACAACACAACACAACATCACTAGTGCGCTGAACCTCTGGTCCACTCCGAAGAGGGCGATCGGTTACCTGCGTGCCGCCGGCTTGCTCGATCAGGGTGGGCTGATCGGTTAAACAACAACAACAACAACTATGTGCTCAGGGAAATTCTTTGGTTAGGAAATTTAATATGTATACATTAGATGTTCAGTTGATTTTACTAAAAACTTTTTGTACTCCAATATATACAGCCCATTTGTGGTGGAACTACACGATGTATAATTTGAGAAAATTATATGTTGCATATAATATTTTTAGGAGTTTATTAAGAACTCCAAGATTTATAAATGGTCCTCCTTCTAGTGCTAGTATACTGTCTATGGACCTCATGTATAATGTTTGTACCTGTTGAGTCTGAAATATTTCAAAGTGTTTGTTTGTTTATTTGTTTGTTGTATTCGACATTCGTCGTTTGTCCTTTGTCTAGATAGGACGCATTTCTTCGCAGCTCCTGAAAAGCGATTTGAAGTCGTCTTATCTTTTGAATGATCGAAGGGTTTGATTGTCTAATTTGTCATTTTATTAATATTTTGCTCATTAGTGATGTAAATTATTTTCTATTAATATTTTAATTACTGAAGTATTTAGTGTGGAATTTATCATTTATCGTTGCGTGCGAGTACACAATTTGTTACCATTTATTATTATTACAATTTCTCTTATATTAATTAATATACTGCATATATATATTTAATAATAATTATTACACAAGAAATTTAGAATCTTTTCTTATAGCTTATTACTATTATTTCTGTTTAATTTGCATATTTAATAATTATTTCACAGGAAATTTAGGATTTTTTCTAATACACCTACCACATGGTGGTGGTTTGCCATCGCAAATACCCTAGATAGATCTCTGAGTTACCTGTTACTTAAAAAAAAAACCTACACGATTGTTCCGAATGCGGTGGAAAGTTTCCTCAGTACTTTTTTAACGTTCTCTCTTCTAACCCTTTAGTTTGCAGATTTTGCGTAAACCGACAAGAACTACGAAACGAGGTGATTTCGGCGAGAGACGAACTTCGAAGAAGTAGGGAAGAGGCGATTGCGTTGAGAGAGGAATTTAGTGCTTTGGCAGCTAGGTTTAATTCACAGCAGGATTTTGTTTGAGAAAGTGTGGACACGAGTTTTCATAGGGCGGAGATTGCGCGAAGACTGTGACAAATCTCCGACTAGTCGTCATTCCCGCCTCCCCTTTTCCTTCGGGGAATCGACCGTTTGAGCCAATTCGAAATGGGACCCCGACCTAGATATCATAAACCTTGCTTAAGAGTAGTTACAACTAAGAGATTTTTCGTCTTAAAGTCAGAACAGAATATCACGCAAGAGATTAGGCTAGTTGGCGATTCCCTTATTCGAGGGCAGTTACAGGCATTATGCGGCAGGAACCCAACTCGAAGGAGGTGCTGCTATCCTGGAGCCTCATGGACTCCAAAGACAAGTTTGGTGAAGATGCTGATGAAATCATGATATTTATGATGTATGTTGGGACTAACTATGTTAAGATTTCCAACTCAGAGGAGCTAATAGAGAAATACAAGCGGCTGATGCAAACTCTAAAGGATAGAACTAATAAATTAATGTTTTCAGGAATTCTTCCAAAAATAACAGAATCCGACGACTTTTTCAGCAGAACTACCGACATGAATAATATTCTTAAGTCCCTTTGCCTACAGCAAAATGTTGAATTCATCGATTTGTCGTGCCATTTTTCTTATAAAAAAAAGATTTATTTTTGCGTGATGTTCTTCGCCTGAATGGCGTGGGAGCATCTCGTCTTGGTAGACTCTTACATAGCTCTGCGATGGCTTTCCTGGCAAAAAACGGCGAAACCTACGTGAGCGACCAGCCAAACAAATTTTTCTTACAGTAAGCGACTGCCTCCACGAAGAACCCCGAGATTCTACTGCGGTACTCAAAATTTTATAAAGTATTTTATATTAACGCTCGAAGTTTAAGATTTAAATTTGATGACCTATTAAGTATTGACCTTGACCAAAAATTTGAGGTTGTAGCAGTTACTGAATTGTGGTTAAGTAGAGAGTGTAGAGATTTTCTCGGAGAATATCATATTCCTGGTTACGAGATATGTAACAATGATAGAATAGGAAGAAGGGGTGTTGGTACAGTACTATACGTTCAGTCACACTTAAAACCCATAATTTAAAAAAATTGCAGAAATTGATAACATAAATGCGACGTTTGTTGAAATTAAAGAAAACTCACGAAAGAAATTAAAAGTAGCGAACATGATGCGATAATTATGGGGTATCTTAATTTACCTTCCAGGGAGTGGGGTCGTCCTTTAGTCTAATTCCGGTCGTCGATTGTACTTTTTCGTGAATGCAAGATATTTTTATATAATTATACTTTGAAATGAGTATAAATTATCATAAATAGTGTTTTTTGTATGTTTAATTTTCTATTGATGCAGATTTTGTTTTGTAATGAAAATTTTTAAATTTCAAAGAATCGGTGAGAGAATCGGCTTAATTTGACCGATGCCGATTAATCGGCACATCCATGGCACATGGATTTCTTTTATTTATTTTAAACCTTTAGAATTGAGTGATATCCCATTACGTGAAAAAAGACTGGCGAGGTCTGATAAACCTAAAGAGTGGAATGCTGAAATTAAAAGTAGCTTAACGTTAAAAAGGAACGCGTATTTAAAATTTAAAGAAACAATTTGTCGGATGAAAATGCTTACAAGCTATTGAGAAAGCGAAGCAAAAAAATTATTAGAAAAAGCAGTGTAAGGATAGAGTTGTTTAACCACCTTCGCAACATCTAAGGTCATATGTCGGAGGGGACCTACAGCTTTATGTGGGATCAAAATCATGGGTCGCTACATAGTTTGAACGCAGCAGACGGTCTCCCATCCAACTACTATCCGCCCCAATGTCGCTTAACTTCGCTGATCAACGGGAAGCGGTGTCACGACATTGACTACGACGGTGACTATGGTGGAGCATCCTTGATGGCCTTCTGGTTTCCTTTTTAGTCACTTATGTTTATACGAGTTGCAAAAGCTATTTCTGTTTGAAAGTTTTCAGTAGAACTACTGTAATGTCACTAGGTCGTCCTTCGCTATTCATTCAAAACCTATAGTTACAGTACTTGAAGTGACGTACCACGCGTTATCGATCGAGGCGGGCCTACGTCGTAGCTACGTTGCAACACCACTTCCCGTTAGATCAGCCAGGTTAAGCGACGTTGGGTCTGTTCAGTAGGTGGATGGGTGGCCCTCCTCCTCCTCGTTCACATGACGTACCGATGGGTCGGTTCGGATCCCATGTAAAAGCTGTAGATCCTCTCCTCCACATAACCTTTGCCGTTACAGAGGAGGTTAAATAACCTCAAACATTACATTTTTCTTCGAAGTTTAGCTGTAGCTTCTTATTTTTCTCCTAAAGGGCAATATGCACACGCGAGACCTCCTCCTTCAAGTTGTTCATTCGCTGGAGGCGAACGAAAGTTGTCCTGACGCAGTGCTAGCGGAAAAGCACGGCGTGGAAGAAGCAATTGTGGAGTGGATCAAGGAAAATCAGGAGGCTGTCGTCAAAGGGTGAATTTATATATTTGTTGTAGGTTTACATATATACTGTACACTGTACAGCATATTATTTATTTGGCACTGTCGTAGTCAAATGATTAGTGCCCATTTCCTCGAGTTAGAGCACCCGGATTTGAATCCTGGTGGGGAATATAGATATATATATATATATACTGAAATTAGATTTATTTAAGGTATTCTAGAATAATCCTTTGGTACTTGAACCTTAGCTGGCATTTACAACCTAGTTGAATATAACATGGTTTATACACAGGTCCAAGAATAAAGTTTCCTGATAATCCCCTGATATTTCAGATCTGATCCCCTCATATATAAATATATATAAAAATTGCATAAAAGGTGTAAAAAAAATTCACATTTCATATAACACAATTAAAACCTAATTTTTATCCTAACTACTCTTAAAAAACGTACGCGAAAATCACATGGCAGGCTGAAAAAATTAATACCAGATAACAAAATGCACGAGCTTTATATAATGTAAAACAAATAGTGTTTGTTTTTGTTAAATTATTTTATGTTAACATTTTAAATTAATTTGTAGTTAAATTATTTATAAAATATTTACAAATAATTAAGTCCTAAATATTTTATAAATATTTTATATTCCCATGATAGTCTCAAAAAATCCTGATATTTTTGCAGGTGTGTATGAACCCTGTATAAGAAAAATTAGGAGCTGAACCTAGTAACATTAGACTTAAATAAGTTATTAATTTCCTTCTTTGTTATTCCATTTAATTTTTATACTTTCTGCAGCCTTCAGTTTTTCATGTGACCTAACGTACACTAGGATGACTTTTTTTTTTTTTAATTGTGGCAAACCAAGCCTATGAATGTGACCTAAAGACGACCGAGTGATTTAGAGTTATTCTGATTGAGGTCCCAATTACTCGCGAGAGCTGATGGGAATATGAACTTAAGCCTGTTTGACGGGTTGTTACTATACTCTATTTTACTAATTGAGCGATCTTACATTTAAATCGGTAGTTATTTTTGAAATGGTTTTCCGCATTGACGAGAGCGAGCTTTATTTTATTATAATGGTGGGAAGTATATACGCGATATAATACGATATAATCAGCTTGGTGTATTTTTTCATTAAACAAACTAGCTCGTTTGAGGATTATTTTTCTAACTCCGCGTTTGAATTTCGATCATTGATTTAATCGTTCGAAGTGGGTAGAGAGTTATCATTTAGTGTATTGGCGAATGATTTACGCGAAGGAGTTGCTCGTTTTCAGATCTCTTCGATGCAGTACCTGCAGTCAAAGAATACTTAAAAGGGAGGATTACACTCGCCACGAGTTAGATTGCATTTTAAAGATGGAACGAAGCGGAAATGTAAAACGAGATGGAGGCTATTTTATAAGTAAGTTTTTATTTGATATTCAAACATTCTGGATCTCAATTGACTCAATGTTTTAACTAGTTTTCAAATTCTATTTACCCTCACCATTCAGCAGTGAAGCGAGTGAATAACGCTCTAAAGCGGTGGTTCCTTACCTCGGGTCACGACCCAAATCAGGGTCGCGGGGGTCCTCACGTAGGGTCACTACGGATCACTATATATTCACTATTTCTTAATTCAGTTTATATTTATATACGTATTTAAATTTTATCGTAAGCCTGAGGGTCGGGAGGTACTGTTGGTGGCCAGTTTAGGGTCGCAGCCTAAAAAGGTTGGGAACCGCTGCTCTAAAGCAGTGATGCACAAACCCTGGCCCGCGGGCCAAATGTGTCCCCCACGGGTCTTTTCAGTGGCCCCACGGGTCTTTTCAATTCAATGAAAAAGTTAGAATATAAAAGTGACCCAATTTATGACTTAGATAGAAAGTAAGTAGGCTAATACATTTAGTTATTTTCTTCGCTTGGACCTCACATCAAAAAAGTTTGTGCACCACTGCTCTAAAGGATATGAATTATTTTTCTGCGATTGGATATTAATTTTTATTGTAGTAGTAGTAGTTTATAAGTAAGTTTGAAAAGTATTACGCGACTTGAATATGTAAGGTGAATTTTCAGGTTATTCAAATAAAGAAAATGAAGATCGTTGGTCCCCGGAGAGCACTTCTACTTTAATTCGAGTTTTTAAAGAAAGAGCGCCCTCTTTCGTATCCTCGGACGGCGTTTTGCGAAAGGGAATTTGGCTGGAAATATTCAAAGAACTGAAGCCGAAAGTGAGTGTTATTTTAAGGGAGATATCGTGGTTACTTTTAATTTCGAATTTCTGCGTAATCTTAAAACGTTTTTATTAACGGGAAAAGATGAGGTGTTTATCATTCGCGCGTTAGTCGTATTTGGTTTCTACGAGTGTCAGTTACGTTTCCGTAAAGGTAATGCATTGCTAACACGAAAAAAGTGAAGATGGTTTCATCATTTGTTGAAGCTTAACTTCACTCAAGATGGATTCGTTTAGTTAAACAGAATAAAGTTGGAATTCGTCGATATTAACTTTCCTTCGTGTTGCCCGTAAACGCATAAAGGAGAGTCGTGAATCTCAAAAAATATTTAAATACTATAAATAAAAGGATGCCAGTTAGGGTTTGACGGGAAATATAATTTATGTGAAGTTTAAAAGCAAAGTTATGAAACACTTCATCAATTAACTTCATCAATTTTTAGAGTTTATGCTAAATGAATCGTATGTTTGCTGTTAAATTTGTTCGAAAACCTATAGATGAATTTTTAATTTTTTTTAACCACAAGTTTAGGAACTCGGAATATTTTCATCGTTAGGAAAGATCAGCAGTAAATTGTATGAGAAAATGCATGCTCTATTTTAGATTCCACGTTTATTGAATTACGTAGACAAAATACATAGGCTATGCATTCATTCACTTTTGAAATTGTTTTGAAGCATTGAAATTTATGTTTTAAATTTTAAAATAATATATTATAATTCAAGTTTGGTATAAAAGGAAGAGAGGGTGAACAGACAGAGGAAATAGATGATGAACGAATGGAGATACATAATATGGGAATGTTTCTTGACGACAGCGTCTGGTAGGTGTGGGTGTATACGGAATGGAATGAAGAGAAAGGCGACTGCATAGTGGAACGATGGTGAAAAATGCAGTGAAAAAAAAAAGAAGAGAATCTGGTAAAGAAGTTAATATTCTCAATTAAGAGAAATTGAATTAAGGAAATAAAGTTACAATATGAAAAACTGGATTTATTAAAGCATAAAACTTTCGGCTTATATACTAAGGTCTTTCCTGAAGAGGATGTGCTTTTAATACTGAAGCATCGGTATATTTTTGTTTCCTTTCAGGACGAGGTTATCAATAAGTTCGTTTACATATTCTAAATTAATTAGTACATTTTACTCGTATTTATATATTACTTAATCATAACTACCTACAAAGTGATACGTTATCTTTTAATTAATTAGAGTGTCCAATGAACCTTAAGGGCCAAATTAAATATAAAAAATAATATCTAGTTCAATTAATGATTGTATATTCTCTGTTAACACTTTAGTGCCTGGAGGTCTTTTCTGAACCAATAAAATCGTCTGGCCTTAGCCAGAACAAAATTAGTGAAGTGCCACTGGGTACTAAGGGGTTAATAATTTACTTAACCCTTTAGTGCGACGAGGTATTTTCTGAGACTGAATAAAATCATCTGGCATTGGTCAAAACAAAATCAGTAAAGTGCTACTGGGGCACTGAAGGGTTAAAACTATTGTAATGTAATTTTTTTAGCAATAAAATATTTTCATTAATTCAGCGCTACAACTTGACATTCGTTGTGGTTTACTGATTTCCTTTTTTTAGTTTTTGAATGTTTTTTAGCACTCGGAAATAACTCCCCACATGTGTTGTGAGAAGTGGACTGATTTGGTGAATGACGCGAGGACATTTTCCAACGTTTCCGAAAGTAAGGAGGAGAAGAACAGAGTGAATGGCTCTACGATGGTCACTCCTCCGTTTTACGACGAAATTGCGGACGTTGTGGATCTGGTGAACGTGGAAAAGGGCTGCGCTCAGAGTTTCATCCCGAAGGAGCTCATTCCTGACAACAAAGATCGCTATATGGCACCGAGGGTCTACATAAGTAAACAAAGTGACGACGATGGCGACGATTACGATGATGATGATGTGGAAGAATCTGAAGAAGCTGTGATGAACGATTCGTTTGAGGATACTCTTTCGGTTGGCGATTCGTCGGAGGAGGAACCGAGTGTGAGGGAGAGGGGACGAGGGCGGGAAAGGAACACCACTTGGAGGCTGAGGACGAGATTTGGGGATTTGGAGCGGAAGGTTCAGGCGATGGCTGTCCGGTTGAAGGAGTTGGAAGAACAGAATCGATCCCTCCGGCAGGGAAATTGGGAAGGAAACCGAGACCATATGGCCACTGTGGTAAACCGATTGGATCGATTTCTCCATAACCAAAACCGGTTCCAGACACAGCAGACGGAATCTCTGTCGAAGATGGTTTCTATGTGGGAAAGACATCACAGGGAAAATATGACTGCCGTGAAGTCCGTCTTGGAGGAGGTCTCAAAGAAGAAGAACGATGCGAAAGAGAAGAAAAGCAAATGAGAACCGGATGAAGTTCCTTGAAACAGGGAAGAAATTGCTTCATTCATGACGAAAGTTCTGCAATAGTTTAACACCGATTACCCTGCCATTCTAGTGCCTCCATGGAATTGAGGGAGTAAATATCATACCAATTTATGCGGGTGGGGGGGGCGAGAAAAAGGTGTCTCATGCTCAAGAAGAGTGTTAATCCCTCATATTAAAAGTAGTCTCTATTCCACTTTTCAACTTGAAAGGAGTTTGTATCACGTATATTCGTGTTATCTACAGATAAGAATTAGGTGTGATGAAAGAAGCCTGTTCGTAGGGTCCAACGTGCAAGAAAATAACACTCCAACCCTTCATGTCTTTAAGAATCTCAAAAAAACTTTCACTCAATTGTTATAATGAGTTTGTGGAGATATAAAAGCCTTTTCATGTGTTTAAAAAACTTCCAGTAGCGAATTCCTTTGTTAAATGTGAATATTGTGCAAGATCTTCGGTCGGGAAGAGGTAACATCCGAAACTCTTATTTCCCCCCCACTACACACGAGGGGTGAAAGTGAACTAGATCATTATCCGAGTCAGAGTTCTAGGAAAGCAGGTGGCCGCCCAACTGAATTTAATTTATTTGCTTTCCTTAATAATGTTGCTCGTTTCAATTTCCTCCCACTTGGATTATTTTCGTTTTCAACAAGTTTTTCAAAGTGGCGCTCGTCACTAACGGATTTTTTTTTCTTTTTTTTATTATTATAACGCTTTAGTAAGAGTTTTTATATAGTAAAAAGTTTGATAATTGTTATTTTTATATACAAAATATTTTATTAAAACTGGATTTTGTTTTTTCAGTAATCCTTTATTGTACATTTGTTCATCTGTACGAAAGGAGCGTGAATTGAATGATGTTTAAAATAGAAAATAAGAATAATTCGAATTTTCTTTTTTGTTTTAAAGATATGACAGCGTCCATTGTGACTAAATGGAATTACGTGTTTCCTTTCTCCAAACGTTGTAAGTGCCATGGATATCTCTCTCTTTTCTATTTCGAGTTCGGAGTTTTTAAAATGTACAAAATAATTCTGTATATTGGTATTCCTATTTTATTCATTCATTACGTATGTCCATAGGAATATAACGAACTTTCCTTACTATCGGGATACGTCTTAAGCACCTCATGACGCCACTTCCCGTTAGGAAAGCAACGTTAGGTCTCCTCAGTATTTGGATGGGTGACACTCTTCTGCGTTCACGTGATATAGCAATTATAGATTCCCTCCGTTCGTTAAACAATCCCAAACGTTATCTTGATTCTATTTAATATTACACGATTGATTTTATCTTCCAAACAAGCGTTTCTGTGCTTGCATAAAACAGCTTTAATTTTAGTATATCCACATCTACTGTACAGTTTTCGGCATAGATACCGCTCTCAAACACTTGTTCCTCTTCATAAAAGTTCTTAAACACGTACACTAGTTAAACTCTACAACAGTGGTAATAAAATTTTGAATTGCTATATATATACAGGGCGTCCCAAAAAAATGTATACACACTTTAACAGCTGATAGCTCAATTGATGTTTCTTTCTTTCCAAGTTAAACCCATTAGAATTAATCAGGGCTGTGGAGTCGGAGTCGGAAGCAATTTTGGTGGTGCTGGAGTCGGAGTCGGTAAAAATGTACCGACTCCGACTCCGACCTCAATATAAATTTTAATAAAATATGTTTTTGTGTGTGATATCACTGGCAGCTATGGTGGTTAAACCACTTAAATAATAAACACAATGTTTTCCATTTCAGACACTAATGCCATTAATTCATTTTTTCTTTTCAGATAATATTTTTTATTTTTAATGCTTATTTAATTTCGAGTTCTTTCTAAATTTCATAAGTTTTTAACTTTCAAGTCTAAAACCCCTTTCACAATGGCAAAGACACTTCCAACAAAGTCTGCAGTTTTTTAATATTTTACAATAACCACAGATGGGAAACATTTCGTGTGTCAGTGTATGATAGAAGATGATGATGATGAAAAATTATGTGAAGCAAAAATCAGTGGTTTTACTGGCTCTGATAAAAATGCACCAACCAGAGCATCAAATTTGAAAAGACATTTGCAGTGTTCCATCCCAAAATTTTAGAAGTTGTCATTGAGAAAGATAGTAATAAAAACCTTCCAACTACTTCAAAGTTAACAAAAGATCAGAAATCTACTGAACGACAAGCACCACTTACAAGATTCTTTACTACAGACAAAGTTACCGTAACAATGACCACAGATGATGATGCTTCACGTGGTGGTGATGAAATGCCTCTTGTGTAATTATCATCATAGCAGATTTAGAATTAATATACCTTCGGAGTCGGAGTCGGATAGACAAAAAATTGAGGAGTCGGAGTCGGTTTTTTATGTGCCGACTCCACAGCCCTGGAATTAATAATGGCAGTCAGACTAAGCTTTGAACAAAGGAAATTCATTCTAAAATGCTACTGGAAGTGTGAAAACGCAGTTGAAGTGCAAAGACAGTTTAGGAGGGAGTTTCAAACAGATCCACCAACGCGACTTACCATCACTCGAATTAGAGATAAGTTTGAAGCCGATGGAACTGTTCAGAATGTCCACAAGAAGCGTTCCGGAAGACCACGGACATCGACAAGCCCACAAAGCAAGAAAGAGTACTGGAAACGTATCACCAAAGTCCAAGAAAATCTGTGCGGCAAGCGAGTCGTGAGGTAGGAATTTCAGAATCGTCTGTCCAACGCATTTTGAAGCGCTGTCAATGGAAAAGTTACATTCCAAGATTAGTCCATGCTATTAATGAAGATGATCCGGACCGAAGAGTGGAGTATTGCGAGTGGTACTTGGCACGATGTGGATGTGGATTGGACGAAGGGGTTTCGTAGAATACCCTCCGCGTTCACCAGACCTCACACCACTAGACTTTTTTTATGGGGATACTTAAAAGACAAAGTCTACGCTATAAAACCTGCAACAGTCGCTGAATTGAGAGCAGCCATTGAACGAGAATGCACACAAATACCAAACGAAATGTTTCGTGATGTTTGCGATTCCATTGCTTCGCGTTATCAGCAGTGCCTGGACCAGAACGGACGTCAGTTTGAAAACAGGCGTTGACAAAACAATTAAATGTCTGTAGATTCTATTACATTTTGAAAATGAAATGTATTTTAATAAACACTGCCTTTATAAGTATTTAAAGTGTGTATACATTTTTTTGGGACGCCCTGTATATATATGTACATTAGTTACAGTTTGGCAGTCTCATTTTTTCTTATTGTCACCATTTTGTTTCATTTGTGCTTATCATATTTACATAATCAAACATTTTGATTCAACGTTGATTACACGTAGAAACTCCAGTTAAAATCCTTCATTCTAAGGGTTTCTTATAAGGGTTTCCCCGAGGTATGGGTACGTTGAGGGAAAATAAATTTCCTTTTCATTCGCTATAATCACTAGTAATCATTATAATCATTATTTCATCTTTGAACTTAAAAATAATGTACTATCATGGTGATGTTTTAATACTGATTGTGGTCAGGAAAGCCACATTTTGAACATGGTTATTGTGTGCAATTATCTTCCCGGAAAGGCTTCAAAACTTAAAAATTCACAGCTGAAGTTCCTTTTGTTGGTAATTTTGGAAGACCTCTCGCTGTTTTCATTGTTTCAAGAATCTTTACGGGTTATTTTCATCTGCAACTGCTGAAAAAATACAAATGTAAAATTTCCCTTGTCAGCTTCGGTGTTTCATAATTACCCCCTTTCAGGCCAATGCCCGTAGTAACAGTTTCCCTGTAAGCGAAATGAAGAGACAGAGGTCGGGAGTTTGAATCCCGATGGTACTCATGATCATAATTCAGGCGTTATCGCAATGGACCGCATCAATTTGGCCTGACCGCTGTGCTAGTTTCTACCCGTCCTCCTGATTAATACCCCCGTCTCAGTGCCGTTTTTGGACGAAAGGCGTCAAACGAATTAACCAATTATCTAGCCAGAATGTTTACCTCTGAACGAAGAAAATACTTTAACTGGTAGCAAAGCAACGAAGAGCAATGGTGAGTCGTAATATATGTTTCGCTTCTGCGGTTGGGGTCTTATTTTTATCCGTTCGAGATGTGCTTGTTCGTCTGAGAGACTGGAACGATCACCATATAGCGGCATTTTCCAAATTTTATCTAACGTACTCCTTCAAAATGAAGCCAACCCCTCACGCCCCCTTACTTTAACTCCAAATGCCATTCATGGAGTGTAATTTTATTGGTACCATAATTAGGCATCGATCGGTGGTTGTATCTGTATCGGTACCGATACCGATGGTTAGTAGCTACCGATACCGATAGTTTTTGTTTCTAAGAATAAAAAACCGGGCGTTTTCCAAATAGAAACTTCCCGGCTGCTCGAGAAGTTACGTGTGTGTTCGCGATTTATCCCGACGTTTCTAGAAATTTCTATAACTCATAAAGCGAGCCCGTAACCATCGCGGCGTCATTTTCTCAGTTCGCAAGCTGTGAATCAGTTCAACAGTGTGTAATAATTTTTTTGTAATTTTATTAACTACTGGTATAAATTTATTCGCTTTTTCTTTAGTGAGAGTGACAATGCCAAGCATTGTGTGGAAGTTCTTCATTGCTTCAAGCACTAATGTAAAACAGGCGATCTGCAATTTGTGCGGTGTCTCTGTCTCTGTGGAGGAACAAGCGCAAGTACCTTCTCTACATCGAACCTGAGGAGTCACCTTATCAACAAGAATAAGACTGAGTTTGATGAAGCCAATAGGAGTCAATGTACAACTTCTGCTACTAATTCTGGTGAGTAGATTCATGAAAATCTGTAAAGTGATTCTTCAAACATTCTCAGAGAGAATTCGCAGTTGCTCAAAGGCCCAACATCCTAGTGGCCCCAAAAATGATGAATTCAATAAAAATTTAGGAAGTCTAAATATTTGTTGTTTTTAATGTGTGTTTCGGGTCCCTAAATTTTAGCCTGCCCAGGGCCCCCAAAAGTTGCCAAGATGTTGCTATATGTGAAAAGTTGCTATATATAAAGTTTGATTTCAAGTTTCAGCATGATTTACGAATTTATTGTAATATCAAAGTCTCCCTGAAATTGCCGTTTCCAATTTGTTTATAATTTCTCCCAGTCAGAATTAAGATACAACTAAAGTAAATTTAATTCTCTTTGTTAACTTACTTAGCTTCTATTTATTAAAAAATATTAAATATATAAAACTTTACATATAAATATTTCTGTATTAAAATTATTTTCTTATATACAGTATATATAGTAAATTTATATTTTCTCTCTAGGAGACATGCCTGGAACTTCTTCCACCACGGCTACTCAAACCATTAAGGTCGCGTTTTCCAAATCCATTCCATACGCTCATAATGACCGAAAGAAGATTGATCTTGACCGGAAGGTGGCAGAGATGATCTGCATCGACCGTCAGCCCTTCGCATGTGTCGAACGGGTAGGATTTAGGCGACTACTTCAGGCTGCCGATCCGAAGTACACGATTCCTTCTGAGAAGTTTTTCAGGACGAACCTTATTCCAGACGTGGCAGGCAAGGTGAAGGGCAAGATCGAGGAATTGATGTCACAAATGAAGGAAGAGAAGAGGAAATTCTCCTTCACCACGGACACATGGAGCAGTCGAGCAAGTGACTCATATATAAGCTTGACCTGTCACTTCGTCGGCTCAAACTTCGCGCGCAAAAACATCATGTTGAATGTCTCTGGCTTCAACGAGGATCATACAGCAGAAAAAATTTCCGCCAAAGTTTAAGAAATGATTCAAAATTGGGGATTGTCCGAAGAAGACACTTTTATAATCATGAGAGATAATGCAGCTAATATGCGAGCCGCTTCCAGACAAACAGGAATGGATAGTTTCGGTTGTTTGGCTCATACAGTCATACACTCCAACTGGTGATATAGGATGGCTGCTTGAACCTCCCGAGTGTGGCTAATCTTTTGACAACGGCTCGGAAAATCGTCGATCATTTTCGTCACTCTCCGCAAGCGACGCAGCGCCTACATCAAATTCAAAGAAGACTCAACTTGCCTCAACTGAAGCTGATTCAAGATGTGCCAACCAGATGGAATTACACGCTGGAAATGTTGCAGCGACTCCTTTCCCAAAAGCAAGCTATCATTGAATATGACGTCGAATGGCCCCTGGAAAATACGTTGACTTCAACGCAATGGAAGCTTATGGTCAAGCTTATTGACGTGCTTGCTGTCTTCAAAATGCAACGCTCAAAATCAGTGAGGAGAAATCGCTTTTATCAGAAGTTTTACCTACAGTCAAATCTCTGTCAAAAGGAATCTGTGCAGCGTGCTCAGTGAATGATGCTGGTGTCAAGATTCTGAAGAGCCAGCTGGGCGATTCTCTCGAACAGAGATTTCGAGAGTATAATTCAAATGAGAAACTGCTGCTAGCCACAGCAGTTGATCCCCGATTCAAAGGAGCTGGGCTGATAGACGACGACATGCGAGAAAAGGCCAAGGAGTTAAGACAAGAGATACGCAGTCACATGGAGGGGGCCCAACGAAAGCGTATTGGAGGTGCAATTATCGTGAAACGCCGCCGAAGTGGTCCGGTTTCTCCGTCCAAAAAAATCGCTCTTTGGGAAAACCTTTCCGATTCAAAAGGTAGTGATCTCGACGATCACGTTCGTCCTATTCTAGTTGAAGAATCCCAAACGAGGGATACGGACACGAGATTCACTATCCCAGACGCACGAGTGGAAGCAGCCCTGGACGCCTATTGGTCGCAACCTCGGATCGCTGGGGATAGGGATCCATTCATTTTCTGGCGAGAAAATTCTGCTGATTTCCCAGATATTGCCAAAGTTGCTGAGAAGTGCATGAGCTGCTCCTCTGGATCAGTTGACTGAACGGCTTTTCTCAACGGCTAGAGATGTTATCAATGCGAAACGAGTCAACATCACCCAAATCAACGCTGAGGAACAAATCATCCTCTCCAAAAATCTGAAGTTCCTCAATTTTGATTATTGAGTGAACTGTTATATTGAGTTACACTTTTTGAATTACATATTGTTTCCATTACATGACTTTTATTTTGTGAATTCCATTTCTTCAAATATATGTTTTGAATTAGAGTACATGTGTCGAATTACATTCTTTGAATCCTATTTTGATATTTTGGACAGATATCGGTATCGGCCGATACTTTGCTCTAACTATCGGTATCGGTACTGATACTTTGGGAATACTATCGGTCGGCCCCTAAGTCCATAATCAATGTGAGGTAGCATTAATATTTTTCATTTATTGATGTAGGCCTACATGATGTGTTTTCAAAACAGTTTTTACATATACTTAAGTACAGTGAAAAAATATTATTGAAACCATTCAAATTTTTACTTTATATTTTGCTTTCCTAACGACCTCACGCCCTACCCCACTTCAGTAGATCTTGTGCCCCCACCCTCGTATGGGAAGTTAAACGAACCAACTAACCGAACTACTATGATTGAAATTTCTATTAAAACACATTTATAACCAAATAGCACAAAAATTGCTTTTACAAGAATTCTTTTTATTATTAATTAGAATACAGGGTGTACATAAAGTCAGGATCTATTTTCGTGAAGCACTTGGAAATTATATGGAATTCAATGATAAAGTGGTAACATTTATTAAATATTAAGAGTAGATTCGACGTGACGCATCAGTATCCCTGCACAGCTGAAATCGTTCCGCAGCATTTCTAAACACATTCTGGAGCATTTGCTGGGTTATGTTATCTGCAGCAGTTCGTATACGTGTACGTAAGTTTTCAAGACTCGTAATCTTCGTCTGATAGACGTGCGACTCGTAAAGCCCCATGCAAAGAAATCTAAAGGGGTTAAATCTGGTCATCTCGCAAGACAAGCTCTGTTGCTTCCGCGTCCGATCCAGCGATTTGGAAAACGTCCATTTAGATAATCCTGAACAATTTTGGCATAGTGACAAGGAGCACCATCATGTTGATAGACGATGGTACTAACAATCCTATCCCCGTCGTCTATCAACATGATGGTGCTCCTTGTCACTATGCCAAAATTGTTCAGGATTATCTAAATGGACGTTTTCCAAATCGCTGGATCGGACGCGGAAGCAACCAAAGACCTTGGCCAGCGAGATCACCAGATTTAACCCCTTTAGATTTCTTTGCATGGGGCTTTATCAAATCGCACGTCTATCAGACGAAGATTACGAGTCTTGAAAACTTACGTACACGTATACGAACTGCTGCAGATAACATAACCCCGCAAATGCTCCAGAATGTGTTTAGAAATGCTGCGGAACGATTTGAGCTGTGCAGGGATACTGATGGGCTAACGAAAATTGAATTAACTTTTAACTTAATATTGTTTTGCCGGCATGCTAACTCTGCGAGGCTGCCAAAAGATTAATAGCTACATGGTCTAAATTAATGGGTTAGGTTAAAAAATACCATGAGTCATCCACGCATTATGACGTCAGTATGTAACCTAACACCTTATCCCCCACCAGAAGCAGCAAAAACTCGCGTAGGTAATACTAGCACGCGAGTTGCTTTTGAAGATCTAAAAATAGAATATGACTCATTATGGAGAAATGAAAAATTTGCAATTTTTGTTTTATTTCTTTATTGTTTTATACCATACAGCTTAACATAAAATACAATTCGATTAACATATGTAAATGCATACTCATTTTTTTGAGATCCGTCAGGTGTATATTTACCAACATAAATACGACCTAATGGTTTAGATAAATCATTCGTTGATATCATAATTAAAGTATTAGGGAATTGGGCAGTAACCTGTTCACCTAATTCACACACGTGCTTAAGTCTACGATACATTCTAAACTCTTTAAAAGGTGAGTACCACTTTGTTCTTGGATGATGCATTACTTGCTCTGCACTATGAGAGTCAAGATTAGGTTCAAACAAAACACAATGTGGAACAATTAAATATGGAGATGGTGATATCCCTACATTAGGTCCCTCTATCCTTTCCCTACCCTCCTCCTTACGACTTAATGAATCTTCATAATTAATAACATATCCAGACATATTCAATTCTGGAATACTATGGAATGATACACCTGTTACTTGATAATAATTAAATTTTAAAATGGTAGATTTAGCCTCATTAGTTAAAAGATCCAAACACAAGGTAATAATATCCATCTGCATTAACATCAAAAGTATTTTTAGACAAATAAACAAATTTCATTGAAGCTTTACATATCTTCTCCTTTGAACGCCTTCTAACAATCTTTCGAGGAAAAGTCCGAACAAACTTCCTTCTTCGATTATGATGACGAAAGTAACCACGACGATACATCTTGAACAGTAATTAATACACGTCAATCCGAAGCAATTGCAATGAAGAGAATGAAGTTTAAACAATTTGTGGGTCTATTTATAGATTCTGTTTACGTCATGTTATGACAAGAATCCTATCCCCTTAGAATCCACCAGATGGAGCCCTTGTCACTATGCCAAAATTGTTCAGGATTATCTAAATGGACGTTTTCCAAATCGCTGGATCGGACGCGGAAGCAACCAAAGACCTTGGCCAGCGAGATCACCAGATTTAACCCCTTTAGATTTCTTTGCATGGGGCTTTATCAAATCGCACGTCTATCAGACGAAGATTACGAGTCTTGAAAACTTACGTACACGTATACGAACTGCTGCAGATAACATAACCCCGCAAATGCTCCAGAATGTGTTTAGAATTGCTGCGGAACGATTTGAGCTGTGCAGGGATACTGATGGGCTAACGAAAATTGAATTAACTTTTAACTTAATATTGTTTTGCCGGCATGCTAACTCTGCGAGGCTGCCAAAAGATTAATAGCTACATGGTCTAAATTAATGGGTTAGGTTAAAAAATACCATGAGTCATCCACGCATTATGACGTCAGTATGTAACCTAACACCTTATCCCCCACCAGAAGCAGCAAAAACTCGCGTAGGTAATACTAGCACGCGAGTTGCTTTTGAAGATCTAAAAATAGAATATGACTCATTATGGAGAAATGAAAAATTTGCAATTTTTGTTTTTTTTCTTTATTGTTTTATACCATACAGCTTAACATAAAATACAATCGATTAACATATGTAAATGCATACTCATTTTTTTGAGATCCGTCAGGTGTATATTTACCAACATAAATACGACCTAATGGTTTAGATAAATCATTCGTTGATATCATAATTAAAGTATTAGGGAATTGGGCAGTAACCTGTTCACTAATTCACACACGTGCTTAAGTCTACGATACATTCTAAAACTCTTTAAAAGGTGAGTACCACTTTGTTCTTGGATGATGCATTACTTGCTCTGCACTATGAGAGGAGTCAAGATTAGGTTCAAACAAAACACAATGTGGAACAATTAAATATGGAGATGGTGATATCCCTACATTAGGTCCCTCTATCCTTTCCCTACCCTCCTCCTTACGACTTAATGAATCTTCATAATTAATAACATATCCAGACATATTCAATTCTGGAATACTATGGAATGATACACCTGTTACTTGATAATAATTAAATTTTAAAATGGTAGATTTAGCCTCATTAGTTAAAAGATCCAAACACAAGGTATAATATCCATCTGCATTAACATCAAAAGTATTTTTAGACAAATAAACAAATTTCATTGAAGCTTTAAATATCTTCTCCTTTGAACGCCTTCTAACAATCTTTCGAGGAAAAGTCCGAACAAACTTCCTTCTTCGATTATGATGACGAAAGTAACCACGACGATACATCTTGAACAGTAATTAATACACGTCAATCCGAAGCAATTGCAATGAAGAGAATGAAGTTTAAACAACTTGTGGGTCTATTTATAGATTCTGTTTACGTCATGTTATGACAAGAATCCTATCCCCTTAGAATCCACCAGATGGAACCCTTGTCACTATGCCAAAATTGTTCAGGATTATCTAAATGGACGTTTTCCAAATCGCTGGATCGGACGCGGAAGCAACCAAAGACCTTGGCCAGCGAGATCACCAGATTTAACCCCTTTAGATTTCTTTGCATGGGGCTTTATCAAATCGCACGTCTATCAGACGAAGATTACGAGTCTTGAAAACTTACGTACACGTATACGAACTGCTGCAGATAACATAACCCCGCAAATGCTCCAGAATGTGTTTAGAAATGCTGCGGAACGATTTGAGCTGTGCAGGGATACTGATGGCTAACGAAAATTGAATTAACTTTTAACTTAATATTGTTTTGCCGGCATGCTAACTCTGCGAGGCTGCCAAAGATTAATAGCTACATGGTCTAAATTAATGGGTTAGGTTAAAAATACCATGAGTCATCCACGCATTATGACGTCAGTATGTAACCTAACACCTTATCCCCCACCAGAAGCAGCAAAAACTCGCGTAGGTAATACTAGCACGCGAGTTGCTTTTGAAGATCTAAAAATAGAATATGACTCATTATGGAGAAATGAAAAATTTGCAATTTTTGTTTTATTTCTTTATTGTTTTATACCATACAGCTTAACATAAAATACAATTCGATTAACATATGTAAATGCAGTGGCGGTTCCTCATATGGGCAATATGGGCAGCCGCACAGGGCGGCATTTGTGGAGGGGCGGCATGAGCGCCTGCAAAAAAATAAAAATAAAAATAAGAATAAATAAATAAGAAATAAATAAAAATAAAAATAAAATAAAATAAATATAAAAGATCAATAAATATATTTTTATTAATAAAAAACCATCTATTGCATTTTCCATAAACCTTCCCATAAAAGACCTAAACAATGCAAAATGCTTCCAGATTAATATTATGGGAATAAAGCCCATACTTTAACATATGTAATGTTATTTTTCTGGGTTTGGTTAAATAGTGAATGTATATTATTTATTACAGAACGAATCTTCACAGTAAGCCACTAAGGTCTGTCAAATAACCGCAAATGGATAAGAAGAGGTCAAGCTATCAGGTGCTCAGTTTAGAAAAAGAGGAAAGAAGAAGAGGAGAAACGAGCAAAAGATAAAGGTATAGAGCTATGTCATCTACTCTTCACTGCTATTTGCACTGCTATTTTGTGATATAGCTTTCTGAGTCATTTGAAGTGTACTATTATGTATATAATTAGCCATTAACCAAGGAGGTTGTATTATTCATTTGTTTCCTATTCTAAAAGTTTAATAAATTGTGCTTAATAACATGTTAAATTAATTGTACTAGCCTATTCATGCATTGGTCTGTTATGTTCTATTTTACTATTTGCAGGGGCACTTTTGAAATATTTTGGAACACCCTCTGCCACTAGCCAGGATGAGAAGCCGTCTACTTCTGCCATTATTGAGGCTGAGGAGCCATCTACCTCCTCAGCCTCACATATGTCTCCACAAATGCAGTCTGATCCTGAGGATGAAGACCCATTTGCTTCTACTTCTCCCCGGCAGGACTCTTCAGGTGAGTTTGTGTGCACATATGTCTGTGAGTGTGTGCGTGTGTGTGTATGTGTATGTGTGTGCATCCCTGCAAAGCATTTTGCAAACAGTTATAAATTATAATGTTATTATCACTGGGTCTGGGTTACTGGGTATGTGTGGTGTTTCACCACCATAATTCCATAACACCACCACCATAACAAAGTGCTGTGAATAATGTGTTATCTAACTTAGGTGTGTATACTAATGAGTAATGCTCTTGTTCTTTCTATTAGAAATGCCTGGAGCAGAATCGCCTCCTGAGGATGAGTCTCTGTCCACCGACCCTGCTAACTGGCCTTCAGTTCTGACTGAGAGAATTCGGACACAACTGGTTTCCAGGGGACCAAGTCAAGTACCATCTGACTTTGTATTCCCTAGAAACGACAGTGACGGAAGAAGTTTCCACCATCAATACTTCAGGAAGTCATTGGTTAGTGGGGAAAATATAACCAGAAGTTGGTTGGTCTATTCCTTAAAAAACAACAGCCTTTTCTGTTTCTGTTGTACATTATTTTCCAAGAGGAAAATAAATTTAACAAGTTTGGGACTCTCGGACTGGAAGCATGCAAGCTCATTGCTCACATCACATGACAACAGTTCAGAACACCTAAATTCTATGAAAATCTGGAAAGACTGGCAGTGAGGATGAAAAAGGGGGAGACCATTGACAAGCAGGAGATGGCACTTCTGGAGGCTGAGAAGTTGAGATGGAGCGGTGCTGACACGTCTCACTGCTATTGTGCATTCTCTGGCAGTTAGGAATTTGGCACTAAGGGGACATACAGAAAAATTGTTCTCACCATCAAATGGCAATTTTCTGAAAGAAGTTGAACTGATGGCACAATTTGATCCTATAATGCAAGAGCACATTAACCGTGTCCAAAAAGGGACCTCCAGTCACACCAGCTACCTCGGCCACCACATACAAAACGAACTCATTGATTTGTCGAGCAGCAAGACCATTTCAGCAATGGTGAGCGACATCAAACAATCAAAGTTTTTTTCAATAATTCTAGATTGCACTCCAGATATCAGCCACACTGAACAGTTGTCAGTTGTGATTCGGGTTGTGTCACTGGAGGGGAAGCCCCATATAAAGGAACATTTCATGGGGTTTTTGGAGGCAGAGGAGTCCACTGGTCAACATTTGGCATCTCTGATTCTGAAGAGACTGGAGGAGCTAAAAAGGGGGGGGGGGCGCTGAAGGTGAGGTTCGCCCAGGGCGTCATGTAAGCTAGGACCGCCACTGTGTAAATGCATACTCATTTTTTTGAGATCCGTCAGGTGTATATTTACCAACATAAATACGACCTAATGGTTTAGATAAATCATTCGTTGATATCATAATTAAAGTATTAGGGAATTGGGCAGTAACCTGTTCACCTAATTCACACACGTGCTTAAGTCTACGATACATTCTAAACTCTTTAAAAGGTGAGTACCACTTTGTTCTTGGATGATGCATTACTTGCTCTGCACTATGAGAGGAGTCAAGATTAGGTTCAAACAAAACACAATGTGGAACAATTAAATATGGAGATGGTGATATCCCTACATTAGGTCCCTCTATCCTTTCCCTACCCTCCTCCTTACGACTTAATGAATCTTCATAATTAATAACATATCCAGACATATTCAATTCTGGAATACTATGGAATGATACACCTGTTACTTGATAATAATTAAATTTTAAAATGGTAGATTTAGCCTCATTAGTTAAAAGATCCAAACACAAGGTATAATATCCATCTGCATTAACATCAAAAGTATTTTTAGACAAATAAACAAATTTCATTGAAGCTTTACATATCTTCTCCTTTGAACGCCTTCTAACAATCTTTCGAGGAAAAGTCCGAACAAACTTCCTTCTTCGATTATGATGACGAAAGTAACCACGACGATACATCTTGAACAGTAATTAATACACGTCAATCCGAAGCAATTGCAATGAAGAGAATGAAGTTTAAACAATTTGTGGGTCTATTTATAGATTCTGTTTACGTCATGTTATGACAAGAATCCTATCCCCTTAGAATCCACCAGATGGAACCCTTGTCACTATGCCAAAATTGTCAGGATTATCTAAATGGACGTTTTCCAAATCGCTGGATCGGACGCGGAAGCAACCAAAGACCTTGGCCAGCGAGATCACCAGATTTAACCCCTTTAGATTTCTTTGCATGGGGCTTTATCAAATCGCACGTCTATCAGACGAAGATTACGAGTCTTGAAAACTTACGTACACGTATACGAGCTGCTGCAGATAACATAACCCCGCAAATGCTCCAGAATGTGTTTAGAAATGTTGCGGAACGATTTGAGCTGTGCAGGGATACTGATGGGCGTCACGTCGAATCCTACTCTTAATTATTTAGTAAATGTTACCACTTTATCATTTTATGATTGAATTCCATATAATTTCCAAGTGCTTCACAAAAATAGATCCTGACTTTATGTACACCCTGTATATACCTAACAGTCTTATATAAAGATGCCCTTTGTAAAGAAAAAGAAATCTGTGGTCCAGATTTATTTAATTTCTTAAAGTAATGGTTAGTAGTTAAGCCTTAAGGCATAGTCTGATATAATGACGAAGTCTTATCATAAAAGTTCATACAAAAAATTGACTCGCAGCGCCCTCTCATGTGAACTTTACAAATTACAATTAAGCTTTATGAATTACAAATGTCATTCAACATGTGAATTAAGAAGTCGGGGTGGATGGGAATGTGAGTCTGGAATGGTTGGTAATTTCGGATTAGGACCAGGACTTATATTGTGCTTTTTACGGTTGTAATAAGATACAGACCGGTAAAAAGCAAGAGCAGTATAACTTTTCATTACTTCTCAAGAGAGAAAAAGCTGTATAGAGTATGGTAACTGTAAATAGTAAGCATAAGTTGTAGATTATCGTATATTCATTTTAGTATGACAGCTCACGAATGAAATGAGGATACTTGGTAATATATTAGACTATGGCTAAGGGAAGGTAATTAGTTCCATTCTGAAGGTGCAGGAATTAGAGGACTTTAAAATAAGAGTCGTGACAGTTCAGTCTCAGGAACACGAGTCACAATTGTTACTACAGCGAGATCGAAAAAGATCCTTATACTCCACGTATAAAAATTGGGAACATATAATGAATATAAAGTATAAACACTTGTGTAAGTGTATGAACGTCTAAATGCAAGATTTTTTTTTAATTCTTGAAATCTTCAATAACGATTCGTACTCCTTAAACAAACATTTTTGATACATTTTTTTAATATGATGAAGTCATGGGAAATTTTTATTTTAAAAATTCGCGTCATTTTTGGGAGTTATTTACTAAAAATTTGTAGTAACTGTAATTCAGTAAATAGTGTGCAAATTATTGTTTAAAAACTTGAGTTTTTGTATAACTGTGAATTCTGTTTACTTTGATGACTTTGACTTTCACTACCGAAACATGAAGGATCAATTTAGAATTAAATGAAGAAAGAAATTTCATTAAAATCACACACACACATACACGCGCGCTCGCATTTGGCTACCTTACGAACCACGACATTTTCACATTTTGAAATGATGTGTGTATATATATATATATATATATATATATATATATATATATATTATAGACAGACCGTGCATAGAACAAGGAACTCTTCTGGGAATTAAATCCACTATAGCCCGAATAAGTAATAGTATGATGGAAGCCCATCGTGGGCAACGGGTCACTAGCAAAGAGGCCCCAAAATATAGCTTCCCTTACCAGCTATCTGCTAAGCAGATAGGACCCAAACTGACAAATTCCCTGTTTTATTTTATGTCTTTTAGGCCCTAAAGTAAAGTTTGTTTAATACTGTTTGGTTTTGGCAAATGGCAAAATACACTGCGTTAAGAAGGTTCTTTTAAGTTTGTTTCTCAATTAGCCTGAGCACCGTACATATAATTCGTGTGAATGTACTATGTACTGTACATGTACATGTATTGTTAATAAAAATATATAGAAAAGGGCCCCCATATTCTTCATTGGCTCGGGGCCCCGAGATGTCTTTTACCGCCTCTGTATACAGGGTGTCCTAAAATTACCTAGTAAACTTTTATATCTGTTGATCAGTAGTCGGACGTTGTGAACAATGTGTTCATGTTGAAGGAAGACACTTTGAACATCTAAAATAAACAATTATTTACAGCCTTTATGCAAAATCGGCCTTTTTGCGAAAAGGGTTAATTCGTGATATTTTCGTTAAACAACGAAATTATCATGACTTAACCTAACCAATCGTCAAGGGCGGACAGTTGACCTAACCGGGCATTAAATTAACCTGAATCAACTGTCCGCCCTTGTCGATTGGTTAGGTTAAGTCATGATATTTTCGTTGTTTAACGAAAATATCACGACTTACCCCTTTTGCAAAAAGGCCGAGTTCACAAACGACCGTAAAATATATATATATATATATGGGATGAATTACACAATTAAACATGTGAAATGAATGAATGATGCAAACCAACAAGGAAGAAGAAAAATTATTCCAAGGACTTTCGTGTATTCAGAAGTACACCTCGTCAGGGAATGAAGGGAGAAGGCGAGATGCCCAAAATATATACAGCGGGACGGAAAAACAAAAAGATTAGCGCATAATTAACAAGAGTTAATGAGAGGCAAAAGGAATTTTAAAAGGATATTGTCAATTTTATACATTCCCCGCACTGTTATTGAAATTATTTTTAAAATGGATAAATGCACATTCTAGAATATTCCTTTTAATTATATCTGTTTTTAACGAGCGCTTTAGAACTATCCCACTTGATACTATGATTACATATGGTTAAACAATGCTGTTTTACCCTAATATCTAACGTTTTACCCGTTTGGCCTATATATACTGAGTTACATTGTGTACGGCCGATCAAATACACACAACCAACCACATTATCCGGGCTATTCTTTATTAGGCGTGCTTTAACCGTATTATTATACTTAAAGACTGCATTGATACCAATTGTTTTAAGTAAAGTCGGAAGATATTGAAAATTAACATGGTAAGGTAGGCTAAGGATATTTTTACCCTCAAATTCCTTTACAGTTACATTATTATAATACCTATTCTTGGCTTTCCTAAGGCAGTTAACTAAAAATTAAATAGGATAACATAATTTAGTACCAATATTCATGATATTGCATAACTCAGAATCTAAAAATTCAGGACTGACAACTCTCAATGCTCTAAGAAACAGAGCAGAGAAAATAGAAGATTTAATCGAGGGATGATGGTCAGAATAAAAATGCACACAAGAGTTATTATGGTTCTTTTGTATTATCCTCCCAACACTAATTTTTTTATATAATGTTGGTTTGGTTTTGGTTATGGTACTTTATTTTCCTTCCATTATAAAAAAAATTAGTGTTGGTATTAGGTTAGGTTAGGTTACGGTAAAAACAGCCCGCCGCAGGCGTTAGCCGTTATAAAAAAAAATTAGTGTTGGGAGGATAATGCAAAAGTACCGTTATTATTAGTAGACTTAGGATAAACTTCAAATTTGAACTGATTAAAGCATCTCCAAATTTTTAGATCCAGAAAAGATAAGCTTCCATCATTTTCTTTTTCAACCGTGAACTTAATAGATGGGACTAAATTGTTGAGCTAACTTATATATGGAATTTTTTTAAAGCAGAATTTTGCCTACTATTGTTAATTTTAACCTTGTTTGGTACAGGTATATCGATGATATTTTATGCCTTTGGCCTAATAATTTGGATGTTGACTTATTTCTTGGTAGGCTCAACAATTTAGTCCTATCTATTAAGTTCATGGTTGAAAAAGAAAATGATGGAAGATTATCTTTCCTGGATCTAAAAATACTGAGATGCTCTAATCAGTTCAAATTTGAAGTTTATCGTAAGCCTACTAATAATAACTCGTGTGCATTTTTATTCTGACCATCATCCCTCGATTAAATCTTCTATTTTCTCTGCTATATTTCTTAGAGCATTGAGAGTTGTCAGTCCTGAATTTTTAGATTCCGAGTTATGGAATATCATGAATATTGGTACTAAATTTTGTTATCCTATTTAATTTTTAGATAACTGCCTTAGGAAAGCCAAGAATAGGTATTATAATAATGTAACTGCAAAGGAATTTGAACGTAAAAATATCCTTAGCCTACCTTACCATGTTAATTTTCAATATCTTCCGACTTTACTTAAAACAATTGGTATCAATGTAGTCTTTGAGTATAATAATACGGTTAAAGCACGCCTAATAAAGAATAGCCCGGATAATGTGGTTGATTGTGTGTATTCGATCGGATGTACACAATGTAACTCAGTATACAGTATATAGGCCAAACGGGTAAAACGTTAGATATTAGGGAAAACAGCATAAATATGCGTGTAGAACAGCAAGTATTTCTAATGCATTGTTTAACCATATGTATAGATGTAATCATAGTATCAAGTGGAATAGTTCTAAAGCGCTCGTTAAAAACAGATATAATTGAAAGGAATATTCTAGAATGTGCATTTATCCATTTTAAAAATAATTTCAATAACAGTGCGGGGAATGTATAAAATTGACAATATCCTTTTAAAATTCCTTTTGCCTCTCATTAACTCTTGTTAATTATGTGCTAATCTTTTTGTTTTTCCGTCCCACTGTATATATTTTGGGCATCTCGCCTTCTCCCTTCATTCCCTGACGAGGTGTACTTCTGAATACACGAAAGGCCTTGGAATCATTTTTCTTTTTCCTTGTGGGTTTGCATCATATATATACACACACACACACAATATATATATACACACCTCGTTGCTGTTCCGTGCGTTGGTCTCTCTTCACACGAAGGTCAAGCTGGTGGCCCCGACTCTAGGTCTGGCTTGGTGGAGGAGCGAGTTGCTTTCTTGCGCTCTCCACACACACACACACACACTGTCAAATCTGTCATCAGTTCCGCACGAGTCACCCATTCCCACGAAGGTCGAGCTTGTTGCCACACCTCTGGACCACCTGATTAACGTGGAATCCAACCCTAGACTAACCAACCAACCAACCAATTAAGAAAGATTCAGGGGAAGCACCTTAATTGTTGAAGTATGAAACCACAAAGTCCGAACAGAGGCTCAATGTTAGAGATTAGTAACCTATATATATATATAATATATATATATATATATATATATATATATATATATATAATATATATATATATATATATAATTGAGGAGTCTCGCGTCTTAAGGTACCTAAGCGCCACCACAGGCGAAAACGTGTTTTTGATGGATATCACTATTTTCACTCTTCCTCTATCGCGTGGTTTGGGTTATAATGACCTTACGACACTAGAAGTATGGTTGAAAACCTTATGAAGCGAACTATCAGGTCATCTCATAAGTAATGTCGTTTTTTACGATAGATTAAGTTTAAACTAGTCCTACTCGGTTTAAGCATAAATTTTCCGAAGGTTATATCTAAGAGGAGATCTATCGTGTTTCGCTACATACTTTACAGACCTTGACCAGTGAAGACATGTGTTTTGCTTTATGTGGACCCCTCATAAACATGGCGGTATCAGAAGAGCATATCAGGCATATAATGCTTTACGAGTTCAAAAAAGGGAATAGTGCTACTGAAGCCACGCGAAACATTCAGGACGTTTATGGCAACGATATTCTGCATGAGGAAATGTCAAAGATGGTTTCAAAAGTTTAGGAATGGTGACTGCTGTTTGACAGATGCAGCACGCTCTGGACGCCCTGCTGAGTTTGATGATGACCTGCTGTTAGCCGCACTTGAAGAAGACTGTTCAACAACTGTCGAAGAATTGGCCCAGAAACTCAATTCATCCCCGTCCATCATCCATCGACATTTGCAACAACTCAGGAAAGTGCCTAAGTTAGGAAAATGGGTGCCACATGAATTGTCGGTCGACAATCTGAGGGTGCGGGTAAACATTAGCACAGCTCTTCATTCCCGTGAACTCCAAGATCCGTTTTTGCACCGTTTAGTGACTGGAGTGACTGGTGTTGAAAAGTGGATACTGTACCAGAATGTTAAGCGCCGTCGACAGTGGGTTTGTGCCGGAGAACCAGCGACACCACAACCAAAACCAAATCTTCACCCTCGGAAGGTGTTGCTTAGTGTTTGGTGGGATAAAGATGGTGTAATACACTTTGAAACTTACCACACAACCAAACAATCACCGCCCAAGTCTACTGTCAACAACTGGATCGATTGAACACTGCACTAAAAGAAAAGAGACCTTCTTTGGTTAATCGGAAAGGAATCGTGTTCCACCACGACAACGCACGTCCTCATACCGCTCGGATCACTTCTGCAAAAATTGAGGAGCTTGGGTTGGAAAAACTTCCACATCCTCCATATTCTCCAGACCTTGCGCCTTCAGATTATCATCTCTTCAGGAGTCTGCAAAACTATCTTGACGAGAAACAGTATACTTCTTTAGATGACCTGCACACCAGTCTTTGTACGTTTTTTGCCTCAAAACCACCTGAATTTATAATTATAAACATGGCATTGAAAAGCTTGTAGGACGTTGGCAGAGTGTCATTGATTCCGATGGAAAATATATACTAGATTAAAAAGTTTCAGTTTAGTTTTTTTTGTCCTTCAAATTCCGATCTAAAAAACGACGTTACTTATGGGATGACCTGATACTTTTTTCACCTCTATCGCCAGCTGGGCTCTGCCGCCCAGATGTGATGCGTGTCTTAAGGCCCCAATATCCCGTTCAACTGGTGGGAGGTGATGGGGGTGTGGGTGGGACGCTCGGTCTCTGGGTGGCGGGAGCAGCAGGAGGAGCGCGAGCCAATGAAAACATGGCAGCCACGCCGCTCTTCTGATTGGCCACCCGCTCCACGCGCCGAGAGGGACACGACACAAACATCCCGCCACTACCTTAAGACTCGCGTTGCTGTTAGCAGATGTCCTGTGTTCGTGCTCATATTGCGTGGGTTATTCTATTCACCCGGCTTCTAACTATTATCAACGTGTGCAGCAATGTCTCACCGTGCTAGTGATAGTGATGAAAAATCAATGGAATCATTCTGTGCCAGAAATCGCACCCGAAGTTCGACATAATAAGAAAATCAAAAAATTAAAAAAATATATATAAAGTATAAAATATGAAAATCTATTCCAAAAACTCATCAACATCTTCATTAGCATACTTAGAACTCTAATTTAGCCAAAAATAAACGTTCTAGCTCAATTAATAACAGAGATACTATTGCCAGAATATTGCTGAACTTTGGAGGCGATTTTTGGCGAATTTTAATTTTGGCGCTTAGGTACGTTAAGACGCGGGACCCCTCAATTTTATATATATATATATATATATATCTCGTAACAATTCCGTGCGTTGGTCTCTCTTCACACGAAGGTCAAGTTGGTGGCCCCGCCTTTAGGCTTGGCTTGGTGGAGTAGCGAGTTGCCCTTTCCACCGCACATAGGCGGGTACACCCGGCTCATTTGGTACCGTCCTGAACCAGGCATTTAGTCTTCTTTTGAAGACTTCAACTTCGACCCCTGTGACGTTCCTGAGGTCCTTTGGAAGCTGGTTAAAAGGTCTTGGTCCCCCTGACAACCAAGTTATTTTCCTTCAGTGTTGAGGAGGTCCTTTGTCGGGCTTTTAATATTGGAACCCTACACATTCTGCCTTTCCTATTTTCCAGTGTTGTTTGGATGGTAATTGGGTTTAGTTTGAGGTTTGGTACCAGTTTTTCGATAATTTTCCATGTGTATATATTATGATGTACTTCTATGGAAAACTGATATGTGTGGACTGTGGGTAGTTGGGAGGTAACGAAAATGGTCCACTGAATAGGTAAGGTAGTTAATCTAACAATTTTAAACTACTTTTATGTCAATGACTGATTGGATGAAACCAATTGGTTGCTCACCAGAGTTATTCTCCACACTAGTATTTATATACTGTGTGATAGAGCGTGCTTGGTAGTATTGAAACACACTACCAATCAACCAACAAACAAAAAAGATGCTGGTGGAAAAAGCCGGGACAAAGGATGCAAGAAGAGCGGCATGGCGAACGAAGGGGCTTGAAACAAAAACCATCACCACCAGCAAGTGCGCTCACCTAAATTAAGCAACTAGAAGAAAAACTCCAAGAAGAAGATCAGGCCTGACTAAGGAGACCAGGACTTATCTAATAACACTCAGTAAGTGAACAATTGTATTTCTAAGCCCCAGTTTAGTGATAACATTTAAACTAGGTCCAGTTAAATTAGAGCTACATTCTGGTCTAAGACCTAGCATCAACTCATAGCTTAACAAAGGCTAAGGTAAATTACCCTAACCTAATTTGGTGAGGAATCCTACTGTGGACTTCAATTTACTCTACCCGCTCTGGACCATTTTCGGAATCTGTAGGCTGAACCTTACAAGGGTAGGCTTAACTTACTAGGGTGGCCGGACAGTCCGCCTTTTGAGCACTCTGTCCTCCATCCGGAGCCACCTTGAGCCGGACGTTAATTTGTCCTCCTTTTTGGGGTCTGGCTAAAAAGAATTATATAAATTACCTCAGGTACACTTAAAATAGCGGGTACTGAAGGCCATAATAACCGTTAACGTATTTTTATTATATGTAGTTGGCAACACTGCTGATAAGCCGCATTTGTTTTCAATTTCATGACTACGAGTCGGACAGTCAGTCTGCCCAAGGAGTAAAAATTAATATTCATTTCTTTCAGTTATATATATATATATATATATATATATTTATATATATATATATACGGCCACATACGCAGTGTCCTCCTTTTTGGAAATTTGGAAATGGCCACCCTATAATCTACTCTACAGTTAGACCGGAGATATTAGGGGTGGGTTAATTGGGGACCAATTCATACAGAGCATTTTTCACAACTTATATCTTCTTTCCAGGGAGTAAAGATTTAATTTACTGTCTTTCCCAGTAGTTGAGTTCTTTGCAGCCATCGATCTTAGCTGTGAAATGTTTCTGAATAGCTTCCAGTTTATTAATATCTTCCTTCTTGTATGGGGACGTCAAGAGTGAGCAGTATTCAAATTTTGGTATGATCAGTGTTTCCAACAGGGGAAACATGACTGTCTTATCCCTTCTTTTAAAAGTTCTTAGTACCTGTCCCGCAACTCTTTTTGCTTTGTTTATCACTGTCTGATTTTGTGTCTCGGATTTCGCATTATCGGTCATTATAAATCCCATATATATATATATATATATATATTATTATATATATCCCGGAGATCAGTGAAGTTAAGCGACATTGGGTCTGGATAGTAGTTGGATGGGAGACCGTCCTCCGCGCCCAGATTATGTAGCGACCCGTGGTTCGGATCCCACGTAAACCTGTAGGTGCCCTCCGTCAAATGACCTTAGATGTTGCGAAGGAAGTTAAACAACCCCAATATAAAATATATATTATTTTATATATATATATATATATATATATATATATATCAGGGATGGGAAACTGAATCGAACTGGAATCGATAAACTGATAAACCGATATTATTTTATGAACTGAAATCGAAAAAACTCGAACTGAAAATATTCTGACACCTAAAATCGAAATTCGAACTGAAATTGAAAAACAATCAAAAACTGAAATCTGAATTCGAATAGATTAAAAATAATAGTTTTGCGTTTCAGTTTTGAGGACCATTTCGATTGCAAAAAAATATAAATAATGCGAATTATTTTTCTTTTTTTGCGACTTAACATTTGTATGGATTTAAAATATCCATTTATCCTTTAATTCGATGTAGAAAATAACGCAGCCGAAAGTACTAGAGACAATGGTTTTTAAAAATGAAAGAAAAAGAATTAAGGAGGACAATTTTTATCCCAATCCCATATCAAAATACTTTTCAATAATGACTGTGCTCCTTTCGTTGATCTAAGTTTAATCACTTGGTAAGGACACCTTCAGTTTTTTCTGACCATTAAATTTTTCAGTTCGGTAATAACTATACTATCTATATCTACATAGTCAGCGAGATAATCCGTGGGAATGACCAAAACCTCAACTTAAATGTTAATCCTTTGGAATGTTACTCTAATCTATTATCTATTATTTATATACAGTATTTTATACATGTCGTGTGTTTTAAAATTTAAAAAGTGTACGAATTAATAAAACATTTCGAATTGAAAGTTTTTGTTAAATAAAACTTTATGTGAAAGAAATGAAGCGAATAAGTAAAAAAAAAAAAAAAAATGAGTGTTTCGTGCTGATTCAGTTGGCTATAGATGCTTACATGTTTAATCCTACAAAAGTAAAGATAGTTACTGAAGCAAATTCTCTCTTTGAAAAACAGAAATCGAATGCAAATACAAATATAAAATTAAATCTGAATTTGTTAATAGGGTAACCCCCCCACCCCCCACCCCCAAAAATAATATAAATAGTACAACGAAATTCTTAAAGAAATCTGAAAAAAAACTGGAATCAAAATTTAAATTGAATCGAACCGAAAAATATAAAACTTGAATCGAAAATAAACTCAAATCGAAAAAAATTAAAAACTTAAATCGATATTTTTGCAAACTTAAACTGAAATCGAAAACTGGACTTAAAAATTTATCAGTTTCCCATCCCTTATATATATATATATATATATATTGGGTGTCCCATAAGTCCGGCATCATAGGAGAAATTCATATTTTTCTATTTCTACAAACCATAATTCATATTTTTCTCTTTCTACAGGCCATAATGTCTGTGAGCAAGGAAGAACGAATCCAGATAATTCTACTCATAGGAAATCGGAGTCAAAGAGAGGCTGCTGAATTTAACAGACTGCATCCAGACCGCGAGCCAATAACACAGAGTTGTGTTAACAGATTTGTTGCAAAGTTTAAGGAAACAGGATCCATAGAAGATAAACCACGCAGTGGACCTTCAAGGAGGTCCACTGACGATACAGCGACTGCTATCCTGGCTCATTTTAACAGAAGTCCCAATAAGTCTCTTCGGCGATTGTCCGCCGAGACAGGAGTGTCGAAAAGTAGCATCCATCGCATTCTTCAGGCTCACAAATGGCATCCACATAAACTTCAGATCCTACAGAAATTAAGCGAAGATGATCCCGACGGGCGGATGGAATTTTGTGAATGGGCTACGGAACAATATGCTCGGGATGCCAATTTCCCGTCCACCATTCTGTTCAGTGACGAGGCTGTTTTTTATGGAAATGGTGAGGTAAATCGACAGAACACCCGCTACTGGTCTCAAAACAACCCTCACTGGTATACCTCTTCAAAGGAACAAGGTGCATCTCGGGTGATAGTATGGTGTGGCCAGAGCTGGGCAGTATTTAAATACATTTGTATTTAAATACGTATTTAAATACATTTGTGTATTTAGAACTGTATTTATAAATACATTGTTTTTCATGTATTTAAATATAGTATTTAAATACTTTAATGAGTATTTAAATACAATGTATTTAAATACTTTAATGAGTATTTAAATACAATGTATTTAAATACTCAAAATATAAAAATGTAAATACTTTTACTGGTTTAATACACGTTCTCTACTAGCACAGTACGACGCGTTGACAGTGTAGTACAGCATGGTTCATGTTTCAACAGTTTGGGAAAACATCCTCTCATAAAAAGACTGTTCCTCCGCTATAACACGACATTACCATCTTCGGCACCGGTAGAGCGAATATTCTCATTCGCGGGAATCACTTTGACTCCCAAAAGAAACTCTTTCAGACAAAACTTTGAAAGATTGGTTTTGATCCGCAGCAACCGTGAAATAAAAGAGAATTCGTAAGGTGCCTTATGTTTATGTTTACGTCTTATGTTTACGTTTATGTCTCATCTATCATTAATTGTTACTCATTTTGCAATGATATAATGAGTATAATATGTCACTGGTTGAACATCGTAAGTTCTAAGTTCTTTTGTTTTTGTTTTGTTCTAAAAAGGGAATATATAATCGGAAATTAGATTGTACTATTTCTTTATCCTTTATCAAGCATTTTATATTGTTGTTACTCATGAATTAGTGAATGCATATGTTAAAATGTGTATGTATTTAAAATGTATTTACAAATGTATTTAAATACAATTGATGTATTTTGTATTTAGTATCTAAATACATTCGTAAAATGTATTTAGTATTTAGTATTTAAATACATTTCTCCCATGTATTTAGTATTTAGTATTTAAATACATTCAATGTATTTATTGCCCAGCTCTGGGTGTGGCATTTGGAAGAATCGCATCATAGGCCCCCTCTTTTTCGATGAACATGTCACTGGAGGCACCTACCTACGTATGCTCAAGGAAGAAGCATTTCCCAGTGTCTTGAACGAAGAAGGAAATTTCCCAACATGGTTCCAGCAAGACGGCGCTCCTGCACATTACAGCACCCAAGTAAGGGAATACCTGTACCAACAATTCCCTGGTCATTGGATAGGACGTCGAGGGCCTGTGGAATGGCCAGCTAGAAGCCCGGATCTCACGCCACTAGATTTTTATCTCTGGGGCCACTTGAAAGCGCTGGTATACGCAGAGAAAATTAGGAGTGTTAAACATTTGCGGCAGCGCATTATTGGGGCATGTAACACCATTACTCCTGACATCATTCACCGTGTGCTTGCTGACTGGGTATCACGTCTGAATTTGTGTATTGAAAACAATGGTGGACATATTGAGCACGTTCTGTAAATAAAAGCTTTTGTTTTGCCTTTTTTTATTATTTTTCCTATGATGCCGAACTTATGGGACACCCTATATATATATATATATATACCTTGTTGTTAACCTCATTGCTGTTCCGTGCGTTGGTCTCTCTTCACACGAAGGTCAAGCTGGTGGCCCCGCCTCTAGGTCTGGCTTGGTGGAGGAGCGAGTTGCTTTCTTGCGCTCCATATATATATATACCTGTGTGTATATATATATATATATATACTGTCAAATCTGTCATCAGTTCCGCACGAGTCATCCATTCCCACGGAGGTCGAGCTTGTTGCCACACCTCTGGACCACCTGATTAACGTGGAATCCAACCCTAGACTAACCAACCAACCAACCAATTAAGAAATATTCAGGGGAAGCACCTTAATTGTTGAAGTATGAAACCACAAAGTCCGAACAGAGGCTCAATGTTAGAGATTAGTAACCTAAATATATATATATATATATATATATATATATATGCTGCAAACCCACAAGGAAAAAGAAAAACGATTCCAAGGCCTTTCGTGTATTCAAAGCTACACCTCGTCAGGGAATGAAGTTAAAAGGCGAAGAAGCCCATATATATATACAACGTACAGGAAAAACAAAACAATTAGCACATACTTAACAAGGGTAATGAGAGGCAAAAGAAATTTTAACATGATATCGTCAATTTTATAAGTCCCCGAGCTGTTATTGAAATTGTTTTTAAAATGAATAAATGCACATTCTAGAATATTTCGTTCTATTATATCTCTGTTTTTAACAAGCGCTTTAGAACTATCCCACTTGATGCTATGGTTACATCTATACATATGGTTAAATAAAGCATTGGAAGTACTAGCTGTTCTACAAGCATATTTATGCTGTTTTACCCTAATATCTAACGTTTTACCGGTTTGGCCTATATATACTGAGTTACATTGTGTACATCCGATCGAATACACACAACCAACAACATTATCAGGGCTATTCTTTATTAGGCGTGATTTAACAGTATTATTATACTTAAAGATTACATTAATGCCAATTGCTTTAAGTACAGTTGGAAGGTATTGAAATTAACATGGTAAGGTAGGCTAAGGATATTTTTACGCTGAAATTCCTTTACAATTACGTTATTATAATACCTATTCTTGGCTTTCTTAAGACAGTTATCTAAAAATGAAATAGGATAACATAATTTAGTACCAATATTCATGATATTGCATAACTCGGAATCTAAAAATTCAGGACTGACAACTCTCAATGCTCGAAGAAACATAGCAGAGAAAATAGAGGATTTAATCGAAGGATGATGGTCAGAATAAAAATGCACGTAAGAGTTATTATTAGTAGGCTTACGGTAGACTTCATATTTGAACTGATTAGAGCATCTCCAAATTTTTAGATCAAGAAAAGGTAGGCTTCCCTCATTTTCTTTTTCAACTGTAAACTTAATAGATGGGGCTAAATTGTTGAGCCTACCAAGAAATAAGTCCACATCCAAATTATTAGGCCAAAGGCATAAAATATCATCTATATACCTGTACCAAACCAGGTTAAAATTAACAATCGTAGGCAAAATTCTACTTTCAAAAAATTCCATATATAAATTAGCTAGTACAGGTGAAAGGGGATTTCCCATAGCCAATCCAAACGACATAACATAAAACTTATTTTCAAACTGAAATTTACAATCTTTGACACACAGCTTAATTAACTCAATAAGAGTGTTGTGTTGAACAGGGAAAGAATATTCAGAAATCTTATCTTTTAAGAAATCAAGTAGGTCATCAACAGGGACTTTTGTGAATAGCGAGCATACATCGAAGCTTACCAATTTGAAATTAGGGTCATTAGGGAACTTCAGTTTGTCAATAAGATCCATGCTATTTACAATATGTGAATCAGAAACAGAGCCAACTAATGGTGTTAATAAACTAACTAACCATTTCGATAGCTTATAGGTTACGGAGCCCACTGAGCTAACAATAGGCCTCATGGGATTATTAACTTTGTGTGTTTTTACTAAGCCGTACAGATATGGTAGTGACGAATTAATACTAAGAAACTGCTGTGAAAGCCCATTATAGTTATTTTTTAATATTTCTCTTAATTTTCTGTTAAACATTTTATTAACATCCTCCAATGGGTCTCTATTTAGAGGTTTGTACGTGTCACGATCACTTAATAACGTATTCATCTTTTCAACATAACTGTTTTTGTCCATGATGACGATCGAATTGGATTTGTCCGCTTTAGTAATATGTAATGAATCATTATTTTTCAGTGTTTTTAGGGCTTTTTCAACCATATGTATAGATGTAACCATAGCATCAAGTGGGATAGTTCTAAAGCGCTTGTTAAAAACAGAGATATAATAGAACGAAATATTCTAGAATGTGCATTTATTCATTTTAAAAACAATTTCAATAACAGCTCGGGGACTTATAAAATTGACGATATCATGTTAAAATTTCTTTTGCCTCTCATTAACCCTTGTTAAGTATGTGCTAATTGTTTTGTTTTTCCTGTACGTTGTATATATATATGGGCTTCTCGCCTTTTAACTTCATTCCCTGACGAGGTGTAGCTTTGAATACACGAAAGGCCTTGGAATCGTTTTTTTTTCCTTGTGGGTTTGCAGCATTCATTCATTTCACGTGTTTTATTGTGAAATTCATCCCATATATATATATATATATATATATATATATATATATATATATATATATATATATATATATATATATACAGGGTGTCCCAGAATTAACTATTTCAATGAAATCGGACAAATTTTTTAAAAACACACTTTTATTTATGTTTATCATGTTTAATATGTGTTAAAATGTATAAATTTCTAAATTTTTTCATAATTTTATTTTCATAATTTTTTCATAGTTTTTCATAGTTTTATTTTCATTCTCTTTCAGAACCCTATTAATAATGAATACACAAGAACGCATCTTTGTTGTAACATCCCGTATCAAAGGAATGCAATGTAATGAAATCAGAGAAAAATTTACAAGAAGATTCCACAGAACCGGTCCTACAGACAAAGCGATTCGTGAACTTGTGAACAAATTTAAAAGAACTGGATCCGTACACGACGAGGTGGGAAGAGGACGCCCAAGGACAGCACGTAACAGTACCGAACAGGTACGACAATTGTTTGAGGATGAACCAACAACTTCGGTAAGGGAGGCCGGTCGAAGACTCAACATATTGAAGACAACAGTTCATAGAATCTTGCGTTCGACACTGATGAAAAAGGCTTTGATACGGGATGTTACAACAAAGATGCGTTCTTGTGTATTCATTATTAATAGGGTTCTGAAAGAGAATGAAAATAAAACTATGAAAAACTATGAAAAAATTATGAAAATAAAATTATGAAAAAAATTTAAAAATGTATACATTTTTAACACATATTAAACATGATAAACATAAATAAAAGTGTGTTTTTAAAAAATTTGTCCGATTTCATTGAGATAGTTAATTCTGGGACACCCTGTATATATATATATATATATATATATATATATATATATATATATATATATATATATATATATATATATAATAATTGAGGGGTCGCGCGTCTTAAGGTACCTACGCGCCACCACAGGCGAAAACGTGTTTTTGATGGATATCACTATTTTCACTCTTCTTCTATCGCGTGCTTTGGGTTATAATGACCTTACGACACTAGAAGTATGGTTGAAAACCTTATGAAGCGAACTATCAGGTCGACCCATAAGTAATGTCGTTTTTTACGATAGATTACTTCAGTTTAAATTAGTCCTACTCGGTTTAAGCATAAATTTTCCGAAGGTTATATCTAAGAGGAGATCTATCGTGTTTCGCTACATACTTTACAGACCTTGACCAGTGAAGACGTGTGTTTTGCTTTATGTGAACCCCTCATAAACATGGCGGTATCAGAAGAGCATATCAGGCATATAATGCTTTACGACTTCAAGAAAGGGAATAGTGCTACTGAAGCAACGCGAAACATTCAGGACGTTTATGGCAACGATATTCTGCATGTGAGGAAATGTCAAAGATGGTTTCAAAAGTTTAGGAATGGTGACTGCTGTTTGACAGATGCAGCACGCTTTGGACGCCCTGCTGAGTTTGATGATGACCTGCTGTTAGCCGCACTTGAAGAAGACTGTTCAACAACTGTCGAAGAATTGGCCCAGAAACTCAGTTCATCCCCGTCCACCATCCACCGACATTTGCAATTAACTCGAGAAAGTGCCTAAGTTAGGAAAATGGGTGCCACATGAACTGTCGGTCGACAATCTGAGGGTGTGGGTAAACATTAGCACAGCTCTTCATTCCCGTGAACTCCAAGATCCGTTTTTGCACCGTTTAGTGACTGGTGATGAAAAGTGGATACTGTACCAGAATGTTAAGCGCCGTCGACAGTGGGTTTGTGCCGGAGAACCAGCGACACCACAGCCAAAACCAAATCTTTACCCTCGGAAGGTGTTGCTTAGTGTTTGGTGGGATAAAGGTGGTGTAATACACTTTGAAACCTTACCACACAACCAAACAATCACCGCTCAAGTTTACTGTCAACAACTGGATCGATTGAACACTGCACTAAAAGAAAAGAGACCTTCTTTGGTTAATCGGAAAGGAATCGTGTTCCACCACGACAACGCACGTCCTCATACCGCTCGGATCACTTCTGCAAAAATTGAGGAGCTTGGGTGGGAAAAACGTCCACATCCTCCATATTCTCCAGACCTTGCGCCTTCAGATTATCATCTCTTCAGGAGTCTGCAAAACTATCTTCACGAGAAACAGTATACTTCTTTAGATGACCTGCACACCAGTCTTTGTACGTTTTTTGCCTCAAAACAGCCTGAATTTATAATTATAAACATGGCATTGAAAAGCTTGTAGGACGTTGGCAGAGTGTTATTGATTCCAATGGAAAATATATACTATATTAAAAAGTTTCAGTTGAGTTTTTTTTTTGTCCTTCAAATTCCAATCTAAAAAACGACGTTACTTATGGGATGACCTGATACTTTTTTTTACCTCTATCGCCAGCTGAGCTCTGCCGCCCAGATGTGATGCGCGTCTTAAGGCCCCAATATCCCGTTCAACTGGACGCTCGGTCTCTGGGTGGCGGGAACAGCAGGAGGAGCGTGAGCCAATGAAAACATGGCAGCCACGCCGCTCTGCTTTCTGATTGGCCACCCGCTCCATGCGCCGAGAGGGACACGACACAAACATCCCGCCAGTACCTTAAGACTCGCGTTGCTGTTAGCAGATGTCCTGTGTTCGTGCTCATATTGCTGAATATTGCGTGGCTATTCTATTCACCCGGCTTCTAACTATTATAAACGTGTGCAGCAATGTCTCACCGTACTAGTGATAGTGATGAAAAATCAATGGAATCATTCTGTGCCAGAAATCGCACCCAAAGTTCGGCATAATAAGAAAATAAAAAAATAAAAAAAAATATATATAAAATATAAAATATGAAAATCTATTCCAAAAACTCATCAATATCTTCATTAGCATACTTAGAACTCTAATTTAGCCAAAAATGAACGTTCTAGCTCAATTAATAACAGGGATACTATTGCCAGAATATTGCTGAACTTTGGAGGCGATTTCTGGCGAATTTTAATTTTGGCGCTTAGGTACGTTAAGACGCGGGACCCCTCAATTATATATATATATATATATATATATTATATATATATATATATATATACAAACTCAGAATGGTCCCCTGAGAAATATATATATATATATATATATCTCGTAGCAATTCCGTGCGTTGGTCTCTTCACACGAAGGTCAAGCTGGTGGCCCCGCCTTTAGGCTTGGCTTGGTGGAGGAGCGAGTTGCGCTCTCCACCGCACATAGGCAGGTACACTCGGCTCATTTGGTACCGTCCTGAACCAGGCATTTAGTCTTCTTTTGAAGACTTCAACTTCGACCCCTGTGACGTTCCTGAGGTCCTTTGGAAGCTGGTTAAAAGGTCTTGGTCCCCCTGACAACCAAGTTATTTTCCTTCAGTGTTGAGGAGGTCCTTTGTCGGGCTTTTAATATTGGAACCCTACACATTCTGCCTTTCCTATTTTCCAGTGTTGTTTGGATGGTAATTGGGTTTAGTTTGAGGTTTGGTACCAGTTTTTCGATAATTTTCCATGTGTATATATTATGATGTACTTCTATGGAAAACTGATATGTGTGGACTGTGGGTAGTTGGGAGGTAACGAAAATGGTCCACTGAATAGGTAAGGTAGTTAATCTAACAATTATTAAACTACTTTTATGTCAATGACTGGTTGGATGAAACCAATTGGTTGCTCACCAGAGTTATTCTCCACACTAGTATTTATATACTGTGTGATAGAGCGTGCTTGGTAGTATTGAAACACACTACCAATCAACCAACAAACAAAAAAGATGCTGGTGGAAAAAGCCGGGACAAAGGAGATGCAAGAAGAGCGGCATGGCGAACGAAGGGGCTTGAAACAAAAAACCATCACCACCAGCAAGTGCGCTCACCTAAATTAAGCAACTAGAAGAAAAACTCCAAGAAGAAGATCAGGCCTGACTAAGGAGACCAGGACTTATCTAATAACACTCAGTAAGTGAACAATTGTATTTCTAAGCCCCAGTTTAGTGATAACATTTAAACTAGGTCCAGTTAAATTAGAGCTACATTCTGGTCTAAGACCTAGCATCAACTCATAGCTTAACAAAGGCTAAGGTAAATTACCCTAACCTAATTTCGTGAGGAATCCTACTGTGGACTTCAATTTACTCTACCCGCTCTGGACCATTTTCGGAATCTGTAGGCTGAACCTTACAAGGGTAGGCTTAACGTACTAGGGTGGCCAGACGTCTGGCTTTAGGCCGGACAGTCCGCCTTTTGAGCACTCTGTCCTCCATCCGGAGCCACCTTGAGCCGGACGTTAATTTGTCCTCCTTTTTGGGGTCTGGCTAAAAAGAATTATATAAATTACCTCAGGTACACTTAAAATAGCGGGTACTGAAGGCCATAATAACCGTTAACGTATTTTTATTATATGTAGTTGGCAACACTGCTGATAAGCCGCATTTGTTTTCAATTTCATGACTACGAGTCGGACAGTCAGTCTGCCCAAGGAGTAAAAATGAATATTCATTTCTTTCAGTTATATATATATAAAATGTTATATGATATATATATATATATATATATATATATATATATATATATATATATATATATGTTAACGTACGGCCACATACGCAGTGTCCTCCTTTTTGGAAATTTGGAAATGGCCACCCTATAATCTACTCTACAGTTAGACTGGAGATATTAGGGGTGGATTAATTGGGGACCAATTCATACAGAGCATTTTTCACAACTTATATCTTCTTTCCAGGGAGTAAAGATTTAATTTACTGTCTTTCCCAGTAGTTGAGTTCTTTGCAGCCATCGATCTTAGCTGTGAAATGTTTCTGAATAGCTTCCAGTTTATTAATATTCCTTCTTGTATGGGGACGTCAAGAGTGAGCAGTATTCAAATTTTGGTATGATCAGTGTTTCCAACAGGGGAAACATGACTGTCTTATCCCTTCTTTTAAAAGTTCTTAGTACCTGTCCCGCAACTCTTTTTGCTTTGTTTATCACTGTCTGATTTTGTGTCTCGAATTTCGCATTATCGGTCATTATAAATCCCAAATATATATATATATATATATATATATCCCGGAGATCAGTGAAGTTAAGCGACATTGGGTCTGGATAGTAGTTGGATGGGAGACCGTCCTCCGCGCCCAGATTATGTAGCGACCCGTGGTTCGGATCCCACGTAAACCTGTAGGTGCCCTCCGTCATATGACCTTAGATGTTGCGAAGGAAGTTAAACAACCCCAATAAAAAAAAAATATATATATATATATATTAGGGTGACACTTATTTTCGAAAGTTTGAATTTTTATCGGGACGGGCGCGTTTCTGGTTCCATTTTGTCAAAGAATATCGTGTGTAAAATATTTTTGAAATAAAACAATATTTAGAACTGCCTCAATACGGTCAAAATTTGTATATTTTCTCGAAAAGTAGAAATTTTAGATCATGATGTTCTATGCCTCTAGCAAATAAAATATCACTTCTAGTTTGTTCAAGCTACTAATCTTGACCTAAAACATATAACTGGACTTCATACTTTCAACTCTAGGTCCCCCTCAACTCGAGTATTAGCCCCTCAAGGGGGGGGGGGGGGTATCATGGGCGCCCATCTCCCTCTCATTGTTGCCTACTTTGCAGAGGTCACGGTGGACTTGCGGGCGGTTGGGAAGTCACAGCGGTGCTTCTCGACCACTTGTAAGAGGAACTGCCTTTGGTCTTCACTCTTGGTAAGGGCCAGGTTGAAAGACTGCATCAACGCCACCCCGCGCTCCGCGAAGTCATTGACAACTTGAAGGGCCTGGACTCGGCGGGATGCGGCGATGAAGGCTGGGTCCGTCCGCCACTCCTCCGGATCCTTGAGCAGGAAGGCGGTGCTGATGTCCAGAACCTTGAAGAACTCCTTTGATGTAGTCGTTGTGAACTTGGCCAATGTATTGTTGGCGATTGAGGCGGTGGACAGGTCCACATTGATACGCCGCGGGGGATCCTCCGATCCTTCCTCTTCTTCCATCGCTTTAATCATCTCCCGCTTTGTCGCCAAGTCGATACCCTCGTCGAAGATGGCCAGGGTGACGAGGCGCTCGCTCAAGTACCATAGGTGCCTGGCGAAGACTGTCGCCGTCGCCTTGGCCACCGCTGAGTCCGGATAATAGACGAGGGCCTTGAGCAGCGCGAGGTCCGCGGCTGGGGCCGTTGCCGGGAGCGGCGCTTTGTACCAGGCCGTCACGTAGATGGACACGGCGAAGATGGTGAATCGCCGGATTCCAGCCGCTTCGCCTGACGACATCTGAAACTGTAAACGGAACAGGAACAGTTTGATGGCATAGATGACTTTTGCCATCCAGCGCGCGCGATGGAAGGCGCCGGGACGAGCGAACCGGGCACCCCGCTTGTTCGGACCGCCCAGCACAATTACAGAGAGCTCCAGAAGTTCCCTGTAGTCATCACGTGGATGTTGACCGTCGAGGAGGCGGCTGAATTCGATCAGCAGGTCGTCGCGGGCGTCCTTCAGGTGCTGCGGCATGGTTCCATCCTCGAAGGGCTTCGCTTTGGTTTGATCGATGAAGTCCCACTGGGCGGCGAATCGTTTGAACAGGAGGATGTCAGGACCAGTAGAGGGACCGAGGCACGCCGTGAATGCCTTCTCGCACACCAGTTCGTGGATGTGGTGGCGGCAAGCCAAATGAAGCACTGTCTTCTCGAGTTTCTGCTCAATGATATAGCAAGCTCCTCCTGAGAGTCCTGTGTTTGAGGCGGTGGTGTCAAAAGAGAGGGCACAGATCCGTCCTTGATGTCCCAATCCTCGAGGGCAGAGAGGACGGCTTCCGCCATGGCGCGGCCGGTGCCGTCGGGGAGGCTGGGCACAGCCAGAAGCTTGTCGACGTTCTCCCCAGACACCAGAACTGGAAGGCGATCTTCAGCAGGGCCTCCGTCAGCCGCTGGTACGATTTTCCCGTCCCAGTGAACGGTCAGCGGCACAGTAGGATGGAAGGCTGCCTTCATTTCCGCTGCTGCCATAGCACGGAACTTTGCTCGGTCGCGGCGGGAGGATTCGCGGTTCAAGACCAGCTCCTCAGGGTCGTGGCCCAAGCTCCTCGCAGCCGCCGACAGCAAAAAAACACCTTCTCGGTCGGTAAGTTTCGTCCGATCCATCGCTGCGGAGAGATCAGGGGTGATCATCTTTTTCGACGCGCGGAATCGCTTGGGTGGTAAAGGGGTCGTAGATGCTTCTGCATTCGACGTGGACGGGCCCGGGAGAGAGAGCTCTTCCTCTTCTTCTCGGCGACGACGCCGTGTCGGTGACCGAGTCGGGCTGCTTGCACCTGAGCTGGAGCTCGATGCCAGTTCGACGAGTTCTTCTCGGCTCTCTCTGTTCGCCCTTTCATCATCTTGCCGGCGGCTCCTTTCCGCTTCCTGTCTCCTCGCACGCTCCTCCTCAGTGTGCAGCGTCATGTCACGTGTGGAGGAGATGCGGCCGCGCCGCACCTCGGCCCTTTGTCCCGTCAGGAACTCCCTGTCCTCTTCGATTGTGATCATCGCATCGCCTGTTCGTGTGCGATGTCGAAGAGGCGGTCAAGGGATGAGAGGAACTCGGCCTCGTTCCTGATTTGGGTCACAGTGCGCCGTTTCGAGTTCTTGTTCAGAGCCCGCCACTTCTCGTACATTCGGAGAACCTTGTCCCTTGCGCGTTGGTCTTTCTGCGTAGGAATACGGGACCGCTCCCAGAATTCCTTGACTGCGGTCACTGTCTCAGCGGCTGCTTCCTTGATCGGCTTCTTGACGTCAAGGTGAAGGTGGAAAAAGTACTGAAGCGCCTGCTTTCCCGTAGGCAGCATGCTTCCTGTGATGCTGTGGTCCACGGTCCCCAGGAGATAGATTGCTGTTTTAGATCTTGTTGCCGAAGCCATCACGTCGTTTCAGAACTCACTGAAAAAGAGAATGAAACACTGTTAGTGTTGGCAAAACTCGTCCCAACCCATTTTCTACTTAGAATAACATGTTCTTTCGCCTGTATCAATATTTGGATAAACTCGTGTTACACCCTGTATAATACCTCATTTTAGTCTTCTGTACACCAGTGCGGAAGACTAAACCAACGACTCTGACCGTCCGTCTGTCTGTCTGTTATCATTTTTCAACTCAGAAACTACAGCAGCTATCGAAACGAAAACTGACATGATAACAGAACGCCATGAGTACTTTTCGACAAAAAGTATAAACTTTGACCTCGTTGAGGCAGTTCTAATTATTATTTTATTTCAAAAATATTTTACACACAATGTGTTTAGACGGAATGACACCAGAAATGCGCCCGTCCTGATAGAAATTCCCAAAAAATGAAAAACACCCCAAATAAGTGGCACCCTAATATAATATATATCAGGGATGGGAAACTGAATCGAACTGGAATCGATAAACTGATAAAACCGATATTATTTTATGAACTGAAATCGAAAAAAACTCGAACTGAAAATATTCTGACACCTAAAATCGAAATTCGAACTGAAATTGAAAAACAATCAAAAACTGAAATCTGAATTCGAATAGATTAAAAATAATAGTTTTGCGTTTCAGTTTTGAGGACCATTTCGATTGCAAAAAAATATAAATAATGTGAATTATTTTTCTTTTTTTGCGACTTAACATTTGTATGGATTTAAAATATCCATTTATCCTTTAATTCGATGTAGAAAATAACGCAGCCGAAAGTACTAGAGACAATGGTTTTTAAAAATGAAAGAAAAAGAATTAGGGAGGACAATTTTTATCCCATATCAAAATACTTTTCAATAATGACTGTGCTCCTTTCGTTGACCAAAGTTTAATCACTTGGTAAGGACGCCTTCAGTTTTTTCTGACCATTAAATTTTCAGTTCGGTAATAACTATACTATCTATATCTACATAGTCAGCGAGATAATCCGTGGGAATGACCAAAACCTCAACTTAAATGTTAATCCTTTGGAATGTTACTCTAATCTATTATCTATTATTTATATACAGTATTTTATACATGTCGTGTGCTTTAAAATTTAAAAAGTGTACGAATTAATAAAACATTTCGAATTGAAAGTTTTTTGTTAAATAAAACTTTATGTGAAAGAAATGAAACGAATAAAAAAAAAAAAAAGATGAGTGTTTCGTGCTGATTCAGTTGGCTATAGATGCTTACATGTTTAATCCTACAAAAGTAAAGATAGTTACTAAAGCAAATTCTCTTTGAAAAACAGAAATCGAATGCAAATACAAATATAAAATTAAATCTGAATTTGTTAATAGGGTCCCCCCCCCATATAATATAAATAGTACAACGAAACTCTTAAAGAAATCTGAAAAAAAACTGGAATCAAAATTTAAATTGAATCGAACCGAAAAATATAAAACTTGAATCGAAAAATAAACTCAAATCGAAAAAAATTAAAAACTTAAATCGATATTTTTGCAAACTTAAACAGAAATCGAAAACTGGACTTAAAAATTTATCAGTTTCCCATCCCTGAGATATATATATATATATATATATATATATATATATATTATATATATATATATATATATATATATATATATATATATATATATATATATATATATATATATATATATATATATATATATATATATATATGAAAAATTATTTCACGAAAGTGACACGTGAAAAGTATTTATGATGAATAAAACCACGAAGGAAAAAAGAAAAAGAAAAGAAGAAACACAAAGGGGTGGTTTTATTCATCATATATATATATATATATATATATATATATTGGGTGTCCCATAAGTCCGGCATCATAGGAGAAATTCATATTTTTCTATTTCTACAAACCATAATTCATATTTTTCTCTTTCTACAGGCCATAATGTCTGTAAGCAAGGAAGAACGAATCCAGATAATTCTACTCATAGGAAATCGGAGTCAAAGAGAGGCTGCTGAATTTAACAGACTGCCTCCAGACCGCGAGCCAATAACACAGAGTTGTGTTAACAGATTTGTTGCAAAGTTTAAGGAAACAGGATCCATAGAAGATAAACCACGCAGTGGACCTTCAAGGAGGTCCACTGACGATACAGCGACTGCTATCCTGGCTCATTTTAACAGAAGTCCCAATTAGTCTCTTCGGCGATTGTCCGCCGAGACAGGAGTGTCGAAAAGTAGCATCCATCGCATTCTTCAGGCTCACAAATGGCATCCACATAAACTTCAGATCCTACAGAAATTAAGCGAAGATGATCCCGACGGGCGGATGGAATTTTGTGAATGGGCTACGGAACAATATGCTCGGGATGCCAATTTCCCGTCCACCATTCTGTTCAGTGACGAGGCTGTTTTTTTATGGAAATGGTGAGGTAAATCGACAGAACACCCGCTACTGGTCTCAAAACAACCCCTCACTGGTATACCTCTTCAAAGGAACAAGGTGCATCTCGGGTGATGGTATGGTGTGGCATTTGGAAGGATCGCATCATAGGCCCCCTCTTTTTCGATGAACATGTCACTGGAGGCACCTACCTACGTATGCTCAAGGAAGAAGCATTTCTCAGTGTTTTGAACGAAGAAGGAAATTTCCCAACATGGTTCCAGCAAGACGGCGCTCCTCCACATTACAGCACCCAAGTAAGGGAATACCTGTACCAACAATTCCCTGGTCATTGGATAGGACGTCGAGGGCCTGTGGAATGGCCAGCTAGAAGCCCGGATCTCACGCCACTAGATTTTTATCTCTGGGGCCATTGAAAGCGCTGGTATACGCAGAAAAAATTAGGAGTGTTGAACATTTGCGGCAGCGCATTATTGAGGCATGTAACACCATTACTCCTGACATCATTCACCGTGTGCTTGCTGACTGGGTATCACGTCTGAATTTGTGTATTGAAAACAATGGTGGACATATTGAGCACGTTCTGTAAATAAAAGCTTTTGTTTGCCTTTTTTTATTATTTTTCCTATGATGCCGGACTTATGGGACACCCTGTATATATATATATATAATAATATATATATATATAATAATAATATATATATATAGATATATTATATATAATATATATATATATATATATATAATATTATGTTGCCACGTTGGGCTAACATTATGAAAAAGAAAAAAAACTATAGTGTTTGTTATTTACCATTACTTATTCGGACTATAGTGGATTTAATTTTCCCAGAAGAGTTCCTTGTTCCATGCACGCCCACGGTCTTTTGTAACATATATATATATATATATATATATGAACTGTTTTAGCTTCTTCCCCTTAAACTATAATTAAGATTATCTTAAACATTCATTATGCGAGTATATACTGTATATAATATGTATATATATTCGAGCGAGGCCTAAAGGTTACTGTTATCGTTGTGTGTGTGTGTGTCCTGAAGCAAGAACCAATTTCCATTCAGTTGTTTGGTTAATTGCGTGCACTGATTCAAAACTCTTTTCATTCAGAAAAAACAGCGGTGTTATTACTCATTACGTTGGAGTTCGTCCAAAGCAGATCATCAAGTTTGTAATTTTGAAGTCTAAATTATCATATTTTCGTTAGTATGCGTTTTATTGCTTAATAGTGCCTGGGTATTTTGATGCATGCATGAACTTCTTTGACCTATTAGAGATATTAGAGGCCAATTAGCTTTTATAGACGTTCCGTGTTTTTACGAACAACGAAGCATCTCCAGTGGGGTTTCCTCACCCTCTCTTAACCTTTGTCCTACTCGTTTTACCGAGAAAGAATTAAAGGTATTTGTAACTGAGAACTACAAGGTGATCATTGTGACCACATCGTCTTTAGTTGTATTCGTAACTTTGGGAACATAATTCTTGATTCTCATTGGTGTTAACTGAATATATTTGACTCTGTAGTACCAACCAAAGGGATCACATGACAGTCAGGAGCTATAGCTTAACGTGGAATCCGAACTACTCTGGTCTTTAGAGTACCATCTGAACACCCCCATCACATCGTCGATTAGGGTCCTCCTACATTATTATTTATCAGTACGAATCCATCGGCCCCGGGATCGAGACCCGGTGACGGTAGGCAGGCAGTGCGCAGCAAAACCCAGCTGTTCATCCTTCCACACAATAAAGAAATAGGTTGGTAGATAAATGGGTACCCTAGGTAGCCTAGTAGTTAAGACGCTGGGCTGCTGGTGGGGCGTGGTTCGGATTCCACGTTAAATTGAGGTCTAAGGTGGAGTGATAAGCTTGACCTTCGTCAGAATGAACAATTCGGGCGGAAGCAAAACCAAAGTTAACCGAGGAATTAATTAATTAAATAGTGATAAAAAATATTAATTAATACAAAATAATTAGTCTATTATTTAAAATTTTGGCAGAATTTGAAATAATAACAATAATAATAATTGCCGAAACGTGTCTCGCATGTTTTCTACAGACTTTCCCAAAAGACTCAACTGTTGGTTAAGTTTAAACATGACAACAGAATTCAGTAAATTCAAGACGTGATTATATTTCGCGTTACAAAGAAGTACAGTTGCAATTTTCAATTTCAAATATCGGTGACCTGTTTTTTTTTTTGTTTTTTAGCGCGGCGTAAGTGTGAAGTAGTTTGTAATATAAAAAAAATTACTTATATTAATATAAGTAAAGATATGTATTAAGGTTTGGTCTTTAAGCTTTGAAGGCTTTATTGGACTAAAAATAACAACAAAAAATGGTTTTGGTAAGAAAAGGCAAGTGTAATTATAAGGCTGTTTAACCTCTTTCTCAATCTAAGGTCATATGACAGAGGGGACCTATAGCTTTACCGTGAGATTCGAACTAGGGGTCGCTACATAATCTGGACGCGGAGGACAGTTTCCCGTCCAACTACCCTCCAAACCCATTGACGCTTAACTTCGCTGATCGAATCGACGGGAAGCTGGTACGACAATGGCCATGACATAGCCTGTAAGAATTCTGAGTTCTTCCGAGCTTTCCTCTTATAGCCAAAACCTACCAAGATTTTGTTACAACCTGCGCAGGTGAATTGATTATATATATATATATATATATATGAGTGTGTGTGAATTGGTTGGTAGATAAATGGATACCCTGAGTAGCCTAGTGGTTAAGACGCTGGGCTGCTGATCGGGAAGTCGTGAGATCGAGTCCGGGCGAAGAATTTGTAATTTCTGACCGCTCGTGGTGGGGCATGGTTCGGATTCCACGTTAAACTGTACGTCTAAGGTGGAATGACAAGCTTGACTTTCGTCAGAATGAGCAATTCGGGCGGAAGCAAAACCAAGGTGTATAAAGAGAGAGAGAGAGAGAGAGAGAAGTGCATGGATGTGTTTGGTTAAAATTAAAAAAATTAATCCGCTTCAAAGTTTAGTTTAATAATCAAAATAACTGAAGCAATTTTATTCGCGTAATTAGTTCCATACGTAACCCCCAAAGCACGACATCATCATTAGGAAAAAATATTTTGATATGTAACATTTTAATAATTGTAAAAGGAGCTTAGTGCTAATAATAATTTTAATTACTAGCTGTTTATATCATACATTTATGAATAGAATTGGCATTTTGTACAGACCTAATTCTATACCTTTCGTTTAACACTACAGGGTGGTCCATAAGTCCCAATTGGTTAGAATTAAATCTAAAATGCATCTAGCGGAGCTTACACTAACGTAATCGATTACTAAGGAAAGAATACTCGTCGAGATGGTCATAATATTTTGCGCTTTTAATAATAAAAAAAAATATTTCTAAATTTATTATAAACTTTTTAATTTATTTGATTTCTTTTTGGTATTTTTAGATTTAATTTTAACCGATTGAGATTTATCGGCCACCCTGTATACACTATACACTTTGTCACTTAAATACGATGCATAGAAATTATTTCTGTAATATTTTTCGAATTTCGGTACTGCTATTTTCAAGTAATTAAGTTCATGAAACTAACTGTGCATTTCCCTTCTCCATTATACAGACATAAAATGACAATGCCTCAATGTTCTTTTGTGTTTATTGAGTAATTTAATACATAAAAAAAAAAATAATGTTTTTAATTAAATATCTCTCATGGTTTTTGTTGAAAAATAATATTAATAAAAAAAAAAAAAAAGTCAGATTTCACAGTGAAATTCGATAAGAAAAATATTGACAGGAACTTTTTTTGAATTTTGTTATGCTCGAGGCGAAACCTCAAATTTTATATTTTCACCACATTTTTCAGTTGGTATATACTAAATAAATAATTAATATTTACATTTAAAAGTTTAATATTTTATATTCAGAATATATTTAATTATTAAATAACATTATTAGCACGAATATTAGCAAAAAATCAGAGAAATTAGTTCCAAGACGCTTCGCAATTATGAGTAGAGGAATATCGCTATACAGAAGTAGTCTCGGTGTCTGGAACGCAATTCTTAATAACAGAGTGTGGGCACATTGCTCATTCGACTTTTCATTAGACGATTTTCTCTTTCCTTCTGAAATATTTGAAGATAGAAGCGACTCTTAAATTTAGAATATCCTGACAGAGATATAAATTCCCATCATTAGTCACACTAATGATCAACAATTGTACATTATATACACTTCGACAATATATATATATATATATATATATATATATATATATATATGAGATTTTAAATTATATGTATATATATATATATATATAATTTAAAATCTCACCCCATTAAAATATGTTAATAGGATCATTATAATAAATGGTGTATGACTATCATTATATTTATATTTCACGTCGCGATGAACTTAATATAAGCGGAAATATTAATTTAAAAAATGCGAAACTTTATTTCACGGTTAATATTAAAAAATTTAAAAAGATTTTTTTTTTTGCGCGTGTGGAAATGCTATTAATAAATTATTTAACATGGGGAATTTTTCGAAATTTTAGGGCTGAATCGATTTATATATATATATATAATATATATATATATATATATATATATATATATATGTGTGTGTGTGTGTGTGTGTGTGTGAAAAGGTGACTCAAAACTGTGTCGATGTATTATTGAGGTTTCGCACGTAATTTTGTATATATATATATATATATATCATGTACTTCGATATACTTTCTTTTGTCATGAATGTTTATGTTTATGAGTCTTTGTTCTTTAGATGTTGTTTGAAATTCTCTCTCTCTCTCTTTCTCTCTCTCACACACACACACACACACACTTTTATCCATCGCTATCCTGTACACAATGAAATGTCAAGCTCGGATTTTTCAACGAACCCTTTTACAGTTTGTAGTGTCACTAGTATATCTTTTCACTTCATTCCATCTCTTTGAGTCTCTCTGAACCTCTCTCAGTCTCTCTCGTCTTCTCCTTCGTCATTCCTAATCACTCACCATCTGCCACCAGTCAGCAGTCCAACAATCAATCATTCAAATCGGGAACCAATCTTTCAAGTATCTGGCGAGAGAGAGAGAGAGAGAGAGAGAGAGAGAGAGAGAGAGAATTGCCTAAGGAACCCCAACCAACATTTTCTTTAATTTAATGGGTCAACTTATGTAAACATTAAAAAAAATATGTGGGGGGGGGGGAAGGCGGGAAATCATGTTCTATTCCTTTGTGTAACATGAATTAAACTCTGAAAATTATACGGAGCTTTCTAATACCTTCTCTTGATGACTTTAGCCTACTTTAACGGCATAGAAGACAACTCCTATATAATATCAGCTTCTGTGCTCTTTCAATCTTAAAAGAGACACGTATAAGTAATGTTAAAATGTTGTTATTAAACGTTCGCTTCCTCCTACGAATGACTTCATTTTCCTCGCGTTTCTCGTTAGTTGTTATGAGAGGTTGTTAATAAGCAAGTTAATAGAGGGTTGGGTTGTGTTCATCTTAAATTATTGTGACTCGCCTGTAATTTGTGTTCGTTATTATTATTTTATAATATAAGAAATGATATATATATATATATATATATATCGTATAGTTAATTTGTGGAATGGATTGCCAGCCAACGTGGTTCAAAGTAATTCGGTCAGTTCCTTTAAAATGAAAGTTCCTTTAAAATGAAACTAGATGCTTATCTTACATTAATCCCCCCACCCCACCCCACCATTAGAAGTATTTCTTACCGCGTAGAAGTCGGCCATACGACCACCGACATCTGATCGACTTTATATTCTATTCACGAGTTATTATTAAGTTAAATCAAGTTAGGTTAGGTTAAGTTAGGTTAATTTACGCTGGGATAGGTTAGGTTAAGTTAATTTTTTAGAGTATCGGTGTTTTGGTCTTGTCAACGAAATGGGTATAGTAAAGTGTAGGTCCGTGAAAGTACTGCAGAATTTTCACTCGGATTCTCTCCTCTTTACTTTAGAACTTTTTACTTATCTCTAAATTTCCTTCATCTCTTTTAACCTCATTCCTTTGCTTTAAAATTTTCACTTGTTTTTAAATTATTTTTCATCTCTTAATCTTCCATCTTAAACAGACAGTTTCGTAGGAACCACCAGTCTGTTGCTGCTTGGTGCCCTTAACAGCGAAGTTAAACGACAGTGGGTCTGGGTAGTAGTTGGATGGGAGACCGTCCTCCGCGCCCAGATTATGTAGCGACCCGTGGTTCGGATCCCACGTAAAGCTGTAGGTCCCCTCCGTCATATGACCTTAGATGTTGCGAAGGAGGTTAAACAACCCCAATAAAAAAAAATAAAAAATAAAATATACTGTATATATACGGGTGCGGCAAAAGTAACTCCCTTTTAATAATTGTACATCTTTTTTTAAGGTGTATTGAGCCAACCGCAAAATTAATTAAATTCCAGTTATTTTTTAGTTTTTACTGAGAAAGTACTTATTATTTTTCTTAAAATGCTGTATTTTTCTTAAAAACCTTATTATTTCTCTTAAAATGCTGTAATTGATTTATTTCCTTCAATAAAAGAGAATAAACTAAAAAGGGCGTTATATATATATATATATATATATATATGATGAATAAAACCACGAAGGAAAGGAAACACAAAATGGTGCTCAAGCGCTTTCGTCTAATGACATCCTCAGGATGTCATTAGACGAAAGCGCTTGAGCACCATTTTGTGTTTCCTTTCCTTCGTGGTTTTATTCATCGTAAATATTTTTCACGTGTTACTTTCGTGAAATAATTTTATATATATATATATATATATATATATATATATACATAAAACCTTGGTTAACCTATATACTGTGTATATAGACTGTGTACACCTGAGGCGTATTTCTAGGTTTTCGAGCAAACTTAATGAATGCTTAACATTTCTTATTACATTTGATGAGCTGAAAGCAAATGAAAAATAAGATGAAAAGGTATTTTTAAAAAGCTTAAATTGGAAATTAAGTGATTTCACTCAACAATTTAAAACTTTAAAATTAAAAAAAAAATGTTATTAACTTTCTTATTTTCATTTAATGTCAGTCAAAGAATTTTTTAATTATTCAGAGCAAAAGTAAAAACTTGTGTGGTATATAAGCGATAATGTCAGATTTACCGTATACTATTTCCTTTTGCATAATATCACCCTTTTTTTCCATGACGAAATACCTGGAAAGATTGACTATAATTTGATCGTGAGAACAGAGTATATATATATATATACAAAGGTGGGCAGGACCGAGTTCCAAAAGGACCGAATTCCAGGAACTCGGTCCGTTTTAAGGACCGTGAGCGGGAAAGTCGGTCCTTTTCTCAGTGAGGACCGAAATGAGGAGCGACGGTCCATTTTTAAGCAATTCCGGACGGTCTTTTTTAGTTATTTTAGTGTGTTTAGTGATTATTTGAAGTTCTAAAGAAGATGCTAGTCTTGAAATGCTAGTCTTCTTGAAGGGAAACTCAAGCATTTAACTTAATAACTTTTTTTCATCATTTATGTATTGTATTAATTATAATTTACGTTAATAAAATTAAAGATTTCCGGTGTCTTTAATTTCATTTTTCATTTTAATCAAATTTTTCACTTATATATAAGGACCGACGACCGAGTCGTTCCTAGGTCCTATCTTCAGAAAGGACCGTGACCGGGACCGTCGGTCCTTTTTGAGGCCCGGGTTTGTTTCTTAATATACTGTATATTGTTGTATGCGAGTTGTAGTAATTAGTAATTGTTAATGATTCAATGTGGTGTCCATTGACCTCAATAATGTAATTTGAACGTGCTTTAACATTTTGAATAGTTCGTGCTAAAGTAATTTCTAACTGTTATCTAGAAATATATTTTTTCTTTTTACGGCTGGCCTTGGACCCCAGTCCCCCATACTTTCCCGACCTTAATAATTGTAATTATTTTTTTATGGGCTATTTAAAGGACAAAGTCTACAGGAATAATCCAAGGACAATTGATCAGCTACGAAATGAAATTGCAGCCGTAACAAGTGGAATTGCAGAAGATATTTTTAATACGCACGGTTCAGAATTTTAGATCAACGCAATTTTTTTTAGGTTATTGTGATTATACTATTTAATATATTTTTTATTGAAAAAAAATCAGTGTATAATTATTTAATGGCATAAAGATATAAGAAAATGGATATTGTAATTCACAGACAGAAATAGTTAGGAGCTATTGAAGAATAGGGACCCCAGCCTTCTTTAGTTAAGCTTATAAGGCTAACTAACGAAAATATCACGACCTAACCTAACCAATCGTTAGGTTAACTGTACGCCCTTGACGATTGGTTAGGTTAGGTCATGATATTTTCGTTAGTTAGTTAGCCTTATAAAGCTAACTAAAGAAGGCTGGGTCCCTATTCTTCAATAGCTCCAATAGTTATTAAAAATAAGTATATCCACCCCTTTCTTGAGCTCCATATATATATATATATATATATATATATATATATATATATATATATATAATATATATATATATATTCGACTGTATATTTATGCTAATAGCGTGGCATTTACTGCTTTTAAGAGCTCCCCAAATTTTATTCTGTTAAGGATAATTTTGCATACACGTGGTTCGTTTAAATCGTTGCATGATGAAGTTTTCATATTTAGACGATGTAAAAACCTGTGCCCGAGACGGATTATCATCGTACATCACCATCTAACAATGGATTCTGAACTATTTTATTAATAGTGTGAATCCCTTCAAGGGCTGCTTCTCCCGGTTGATCGAATCCTTTGGCACCGACGAGCTTCAGCAGCGATTGAATGTCGTTTCAAACGAAACCTAACCTAACCTTACCCAATTTAAACTAATCCGCAACGAACGTTTTTCCTTCGAAACGAAATTCGATTCTTGAGTGTGTCAGTTTAGGAAATTTGATCAGAAGAGAGTATAACTTCGTGGTCGTTGATGAAAAAAGGCGCAACAAACTTTTCTTCACTGATGATTTTATGAACTTTGATAAACACACTGTAAAGGCCATTTTTAGAGTTTAAACAACGAAGGATAACGCCAGTTTTGCGTTCGTTTTTGTAAACAAAGCTTAATTCTAAATACATTACAAATAAATGTAATAACACTTGGTTTTACTTGCAATTTGAACTCCCTTCTTCGGAAGACGCAATGTCATCTACTCGATCTTGTGACGACTCATTGAAAAGAAAAGAAATTAATATATATATATATATATATATATATATATTAGGCAGATTAGGACCAGTATACATAAATATGTGTAGAAGTCGGGGTCAGTATAAGGCGGCCATAAGGCGATGTAAACAGGAAGAAGAGTCTATTCGAGCATCAAAAGCCTGTGAAGCTCGCATAAATAACGATAATAACAAATTTTGGAAATTTGTTAAGAATCAAACGGGTGTTAAAAATGTCCTCCCTCCGACAATCGATGGGGTGTCGGGGGAGGATGAAATTGCAAAGCTGTGGAAAAACCACTACTCTAACATTCTTAATAGTGTGAGTAGGGATAATCTTAAGATAGATTGCAGGGAAACGATTGTGGGAGGGACAAGGGAAAATATTTTTATTTCATTTTCTGAAGTAAAGAGGTTAATTAAAGAGTTAAAGACTGGTTCTGCGTCAGGGGTAGATGACTTATCGAATGAGCACTTAAAATATGCAAATGACGTAGTATGTCTGCATATATCATTGCTCCTATCAGCCATGCTTGCTCATAGCTATATCCCTGCAGAGTTCATGAGGGTATATATCTTGCCCCTGGTCAATAATAAGTATGGAGACATTCTGTCCAGCAATAATTACAGGCCTATTGCTGTCGCTTCCTGCTTCTCGAAACTACTAGAAAAACTCTTGTTACTCCGATTAAATGATTTCCTATGGACATCTCCGAATCAGTTTGGCTTTAAAAGGTCCCACTCAATTGACCTGTGTATCTATGCACTTAAAGAAACAATATCTAAATACATTGACAGTAATTCAACCATTTATAGCTGTTTCCTTGATATAAGTAAGGCATATGATAGGGTGAACCACAATATTTTATTTGAAAAACTAGAAGACAGGAAGGTTCCCATGTACATATTAAATTCATTGAAATTTTGGTATTCCCACCAATCTTTCACTGTTAGGTGGGGCAATGTACTATCCGAGTGTTTTGGCTCCTCTTGCGGGGTGAGACAAGGCTCCTTGCTCTCCCCTATGCTGTTTAATGTGTATATTGACGGATTAATTGCTTCACTTAATGAGGCAACAGTAGGATGTTGTATAGATAACACAAGGATAAATAACTTAGTTCATGCCGATGATATGGTGTTAATAAGTCCCTCTGTTAGAGGTCTGGATCGGCTACTAAATGTCTGCGAAGTGTATTCGCAGAAACATGATATTCTTTTTAATGTTACAAAAACTAAGGTTATGCAATTTCATCCTAAAAGCTGTAATCAGCCAGCTGATATAAGGTTTAAAATGAATGGTGAAGTAATTGACGAAGTACAAGAGTTTAAGTATTTGGGTCAAACTATTACCAGCTCCTTGAGTGATGACTCGGATATAAGAAAACAATCTCGAAGCCTGTGTGCTAAAGCGAATATGACCATAAGGAACTTTCGTTTCTGTACATGAAGCTAAAGACACACTCTTTCGTACTTTCTGCAATAATATATACGGTCAGCAACTCTGGGTGAATTATAAAAAAGGTTCTGGCAGAACCCTAAATTTGCTGTACAACAGGTCTTTTAGACTCTTACATAAATTACCCCCGAGATGCTCAGCTTCGCAAATGTTTGCTACCCGCAATGTTCCGAGCTTCCCGGAGGTAACAAGACGTGCTCAACACAGTCTAATGGAAAGAATTAAAAAATCAACCAACCCGATCATCCAAGCTATCCATGAGTCCTGCCATTTATCCTCTAAGCTATGGACTTCTTGGTACGAAAACGTCTGTCTGTAGCTCCACTTAACTTCGACAGTGCAGTATTATTTCTAATCAATTGTATATTTTCTATCATTAATGTATGAACTGTCATTGTATTAATAATATTTGTCATATGGACTATAGTCTGCCAATAAACCTTTTCATTTTCATTTTCATTTTCATATATATTAGAATAATAATAGCAACAGATAGAGTGTTTACAGAGTTTTAAAGTATTAAAATTAAAGCCATAAGAGAAGTCATAGGAATTACATATGGATGAGTGTCCATAGCAGGAAAATAAGGATCATACTAAAATTATGAAAGAGTCTAATTCTCCCAATAATTGAGTATTGGTGAGAACTCACAAACCCATACAGAAAACAAGACATTGCAAACACAGAACCCATACAAAGGACTTTTACTCCAAGATAGAGGAAACGAAAGACGAAGGCTACTGGTCACGATTGCGATCCTAGAAACTCTGTAACCTCATAGGAAAGAAGACGCGAACGATATATATATATATATATATATCAGTGGCGACTCCAGCTCTTCAAGACTACTCGGGCTCTTTTTAAATTTTCAAGTCTACATATGAGCCGACATTTAAATGCATGACAATAACTTAAGATTATCAATAAAATAAATAAATACATACCTCGGTAAAAAAAATTATTTGAATTTTATTTACTTGAACATAAAGTCCAAGCGTCTTGGTTTTAAAGCAAATTCCTTTAATATTCGGTCATGTAATTCCTTTTTGCTTTCTAAATCAATAAGTATTTCTTTTTCAATTGAAATCCTAGCCAGGGTCAGGGACGAGAGCCGTTCTTGAGCCATTGTGTTTCTTAAATATGATCTAATTCGATCAAGAATAGAGAAACTTCTTTCATTTGAAACAGAAGTTCAGGTATGGTAAGAAGGAGCTGAATCAGCTTTGTGGTATCCGACATCGCAGACACTAATCCTAGTTCGTGAAAGACTTTTAAAATTTCATTTGCAGATTTACATTTTCTAAAGTCACTGTCACGATAAAGATATTTCAATTCGTTAACTAAGGATTTGGAGTCAATTACATTTGGATATTTAGTTTGTAAAGCATTAAGACTACTTATAATATTAAAAATAAATCAGATTAATTATTTAAGAAAAGCGAACAACCTCACATTGCGGCAAAAATCAAACTGCACCTCCGCCCAAGGCAGTTGAAGGCACGCTTATCGAAACGTAAAAAGTTACCATGTATCGCCAGAATTAAAAATTGTGCCTCTACAAGGCCGAAGGATATAAGCCCGAGTTGAAATGTTTTTTCTTTATAAAAAAAATTAATAGGAGGAAAAACGTATTTTATTTAATGAGAATTAGAAGAAGGACTATTATGTAACCGTATGCAAGCGAATAATTATTCATTAAAAGAACTTTAAATATACGATATTACTTATACTTTATCGGGCGTAATGTCTTGCGCCCGAGTAAAGGATCTTGAAAGATTACACGAAAACTTAATGTGTCAATATAGTTTTTTTATAGGTAGTAAGGGTATCTAAATGCGCTCAAAATTTGCTTGCGTGACGAAGGTTAGATAGAAAAATAGTAACATACTACCAGCCAAAAACCATTTTTACAATTTGTATTTAAAACTTTTTTAAAACTTAAATCTATAAATACACAATTTTATCTCTCATGCTTCTCCTTGCCCCTTGCCTCTCGGGCTCAGTCCGAGAAGCCCGAGTGCAGGAGTCGCCACTGATATTATATATATATATATATATATATATATATAAAACAGACACAGGAATGAAAGGACAGGTAGATTCTGTATTATCCCAGCTATACAGCAGGAGAAGGGTCATGAGAACGAAATTGAAAGATACTCTCAGAAAACGAGACCCAAAATTAACATAGTGACGAAAGATCAAAAGAATTCCGAAACACAACCAGTTAACTACATCCAAGAAACAACTAGAAATATTCTTGGATAAAATCCGTGACTGGACGACGAAGATACATCTCAGAGAAAAGTCCCAACATGAAATGGGACTTTTAGTAAACGTTCTGAGCGTTCATAAAAAGTCAATAAACCATTCAGGTCGTTAACTAAACGTCTTATTTCATGTTGGAGCATTCGTTTCGACACTTTTTAAAAATCTAAGGACCACTTTATTAATTAACACTGCTTTGAATATCATTTTCTTTTGTAAACGTGTGCGTGTTTATCACTTAAAAAATCTAAATTTTCTTTTGATTTCAAATCAAAATATTTTCGGGGTTAAGAGGAATTTTTAATATTTTACAACTTGTTGGCAAAATAGATTTAAAAAATACTGAATTCACACACACACACACACACACACACACACACACACACACACACATATATATATATATATATATATATATATATATTATATATATATATATATATATATATATATATATACACATTTTAACTGCAAACAACACACAGTATAATTAATGTAAAGAACGACGCTTGTGTAGAAGAGTGTTCCGCACAAAATGAGGAGGGAGAACGAGCAAATGTAAAATGAGGTACCTCCCAGGAATCGAACCCGGGATCATCCAATTGCCGGTCGGATATGCTAACTACTGCACCAAGGACCCCGATTAGTCAGTACTCGTAATTCTCCTACATACGAGCGGAATCAAATGCCCTGAGGGGGCACCTTCGCATGCCGTACATATATACATTTTAACTGCAAATAACACAGTATAATTAATGTAAAGAACGACTTGTGTGTGTGTGTGTGATGAATATTATATCGCAATTTAATAAAGAGGAAATCCACGTTTTAATTAACATTCAGTATTAAGCCAAAATTAAATTTATACATAATATCATGTAACAAGACTATACGATTGATGGAAAAGACTTGGTTGCATATCGATCATCACAACAATAAAAATAATAAAATCCATTATGTTAAGGTCAAGCCTAAGGTAGTACGAGTATGACTGTGATTGATGCGGGTAAATTTGTGTTGCCTTGGGAAGGAAATACAAACTTGCGGGCATCTTGCTCCTAAAGAATCATGCACCAGGACTGATAATGACCGGGTTTGTCCGCAATAAAAACTAACGAAAACTGCAATCAATTGAATACGGATATGGATGTTCTTTGGACTAGACCAAGGGGGGGGTTCTCAACCCATTTACTTCCATTACCCACCTGAAGCATTGGCGCTCATCCCGTTACCCCTAATGACGCGTAAATTAACCAAAAGTTAAAGAAGTATTTTATAATCATCACTCTTAAATAAAATATGTATGGCTTCCATTACCCCCCTGGATATCTCAAATTACCCCTTTGGGGTTAATTACCCACCGGTTGAGAACTCCTGGACTAGACTAAGACGCAGCATTGTTGCTTTCAGTAATGATGAACCACGTACGAAAGCCTCGTTAATAATTTGACCCCCTAACTGCTTGGCAATGCTGTTGCGAGATGCTCGTACCCTGAAATGGGTGTATGGAGGGAATGGTGCTCTGTATAAAAAAAGATGTTTAATCCTTCATACTTTCATTTAAACTATGATATATATATATATATATATATATATATATATATATATATATATATATATATATATATTAGCATTTAACATGATAGAAAGGAGATAAAGAAGGTGTGTATTATCTACGAAAAAAAAAAAAAAGGTACAAATTAAGTGTCAGAAGACATTTTTGCGTTGTACATATTATCAAGTAATTTTTTTTTTTATTTGAAGTAATTAGCCTGCAGAAAATTCGTGTTTACAATGAATAATAAATTTAGTTTGAATTTTATTTTAGTAATTCTTAGTAATTAGAGCATTAATTTTCGAAATGGATATTATACACATGTAATTAAAAAATAATTACTGAAACATTATAACGTTACATATATATATATATATATATATATATATATATATAGAGAGAGAGAGAGAGAGAGAGAGAGAGAGAGAGACCTAATTCCTCGCCCATTAAAGAAAAAGATTAAAATGAAGCTTTTTTAAAAAATATATTTTCACCCGGTAATTATTTTACTTTATAAATGGCAGCGTCTCCTTTTTCTTAATGGAAACCTCTTTTATGACACATATATATATATATATATATATATATATATATATATATATACCCATGCAACTGATGCCACTCAGTAATTGATGGCTTTTCGGATTGTTTCGCCAAACCCCAAACCCGCAAGGTCTGAGATCAAGTATACGGATTGATGTTTTATAATTCCTCATCGAAATATCTAAAATTAGAAAAAAAATTGAATTTTTTTTTTATGTACTAAAAATTTAATTCCTGTAATTAAAAAATTCTTTGAAATACTTTGATTTCTTACTTTGTAATTTAATCCTAATTGAATTATTAATTTTTAATCGCATTAAAACTTCAAGTGGAACGTGTGTATATATATATATATATATACATATATATATATGCTGCAAACCCACAAGGAAAAAGAAAAACGATTCCAAGGCCTTTCGTGTATTCAAAGCTACACCTCGTCAGGGACGAGGTGTAGCTTTGAATACACGAAAGGCCTTGGAATCGTTTTTCTTTTTCCTTGTGGGTTTGCAGCATTTATTCATTTCACGTGTTTTATTGTGAAATTCATCCCATATATATATATATATATATATATATATATATATATATATATATATATATATATATATTATTGACATGTCCTTCTAAAAATATGGGTATACAAATAAAAATGATATTAGTGATAAAAAAAAAAAATTCCAAAATTATATTTTGAAAAATTAGAAATTAGGAAAAAAATACAAAATTTTTTAAAAAAATTAAAGAATTTTATTTTATTTTTTCGTTAATTTAAAAATAAATTATATTTGTGTTATTCTTTTTCCTTTAAAGGCTTCGAAAGCTGGGATTTTAATAACACACGCGCGTGCGCACGCGATGTCAATACAGTTTCGTTCGATACCCGTAATTGGGAGAAATGCAAAGAATATCAAACACGAAAGGAGAATTCTTCTATTTTTTGTTCCATCCATACACTTCATCCATCTATACCTATCTATCTTTTTATCTATTAAGTTGATTTTTTGTTTAAAATCCATATTTGCGAAACAGAACTTGATCGATTGGTTATCATTATTACAAAATATATACCAACTTTAAAAGTAAGGTTTTTTTTTTAATTAATTTTGGTTTTGATATAGGGTCTGTATTATATATATATATATATATATATATATATATATATATATATGATATTTCGCCATCAGTAACGGTTGGTGTTCCTCATGGGAGGGTTTTGGGAAACTCTTTATCTCATTTATGCGAATGAGCTTAATTTTCTTTTTCGAGTCATAAAGGTGATACGCTTTTATCATGTAGACTTTTATATTTTGGTTGATTCAAATAGCAAAAAATGTAAAGAATGTTGAATTATTGAACCGAAATATATGTCCTTCGGAATTGATGAGTCGCGTAAAGGAAGTAAATTTGAAATGCATATTGGTGAAACGAAGTGTATAATATACAATATCAACAAATACCAAAAAAAAAAAGTTCTAGCCCTTAATGGGTTTACTCACAGTTATTTGAAGGAACTGACAAATTCAACAATAAAAGCAGATATATCCAAAATTAATGAACTATAAAGCGTATTTCGGATAAGAACATAATATGTTTTTATCCGAAATACGTTTTATAGTTCATTAGTTTTGAATAAAAATATATTATGTTTTTTTCCGAAATACGCTTTATAGTTCATTAATTCGGATAAAAATATATTATGTTTTTATCCGAAATATGCTTTATAGTTCATTAATTTCGGATAAAAACATATTATGTTTTTATCCGAAATAGGCTTTATAGTTCATTAATTTTGGATATATTTGCTTTTATTGTTAAATTTGTCAGTTCCTTTACATAACTGCGAATCAACCTATTAAGGGCTAGAACTATGTTTTTTGTATTTGTTGGTATTTTTTAGTATATTCAACTTCAAAGATTTTAGATAAACACGAAATAGGTATCTGATAATAAAGATAAATTAAAGTTAAATATAAAAATTAAAAATTAAAATTTTAAAAATTAAATTTTAAGTTTTAATGTCAGTGTATTGTTAAAATGTGTTCTCACTTAGGAACAATGGTGGTTAATGAATCAATACTGATAAGATTCTGAAATAGCAACAGTTGATTGGACAGAAAAATAAATTATCCAGACTGTGTGGCATAACGTATAAACTTGACTTGGGTTCAATCGACAAACATTTATTTTTACGGGCTTCTTTCATGGCTCAAACGATCGACTGAGGGGGTATATATATATATATATATTTCCGAGTGTGATGGAATACAGTCATCTCAAGACTTAGATTAATACAAAAAAAATCTTTTCCATAACAATCTCTCGTATGATATTTACTTAATGTTATCTTCATTGAAGGAACGAGAGATTTATATTTTGAAACTATTTCCCTTTTTACATATAAATTACCCAGTTTTGATCGATCAACTTTACTATATCTTGTTTACGCCAATTTCACATCGTCCTGCGTACGATACAAACTCGTATACAAATCTTACGATACCCATACACGAAACAACGTCACTAAATTTCATTTTACCCCATACCAACTAGTATCAATTAGTCTCCTTCAACTAAGTTTAAAAAAAAAAAAAAAAATTGTTTCAACTAAAAACTTTATTAACATCTTTGGGCTTATATGGAACTAATCACAGTTGCATGATGCTTCCTCATAATTGGGCATTTAATATAATATATATATATATATATATATATATTATATATATATATATATATATATTATATATATATATATATATATATATAATGTTATGTTCTGTTTGACAAACCCTGGAAGCGCCAGCACGCATGATGTATGAAACGCCGCAAGTGTAGAATTGAGCTATGTGGGGGGTCACTGATCCACCAGGGTGCTTGTGTGAATGGATGTGTACGTTTTAGTTTCTACTTTTTCTCCTTTTCATTACCTTTTGTATTTTACATCCGGGTTGTTTCTGCCTTCTCACCCCAATTTATTGGGAAATGAGACTTTGATAATGTATGTATGTTATGTTCTGAAACTTAATAATGTCAGAATCAAGATTAGGCGTGCATAAATGACCAAATACAAGCTGCTAAAGCGGCATTCCATGCACTTCACTGAGGGATTTAGGTCACAGCCATTATCAGACAATCTTGTCTGTCCCCTCTCACAGACAACCGTGTGTTCATCCACGCCCTATCCCCCCGCTAACCCTCAGCCCAAGGCTTGAAACTATGAACTACACAGGGTATGCAAGGCCCTAAGCATTATAGACCTTCTCAGGTAATATGACAGAAAGGACCTACAGCGTTACGTGAGACCCAAGGCACCACGGGTTGCCACATCATCTGAAGCAGAAGAAGGTCACCCATCCAACTGCTCTCCAGACCCACTGTCGCTTAACTTATCAATGGGAAGCAGTGATACGATAATGGTCACGACGTAGTCTTAATATATAAAGAAGCTTTCGCAATAATACAACTATAAGAGTTTAAATGAAAATGAAAATGAAAAGGTTTATTGGCAGACTATAGTCCATATGACAAATATTACTAATACAATGACAGTTCATATACTAAGGATAGAAATATATACAATTGATTAGAAATAATACTGCACTGTCGAAGTTAAGTGGAGCTACTGTACAGACAGACGTTTTCGTACCAAGAAATCCATAGCTTAGAGGATAAATGGCAGGACTCATGGATAGCTTGGATGATCGGGTTGGTTGATTTTTTAATTCTTTGCATTAGACTGTGTTGAGCACGTCTTGTTACCTCCGGGAAGCTCGGGACATTGCTGGTAGGAAAACATTTGTGAAGCTGAGCATCTTGGGGGTAATTTATGTAAGAGTCTAAAAGACCTGTTGTACAGCAAATTTAGGGTTTTCCCAGAACCTTTTTTATAGTTCACCCAGAGTTGCTGACCGTATATATATTACTGCAGAAAGTACGAAAGAGTGTGTCTTTAGCTTCACTTGTACAGAAACGAAAGTTCCTTATAGTCATATTCGCTTTAGCACACAGGCTTCGAGATTGTTTTCTTATATCCGAGTCATCACTCAAGGAGCTGGTAATAGTTTGACCCAAATACTTAAACTCTTCTACTTCCTCAATTACTTCACCATTCATTTTAAACTTTATATCAGCTGGCTGATTACAGCTTTTAGGATGAAATTGCATAACCTTAGTTTTTGTAACATTAAAAAGAATATCATGTTTCTGCGAATACACTTCGCAGACTTTTAGTAGCCGATCCAGACCTTTAACAGAGGGACTTATTAACACCATATCATCAGCATAAACTAAGTTATTTATCCTTGTGCTATCTATACAACATCCCATTGTTGCCTCATTAAGTGAAACAATAATCCGTCAATATACACATTAAACAGCATAGGGGAGAGCAAGGAGCCTTGTCTCACCCCGCAAGAGGAGCCAAAACACTCGAATAGTACATTGCCCCACCTAACAGTGAAAGATTGGTGGGAATACCAAAATTTCAATAAATTTAATATGTACATGGGAACCTTCCTGTCTTCTAGTTTTGCAAATAAAATATTGTGGTTTACCCTATCATATGCCTTACTTATATCAAGGAAACCTATAAATGGTTGAATTACTGTCAATGTATTTAGATATTGTTTCTTTAAGTACATATATACACAGGTCAGTTGAGTGGGACCTTTTAAAGCCAAACTGATTAGGAGATGTCCATAGGAAATCATTTAATCGGAGTAACAAGAGTTTTTCTAGTAGTTTCGAGAAGCAGGAAGCGACAGCAATAGGCCTGTAATTATTGCTGGACAGAATGTCTCCGTACTTATTTTGACCAGGGGCAAGATATATACCTATCTATGAGCAAGCATGGCTGATAGGAGCAATGATATATGCAGACACTACGTCATTGCATATTTTAGTGCTCATTCGATAAGTCATCTACCCTGACGCAGAACCAGTCTTTAACTCTTTAATTAACCTCTTTACTTCAGAAAATGAAATAAAAATATTTTCCCTTGTCCCTCCCACAATCGTTTCGCTGCAATCTATCTTGAGATTATCCTTACTCACACTGTTAAGAATGTTAGAGTAGTGGTTTTTCCACAGCTTTGCAATTTCATCCTCCCCCGACACCCCATCGATTGTCGGAGGGAGGACATTTTTGACACCCGTTTGATTCTTAACAAATTTCCAAAATTTGTTATTATCGTTATTTATGCGAGCTTCACAGGCTTTTGATGCTCGAACAGACTCTTCTTCCTGTTTACATCGCCTTATGGCCGCCTTATACTGACCCCGACTTCTGCACATATTCATGCATACTGGTCCTAATCTGGGTCTACCATGAAAGCACCACAAATCATAGGCGTCTTTCGATTCCCTCTTCAGGGGGGGCAATAAAATCATTCCATCCAGGAATAATCTTAGTATGATAGTTGTAAGATTTAATCAGGGGACTTCCTGCTTCTCTTAACAGGGATATTATCTTACTATAATACCTATCTATGAGTTTACAGTGAGAATCATTTGAGCAAGGATTATTACAGGCAAGGTGCAAAATGTATAAATTATTAAAGAGGTGACTTGTTCTGTCTTTGTATTCTATTCTCTGCTGCATATTAACATTGGACCAATCGACGCGATTATTCTTACGTATTGAGTTCTTGTTAAGTCGTGTTGCGCATAAATTGGTAACGTTAATTAATATTTCTAATGGTCTACGATCAGAAAGAAGGAAATCATGCAAAATATGAACTCTAACAATTCGATCCTTTAGATAATTACTAGTGAAACAATGATAGTTTAATATAATATATATAATATATATATATATATATATATATATTAAAACAGACCCTCAAAGATAGAGTCAATTTGAGGTAAATAATGAGCGAGAAGTAGATGTTTGTTTTGTACCAATTTTCTTAATATTTCTTAACGTAAAAATTTCATGTTTATAAACCCAATTTGAACTCACTTCAACCCAGTCAAAAAGAAAAAGAAAAAAAATCTTCAAGAAATATAACCTGTTTTTGCTTGCAGTAAATAATGCATGAAACGGTCAACTAAATTTTCTTCTAGTTTTGCTTCTCCATTTTTTTTGTTCGGGGTTTCTTTTTCCATTTTTTTCTTTTTCTTTTCTTATTTTGTCTTGTTTTTTGGGGTCTGGGAAACTTTTGGTTAAATAAATGTTTAATGCGTTTAAGTATAAGGTTTGGTTAGTTTCAAATTTTCATCTAATTCCTCGTCAGATTTTGTCGTGAATTTGATAGTTGAAAACTATACTACTGCTATTATTATTACTGTTACTACTACTACTACTACTACTACTACTATTACTACTACTACTACTACCAATAATAATAATAATAATAAATCTGATACGGAAGAATTCAGTATTATGACTTCATTTTCACACCATTTATCTTTTGCTCGAGAAAGACTATTTTATTTGTTCAACTGCGCCGCTGCCGTTCCATAATTGTCAAACTCTTTATACCTGACCTTTTACCACTACTTTTGACCTTGTTGGTGAGAAGTTCTAGTTCCGTAGGTTGCTCAGGTGACAACTTCCATTTATTTAATTATCGTACGCGGTTACTCCCCTTCTAAAAAGTTGCCAGTTAGCGATATTTTCAGAATTTATGGCCCTCGTGCGCGCCCTACTTTTGAAAAAAAGCTAATTACACTCACTTAAAGTATTCGTACTCTTTTGCCGATCGTTCAGTAATCATAAAACTGCAGAAATGAATTAGCTTTAATAGAGGAAGTCTTAATGGTTTTATTAGTTTGATAAAAGGCGCACATTTGACATTAATTGCAGGGTTGCCGTACTTGATCAACGAGAAGGGAGGAATTATATAGTTTGAGGGAAAAAATTGTTTGAAGAAACAAACCTTAAAATGAGAATATAAATAAACTGTGTATTAACCTACTTTTTTACGAATCAAACTAGATTTATTTTACGAAGTTGAAGGACGAAACAAGTATGCGAACTTATAGGAATTTAGGAATTAAGATAGAGGGCGAGCCATGAATCAAGAAAGACGGAACTCCTAATTATAACGCAGTGTTAGGTCAGGTCGAGCTACAAATAAGGCGCTTGTAAATTGTAATTTTTTTTCAACACACACACACACGCACCTTGTTTAACCTTGGTTTTGCTTTCGCCCGAATTGTTCATTCTGACGAAGGTCAAGCTTCTTGTTCCACCTTAGACCTACAGCTTAACATGAAATCAGAAGCACGACCCACTACGGGTGGTCAGAATTCAGTCCTCGCCCGAACTCGATCTCATGATCTCCCGATCAGAAGCCCAGCGTCTTAACCTCTACGCTCCCCAGGGTACCCATCTATCTACCAACCAATTTTGGAAGGATGAACAGCTGAGTTTGCTGCGCGCCGACTGCCTTAACCGGGTATCGAACCCGGGGCCGGTGGATTCGTAGTTAGTGATGGTAACCACTACACCATCGAGGCACATTAAAAGCTTATATATATATATATATATATATATATATATAGCGAGGAATAGGAGGACGAAAAGATGGTACATGTTTATTAACAGACGTTTCGGAAAAAATTCGATTTCCATCATCAGTGCTAAAAGTTTAAAAACAAATAGAAATAAATAAGTATAATAAATAAAAACGAACAATAAATTAAAATGGCGCAACAATTAGCGAGAATTAATAATAAGTTACAATATATATTAAATTGGAAAATTAAAAATTAAATGATATAAGGTATAAAAGTATGGACAATAAATAAAAAATAAAAACGGTTTAGGTGAAACAGAATTGAAGGGGTTCTTACCAAATTGTTAACGTAATGAGAGACTAATTGTACAGAAGATTGGGAATGGTTGCCTGTTGAAAGAATTCCATATTAGAAAGATGGAGCCGGGCGGAGTGATGGTGGATTTCTTTTGAGTTTGAGAGTTTATTTGGCAATGTTTAAATTGAAAGCGGAACTGTAATCGTTGAGGGTTGGCTGGATACTGAGGCTATAAAGGGACTCAAGTATGCGGAGGTCGATTAGTTGGTTGGCTGAATTAATGATTTTGAAATTGGAGGAAAGTAACGGGTGGTTGTGAAGGTGGCAGTGATCCCTTATTGCTGATTTGGAGGGTTTGTTCAAGGGCTGTGAAGTTCTTGTAGAAATCCCACGATGCTCGTCCACTCTTGTTTGATACTGCCACCTTCACAACCACCCGTTACTTTCCTCCAATTTCAAAATCATTAATTCAGCCAACCAACTAATCGACCTCCGCATACTTGAGTCCCTTTATATCCTCAGTATCCAGCAGTGATGTAGGTCTCGAGATCGGTCTCGGTCTCGAGACCGATCTCGAGACCCAATTTGCAGATCTCGATCTCGATCTCGGTCTCCGCTATTTAGATCTCGGTCTCGATCTCGGTCTCGACAGACGCGGTCTCGGTTTTTCTCCCCGAGACCTTTCGAGACCTCTCGAGACCGTAATGAAAAATACATGTTATTGGCATACTCATGATGGTGGCTTGGTTGAACAGAAACAATTCAGAATGTTTATGAAAATTTGTAAAAGTAAGGGACTCTAGGTATTCACTAATCAGTCACCCTGTTTTGAGTTGCCACGTTTGTCTTGCGGGAGAGTTTGGGTCTGGATTTTTTTAGGTTAGCGCTACAAAAAAACTTGCCCCCCCCCCCGCCCCCGTCAGATTAATTTTATTGAAAATGGAAACACTAAATAGAGAATTATATATATATATATAAGTATATATTATAAGGCCACTTAGTGTTGCCAAACGGCGTGTCAACCTCTGTGGCGTGATAAAAACGATTATCCTCCCATCCAATATGTATTTGAAAAAATAAAATGCTTCACACAAAATAATGCAAGAAATACAGCATAAAGAAAACAGTACCGATAAATTCAAGAGTCAAACCAAAGTTCCGAGACTAATGGCAAAATATCAAAGCTATCGGTCCAAGCAGAAGAACGTTGAAACTGGGAAGATTTTGAACCGCAGGGAACAGTTGCGGCGGTACCTTTTAGAGATCGATGAATCTCATATTTTAGACAATTGCTCTCCAATAAAGTTTTGGCACCAGAAAAGGGATAAATTCCCATCACTGGCCAATATTGCCATGACTGTTTTAACAGTGCCTGCCTCTAGTGCTCCAATTGAGCGTGTATTTAGCCATGGAGGCATAATAATGAGGCCCCACAGAAGTCGAACTTCAGCAGATCTTCTGAGCATGCTGATGTTCCTTAAGTGTAATGAAATGAGCACCTATCATGCTTTAAATAAATGCACAAGTCAAACTGGGTAGTGGGTACGTTCATTAAACCTTCTGTAACAGATATAAAAGAAGTAAATAAATAAAAAGTACGTGTATATATATATCATTTGTTAATTTATAGGCTACACTTTTTGCATTCAACACACTACATCTGAGAAAGTAGTTATTAGTTTATTAATATACTTAACATACAGGGTGTCCCTAAAGTCTGGACACATAGGAAATATCACTAACTATAACTAACTATATGTTATTATTATTATTATTATATTATTATTATTATTATTATCTTAAATTCATGCAACTGAGGCCTAAGGTAGGCCCACATCGAATCAGCAACCCTGAGGTAGGACCAAATAGGACCTCCAAGTCCATAAGTTATGGACTTGGAGGTCCTATTTGGTCCTACCTCAGGGTTGCTGATTCGATGTGGGCCTACCTTAGGCCTCAGTTGCATGAATTTAAGATGATAATAATAATAATAATAATAATAATAATAATAATAACATATAGTTAGTTATAGTTAGTGATATTTCCTATGTGTCCAGACTTTAGGGACACCCTGTAGTCTAATTTCCATAGTAGTGTAAAACAAATTGAAAGGGCATGAACTTGGTCTCGATCTCTATCTCGGTCTCGAATTTTAAGGGTCTCGATCTCGGAAGGTAGATCTCGATCTCGAACCTTTGATCTCGGTCTCGATCTTGGTCTCATAGGATCAGGTCTCGGTCTCGGTCTCAGTCTCAGACTTGGTGGTCTCGACTACATCACTGGTATCCAGCCAACCCTCAACGATTACAGTTCCGCTTTCAATTTAAACATTGCCAAATAAACTCTCAAACTGAAAAGATATCCACCATCACTCCGCCCGGCTCCATCTTTCTAATATGGAATTCTTTCAACAGGCAACCATTCCCAATCTTCTGTACAATTAGTCTCTCATTACGTTAACAATTTGGTAAGAACCCCTTCAATTCTGTTTCACCTAAACCGTTGTTATTTTTTATTTATTGTCCATACTTTTATACCTTATATCATTTAATTTTTAATCTTCCAATTTAATATATATTGTAACTTATTATTAATTCTCGCTAATTGTTGCGCCATTTTAATTTATTGTTCGTTTTTATTTATTATACTTATTTATTTCTATTTGTTTTTAAACTTTTTAGCACTGATGATGGAAATTGAATTTTTCCGAAACGTCTGTTAATAAACATGTACCATCTTTTCGTCCTCCTATTCCTCGCTAAGCTACGCTTCCCTAAGAACAAACCATTCAACGAAGTATATATATATATATATATATATATATATATATATATACACCTTACCTTACCTTACAACCTTACAAAGGTTTCGCGCGATGATTTCTCATTTCGCGAAGGTCAAGCTTGTCGCCCCCTCCTCTCAAGCTGGCCTGGTGAAGTAGTGAGTTGGATTCTTGCGCTCTCCACTTCACATAGCCAGGTACGCCCGGCTCATTGGGGATTGTTCTGAGCCAGGCGTCTAGTCTTCTTTTGAAGATTTCCACTGCAACTCCCTTCGTGTTTCTTAGGTCTTTGGGTAACTGATTAAACAGTTTGTTCTCTCACTACAAAACTATTTTCTTATATATATATATATATATATATATATATATCATATATCAGTTATAATGAGACTTAAATCATCTTCTAAATTACAAAATCATGTATCATGACATCGCTTCATATATATATATATATATATATATATATATATATATATTATATTATATATATATTAGTGATGGATCGAGTGGTCGGTTTTTCACAACCGCAGTTGCGGTTGTGTTTGCGGTTGTCGAATTTTTTCCAACCGCGGTTGCGGTTGCGGTTATCATATACTAGGAAAAATGCGTAATTATTAACTGGATTTAGCCACTATAGTGCGATTTAGCCACACTTGGTACATAATATATACTAAATAGTATTTATTTAGTAAATACCTTATGTTGAACACAAGTTTTGCAATACACCGCTACCGCTATTTGTGTGTTGCAAAACTTGTGTTCAACATAAGGTATTTACTAAATAAATACTATTTAAATGAAGTATATTCTAAACTTATATAGCTATTATGAAAGAATAGGTCAAATTAATTAAAACCATATTTTGCACTAAGTGTGTTACCAGGATGAGGGACGAGGACCCATCGCACTGTTCATCCCACCTACCACTTTCCCCAGCCTCCACCCATTGGAAAGTTATGGATTATTATTCAATTGAAAAACTGATGTCAAACTTAATGACAGGCAGTGTGAATTTCAAGAATAATATTTTTGCTGCATTTTCACCTTTCAAGCGGCAACGCCTCTCATCGTACAACGTTCCCGCTCCACTGAAGAGCTGCTCGCTTGGAATGCTACTTGAAGGGCAAGCAAGATATGTTCTTGCAATACAGCCAAGTTCTTTGTATTTTAGTTCGTTATCTTGACTATTGTACTAAAGGCGATTTTAGTTTGAAGAAAATTAAATAAAAATAAATGTTACTTCATGGAGCTCACAGAGTAATAACTTAGAGCGCAGTTTAAACCAATTTTACTACGGCAGCCGTATGACGTCACGTTTAAGCACGCATAAGGAGACCCATCATTTTCTTTTTAAAAAAAGAAATATTTCTAATTAACCTAAAATTAAAATTAACTAAGCTTTTACAACCGCAACCGCACTTATGGAACGGCGGTTGCGGTTACGGTTGTGAATTTTTGTGCGGTTGTAGTGCGGTTGCGGTTGCGGTTGCGGTTATTCGATCCATCACTAATATATATGTATAATATATATATATATATATATAGCGTGTGCCAAAAACAATGAAATGTGTTGAATGGATCATAATTTTGGGTCGCCGTTCCATCTGTTGTACAGAACGCAATATTAAAAATTTCGAAAAAAATGTTTATGGAAGGCGGGTCTCCTCCGCGAAGTTTGCCAACGAGTTTGCCGATCAGTGCCAATAAGACTACAGTTGTGTAAAGACTTGAACGGTTGACACATTAAGTAGTTTTTGTGACAAGCTTTGTTGTTATAAATAATTTAAAAGTTGTCTTTTCTTCCAAACGCTTTTTAATTACATGTCAGTTAAATAAAAATTTTACTGTACAGGGTGGTCATAAAGTCTGGAAACATAGAGTAGGAAATATTAAGATAATTCTTTTTCTCCGTTGCAAATAACCTACAGTTCTGAGAAAAAAATTACCCATGTTTCCAGACTTTATGGCCACTGTGTAGAGAATTCAAGCGTGTTTAGTTACGTTTGGCCCATTATATATATATATATATACTAGATTATTGTTGGGCAAGTATTGGGTTTTGGAGTTGGACTTTATTCCCGATTTAAATATTTCTTTTTCTCAGAAATTTAAGTTTTAATTCCAAACCAGTTTTTAATCCATTTTGAATCCTCGTAATGAGAACTTAGTCTTTCCTTGGAAGTGAAATCAGATCCAGTGGATTTGGAATGAAAATAACGTATCATTAAAAAATTAAAACACGATTACGATCCATGTGTAAAAATACAAATGTCATTCCTGTGATTTTCTTTTTGGAATACTTATTTAATATCTACTTTAAGGTCAATGAAAAGTATAGGTCGACGCTGTCTTTTCAACTAATCCCTATACAATTTAACCCTTTTATAGCTTATCTTTAGATTCCACGACTGATATCGTAAAAGCAGAAAAACACACACACACACACACAAGTTATGTAGAAACTAAAAATAGTTACCACAGGACTGGGTAACTACTTATTAGTTATAGAGGAAGATGGACTATCTTAATTTTGATTTTTCCACCATGCACTTTTCGTCAAGAACTTTGCACCATGGAGGGACTTTGCATCATGCGCTTTATTAACTTTACCAAAACGAGTTTAAGAAAAAAGTAAAAAAGGGGGAGGGGGCGGTTGATTTTGTGTTTCCGCAGTTCAGTTAGGGGTCAACCCCAAAACACACTAAAATTCTTTCGTATATAATGAACCGAAAACATCAATAAATCTTTCTATTGAAATTATTTCTCCAAAAAGAGATTTTTGCCCAAATCAAATGGGTTAATTTTTTTTTTTTTTTTTTTTTAAATTCAAGGAATGAAATGATAATATTTTTTGGCTTCGGCTGCCAATATAAATTAAAAACCGTGATTAATACTTGGCAAGTTTAAATTGGATCTCTTTTGGGTGTGTTTTCAAATTCAGATATTTGCAGATTTGACCCAAAGGTTTTTTTTTTTTTTTTTTTTTTTTTTAGTTTCTGGAAATTAGATCGGAAGCGAACTTTGGGGGTTTGGATTTCTTCTGTTAATTTTAACCACCCGAATTTGAATGTGAAATTGGGTACTTACATACTGTATATATATATATATATATATATATATGTATAAAGAGAGAAAGAGAGAGAGGAAAAATATAATGACTAGATAGTTTTAGAAATATTTTAATTAAACATAAATTTAATATCTATTCCATTAACTGTAGAGTTAAACGAATCTTGCAAACTGATAAAGGGGATGCCATATAAAACGTCACAGCGTTAACAAAACAAACATATGTTGTTTGGAATTCAGAATATATACATACAGTATATATATATATAATAAATATATATATATATATATATATGGGTCTTTTCCATTTGGCGGCAGGCGGTTTTTTTAACCAAATTTTCACCAGTAATACTTTTTTGTGTGCTAAATACGAATCTAACACTCTTTTTGAGAGAAATGAAAGGAAAATATCGAAAAAAAAGATTTTAAATACGAACTACTTTATACCGCGCACGAACTATTTACACTGCGAAATTCTATATATTTTTGCAATAATATAATTATAGTATTGTATTATATAATAATTTATTAATTTATATTATATTAATTATTTTATGAATATTAATTATTTGTTTATATAAATTTAATTATTCCAAAATCTGTAGAATAATTATGGCAACTCGATATGATTAAGCATTCCGCGCGATTTATTATTGTTTCTGGAAATACGAGTAAATCATGGACGTGAATTATAATTTACAGTGGATTTTTGTGAATATTATATCAGAAGAAGATGCAGTGAAATTTTTTCGGTAATTATGTGTTTTAAGTAACTCAGTCATTTTACACACCAAAATACATTTTTCTAGTAGTATTTGATGTGATTTCTTCAAATATGACCTCCATTTCCGTCGGAAATGAGATCCAACAAAGCTATAGTACTTTGAAGTTTGGCCCATTTTCAAGGGAAATGGAGGTCAAAATCTAAGCAAAAACACCTCAAATATTACTAGGAAAATGTATTTTGGTATTAATTAACCTAACCTAACCTTACCTAACATGAATATGTTATTACATTATCATTTGTATAATTTAGGTCTCGGGGGGTACGGGGGCTCCGCCCCGTAAAGATCACACATCACAAATTGATCGATTGAACGACATTTTAGCGTCGGAAATTAAAAATAAAAAATATAACCGATACCGATCAATTTGTGATGCGTGATCTTTACGGGGGCTCTGCCCCGTACCCCCGAGACCTAAATTATACAAATGATGCGAATTTATTTGGCGGAAGCGTAATGAAAACGAAGATATATTTAGAAAAATATTAAAGGATATAGCTGATTTCAAATATATATTTCCTTTTCGTACGCCGTATAAAGTAGTTCGTATTTAAAAATTTTTTTTTCGATATATTTTCCATTTCTCTCAAAAAGAATGTTAGATTCGTATTTAGCACACAAAAAAGTATTACTGGTGAAAATTTGGTTAAAAAAAACCGCCTGCCGCCAAATGGAAAAGATCCATATATATATACAGTGGTGAGCTGCCAAAATTTTAACAACCGGTTCGCTAAGCTGCCAAATTTTAACCACCGGGTTCTGTATAAAAAATTTTGAATCGGCAATAAAAAATTGACAACCCTTCCCACCCCACCCTTTCGCAATTTTAATTAAAATAATTATCTCGCTATTTGCCTTTTTCAAGTGTCTGCATTTTATGATTCAGCTACGGTAGGTATTAATAACTGCATGACAATTAATTAGTATAGTTAATTAGAGAAATAGACGTTTCTAATGAAATCAGAAAAGAAGAATTATTTAATAAAAACCGATGAATCATATTATCTACATAGTTAAAATTAAATTGCTCACTCAACTTTAGCAATAATGAATTATTAGGCAAAACATAAATATCAGTACATCTATGCTTTAAAATTTTTTTTTTTTTAAATTTAAACATTTTTACGTACCTTATTATTACTTATTACGGTAATAATTTCCAAATGGCTTCTTGGTTTTCTCCGTAAACTGTCGTTTTGGATACACGAACTCTGGTATCTAAAGCGGATCGATGACTTCTCATCCATGATTTGACATATGTTAACGGGTTCCAGAAGCTTAATGGTTTCCTCAACAAATTGATGATCATAAAGCATGATATGTGTTTAGTTGTTAAACTTGCTCTTCTATCACTACAAATAATATTCATCACCGAAAAACCTCTTTCTGCTTCTGAGAGCTCTCTTCAGCGTCCAGCAAAAAAGTTAACAACCGGTTCTTATTTTCAAAAAGATTTTAACAACCGGTTCGCGCGAACCGGTGCGAACCGGGTCCAGCTCACCACTGTATATATATATATATTATATATATAATATATATAATATATAATATATATATATATATATATATATATATATATTATAAATCGCATTTTAAAGTTTGTATATAATTTTTCATATATGATTAAAAAAATATAAAATTAAAAAAAAAATATATACTTTCTTTTTAAATTAAAACAAACGCATGTTGTGTCCTTAATAATCATTTGATGAAGGCTATTAAACGATCATACAAAATGTTGGTTAAATAGGCCGCAATTCTTTTAAAGAAAACTAATTAAAGCGTAGACAAAAAAAATAATATTTTTAACGAAAATTAAGCGGGAGACGACATATATTTAAATTATTCATCGTATATACGTTTTACATTATTATTAGATACTATATTTTACTTTTTAGTACGTGGATATTCATTTCCAACTTGTTTACGACGTTAAGGTATATATATATATATATATACACACACACGAGTATATCCACGGAACTGTGAAATTAACAAGCATAATCACGGTTCGAGGGAAAGCAAACAAAGGGGAGTGGGATATGAGGGTTGAGGGGTTAGAGACTGTGGAGAGAAAAATAAGGTGATCTAACTATAGAGGGGAAATGTCAAAATGATTAAGGAGTGGACCAAATAAATGATATCGTAGAAAGAACATTTAGTGAACGTAAGAGAAGAATTGTTTTGAAACCTTCTCGAAACTAAAGGGTTCAGAACAATAAGGAGACAGGAGAACATTAACAAGGTTCTGAGAACAATGTGAAGAATAACAACGAGAGAGAGAGGGAGAGAGAGAGAGAGAGAGAGAGAGAGAGAGAGACTGTTCCTCTAAAACTTCATGTGTAAACAATTTGTCACGAATGTTGATTACAGTATATAATATATATATATGTGTGTGTGTGTGTGTGTGTGTGTGTGTGTGTGTGTGTGTGTGTGTGTGTAAATGCTCACCTAAATAAGAATATAACTCGACTATGCAATATTTGTTTATTTCTTCACGCAAAATTTGAGAATTTTATGAACCTGAAAATGATTGATGAGTTATACAGTATATATATATATATATATATACAGTATATAATCTTGAATCGTCCAGTGAAGTGTTTTAAGTCCATATAAATTTAAAATTTTGTTTGAGAAGACTGGCAAATTGTTGTCAATCATATTTTTTGAAGATGAAGCGACCATGATTTTGAAATATTAAGTTTATTGGGTGATAAAATAAACTTTAAAAAAAAACAAAACAAAAAAAAAACCTTACTCACGCTTGTCGATTCTACTCTCAACTTAAAGCTTTAAAGACTTTTTTTTTTTAATAATTAAGTTCCATTGACTTTAATAAATTAAGTTTCGCAATATGAAGCAATTATTAGAGCGAGTAATAATAGCAGTATTGAAGAAATTAATGGCAGAAAGTTTGTTAAAAAGGGAGCAATCAAAGTGATCAAAGATGTTGGAAAATTTTAGAAAGAACGGTACTTGTGAACATTCACTGTATTAAGACATTGGAGAGTATTTTAGAGAGAGAGAGAGAGAGAGTGTGATTCTTTAAAGAGAGTGTGATTCTTTAGAGAGAGTGGGGTTCCTTAAAGAGAGTGGGGTTCTTTAATTATGTCACTTTAAAAAATTATTAAAAAAAAAAATAGTGGATTAACTTGGTTTTATAAAACTTGGTACAGTTATTGCGAAAAGGGGGGAAGGGGGGTTCTTTACGTGTACACAGTATACTTAAAGTGTTATTCCCTTTGCGAAATGTAAGGTCGTATTATGACCTCCAACGTTTCGGTAGGAAATGGATCGGGTTTTATATTCCTTCGCATGATTTTAGAGCTTCCAATGTCTTGGGTATTTTCTGTGAAGATTTTGTACCTGATTTTTATACGTGTATTATTCCAATCATATACCCTCGATCTTTCCTCAAAGGAGACTTTGGGGTAATCGCAGAGACCTTCTCTTCTCTTCTATTGTTTATATACCAATGGCATCGATGGGCATCTCTCCAGTTCGGATACGTAATTGTTTGAAAAGAGTATATACTGATAGTGGGCATTTGTCGGAAAATTTATAAATTTGAGATTTTGACCGGAGACATAGACACAGACATAGAAAATTATTATATTATTATTATTATTATTATTATTATTATTATTATTATTATTAGCATTATTATTATTCACAGATAATGGTTAATCATTTACTTCTATTATTTTTAGTTATATTCCTAATATCGGTCGATGTATCAACTTATAATTCTTTTGATATATTTTATAGTAACAAATATACAGTAAAATATGTTACAGATGGGGAATGACAAACAAATATTGGTTTAACAGCAATAATTAGGATTCTGTAAAATAATAAATCTCTCTCCATTCACATTAAAGTGATCAGTTAGAAAAATTAATGGAACTTTTGATTTTGCGTGCAAGTTCTGTGTTTGGGTTAGAAACAGAATGTGGAGTTCGTCAGGGTAGTTCGAGATTGGGAAAGATGCCCCTTATAATTGGTGCTCGTAATATATCGACATTTACCTGTCGACATACAGAGTCTAGTGGAAATGAGAGGCAGGCAGTTCAAAATCTTAGTCTCGCAGGTCAGATAAATGAGGGAGAGGTTAACCAATGCCCAGGATTACGTAACCAGTGGTTACATAATGAAAATAGAGAGATCCTGCTAGCTAGATAAAGGTCATTCGCGAGTAGTCTTGTAGATATATCGAATAATCTCAACTTGTCACAACGAACACCTCGACTTTGTTCGATTAATGTGAGATAAAATGAACGTGTGATTCGGCAAAAAACCCTGTTTAAAGCCGCAGTATAGAGAAAATTGACAGATAAAAGAGATGCTACACAGACCTGTGGTATTTTGGAATTATCTGTTCTGCTCTCAAAAGGTCGTTTTGGCACATAACTTTTGCTGCAGGAAAGCTGTGACACGTGTCCTAACTTTAAAACCAGTGCTAAGTGTAGAAGAAAGAGGGAGCTGCAAGTTTATCCCTGGGTACTACCGCAGAAACCCTAACTGGAACGCGTTAACTGCAGGAACGAAGACCTCGTTCCATATTTGTACTTACCTTGAATGAAAAACTGAATTTTGTAAAATTCATGACTGTACGCCATGATGAAAAAAATGAGTTGCCTCAATCCCAAGACTTGTCCAACGAAATAGTTAATATTTTTTACTATTTTTTCCTATTTTTATCAATGTATACCTGTTATACGAGGTTAATTCAATAAGTATCCGCACTTTTTATTTTCACAATTTTATTTTCACATCTGATAGATTATAAACACATCACTTCTCAGCATAGTCGCCCTGTTTCTCAATACACTTAGTCCAGCGATCTACAAGCTTTCTAATGCCATCACAAAAGAATGTTTTTGGCTGTGTGCGTAGCCAGTCATGCGCCGCCTCCTTCAGGTCATCATCGACTTGGAATCGCTGACCTCTCAAAGCGTCTTTTAGTGGTCCAAACGGGTAAAAATCCGAAGGTGCCAGGTTTGGACTGTAGGCTGGATGGTCAAGAACTTCAAATTTAAGTTCTCGAAGGCATTTTCTAGTCTGTGCAGCGGTATGAGGGCGCGCATTGTCGCGTAACAGAATAACACCTTCCGACAATCTCCCTCTCCGTTTTGTGCGAATTGCTCGCTTTAACTCATTCCGAAGCATGTCAGAATACGATGCACTTGTTACTGTAGTTCCACGCTGTAGATAATGTTCAAGGAGAGGGCCTCGTATATCCCAAAATAGTGTTAGCATAACTTTACCTGCTGACGGCTGCGCTTTGAACTTCCTTGCAACGGGAGATATTGGTTGCTTCCATTGCATGCTCTGTCGTTTGCTTTCTGGTTCATAGTTATGGATCCAGGTATGGACGTCTGCTGTCGTCTTTTGGCGCGGTATCATAATAAAGGTGAAAACTTTTTGGAGCGCATTATCACTGGAGATGAAACCTGGATCCATCACTATGAACCAGAAAGCAAACGACAGAGCATGCAATGGAAGCATCCAACATCTCCCGTTGCGAGGAAGTTCAAAGCCAGCCGTCAGCAGGTAAAGTTATGCTAACACTGTTTTGGGATACACGAGGCCCTATCCTTGAACATTATCTAGAGCGTGGAACTACAGTAACAAGTGCATCGTATTCTGACATGCTTCGGAATGAGTTAAAGCGAGCAATTCGCACAAAACGGAGAGGGAGATTGTCGGAAGGTGTTATTCTGTTACGCGACAATGCGCGCCCTCATACCGCTGCACAGACTAGAAAATGCCTTCAAGCACTTAAATTTGGAGTTCTCGACCATCCAGCCTACAGTCCATACCTGGCACCTTCGGATTTTTACCCGTTTGGACCACTAAAAGACGCTTTGAGAGGTCAGCGATTCCAAGTCGATGATGACCTGAAGGAGGCGGCGCATGACTGGCTACGCACACAGCCAAAAACATTCTTTCGTGATGGCATTAGGAAGCTTGTAGCTCGCTGGACTAAGTGTATTGAGAAACAGGGAGACTATGTTGAGAATTGATGTGTTTATAATCTATCAGATGTGAAAATAAAATTGTGAAAATAAAAAGTGCGGATACTTATTGAATTACCCTCGTATATACTCCATAATGAAATGTACTTATCTTACATGGTTACTTATCTTATTCTCTCACGGTTCTGTTAAAATAATAATAATAATTCTTTCTTCTTCTTCTTCTTCTTCTTCTTCTTCTTATTATTATTATTATTATTATTATTATTATTATTATACAGTAATCCTTTATTGAAGGAAAAGGATGTCAAATAAGACGATTTATAATGTTAAAAATTAATTTTTAACTTTTAACATGTAATTTTTAGGAGTTAATTAACAGTCTATTGACCAATATATATATATAAAGTTTCTTGAACGAGAAATACACTATAAGATTGAAGGCTTTTAAAGGTTGTAATTAAGTTAGAGTATTTGTCTTTATTAGGAAAAAATGAACAGCGGTTCACTTTGCGAATTTTTACAAATTTTATTTTTGGAAGGTTCAAACTGACATACAGTTATTTTATGGTTTTAAAAATGCCTTTCAAATTACTTTGTTTACAGTCGTCAATCACTAGATCTCTCTCTCTCTCTCTCTCTCTCTCTCTCTCTCTCTCTCTCTCTCTATTTATTTTAAATTGTATTGACAGTGAATAAATAAAAACTCTCTCTCTCTCTCTCTCACACACACATACACACACACACACAGGGTGAGAAAAATTACGTGCGTGTTTACAGCAACCAAATTATTTACCGACCAATCATACAGTTAATTCAGTTACTGTAAGGTTGATGCCATGCAGGAAAGAAAATATAATTAATGGCATCATTGCATGGTTCATTTAAACATAGGGAGTAAGTGTCAAATATTTAACCAACCATGTATATTGTGATTGGTTTAAGAAAGTATGTTTTCGACGCATGTTTGGTTGGTTTAAGAAAGTACGTTTTGTACGCATATTTAGTCGGTTATCGGACAGTGTACGCTTATTTACATTGTACAGGGTGATCTAGAAAGGTGTCCCCGGAAATAATGTGCTACGTAACTATTTCTAAGGAAAACCCTTTTTTAGGGGGGATCACCTCGTACTTTTTTGGTCGAAGTTTGATGGAGAAAAACTATACATTTTTTAAAAAAATTATTTCTCGGAATGATTTGAGATTTTTTTGTTTTTTATTTTTAGAAAAACATTTTAAAAGATAAAAAATTTATTTATTTATTTATTACGATTAAAATATAGATTGTTTTAACTGTAATGCGTTGTATTAAGTTCAGTACAAAGAAAAAATGGTATAATTGACTCTCAATTCTCTTTTCAGCAATGGGAACCGAGAGATTGACGTGACCTCTTTAAACAATTAAAAATATTTTTATCATGAATTACTGTGAAAATTTTAATGTTTCACAAATTCTCAATTTGGTTGGTAATTCGTCCAATTTTCAATAAAAATTTTTGACGTTTTTGAGCTACGCCTTGTCAACCACGTCACAACACCGTTTCCCGTTAGATCAGCGAGGTTAAACGACGTTAGATCTGATTAGTAGTCGGATGGGTGACAGTTCTTTGCGTTTATATGATATAGTGACTGGTGGTTTCAATTCTACTTATAATGCTGTAGGTCCTGTCCATCTTATGACCTTTGCTGTTACGACCTATGCTGTAGGTCCTGTCCATCTTATGACCTATGCTGTTACGAAGGAGGTTCAGCAACTTCTATTATTATTATTATTATTATTATTATTATTATTATTATTGAAAGTCGATATCAGCCTATGTCTTTATAAAGGTTTTACATTTAATTTCCAATATTCTGAATAGTTTTTATTTTCAGTACTGAGTTTGTTAATAATAATTCTAGATAAGAATTGCAGTATGCTAAGAATACTGTCTTCATTTTTTCTTCTGCTGACGCGTTTCGTTCATATACTTTGAACATCTTCAGAGCTTTATACATAATTTTGAAGTAAAATGGGTTATATATATATATATATATATATATATATATATATATATTTTTTTTTTTATTGTAAATTTGATACAATTTCAAATTAATTTAAGAATATTCGAAAGTTCATTCAATTTTATATTAATTTTCGGTTTTTTCATTTTAATGTAAAAGGCTTGGGCAATTTTTAGTTTTTGTACGTTATGTGATGAGTAGAAGATTTGAAAGTTTTGCGAGATATTTTCTAACTTTAATATTTTATGATCTACTCTGTAATGTTCGTTAATTTTACATGGACGATATTTATGTTGGTACGCTCTCTCTTTAATGTGGTTTGTGGTGTAACCAATGTAAGTCGACGTACAGTCAACTACAGGACACGTAAATTGGTACATCACATGATGTTGCTTATCAGGGTTTTTGTTACGTGTCGAAAAATGGCTTGATAACTTTTTGTTTTTATATTATATGTTAACGCTGATAGTTTTTTCTTCATCCATTGGTTTTATGTGCCTCTTTAATATATTGTTTAGACATTTTTCTTCATGTTTTAGTCTTGTTGGGTTTCTTGTTTCGAAGTAAAATTTTATACCTGTATTTTTATTTTTATTTTCATCCTCCTCCTTATTTTTGTTATATAAATTTGTTAGAGTTCGGTTTAGGATATTATCGATTAAAAATAGCGGAAAATCACTGTTTATTAGATTTTGCTTTATTCTTTCAATTTCTTGATTAAATAGTTGCCAACTTGAACATATACTGAAAGCTCTGTGCACGAGTGTTTTAATTGTTGATAGTTTATATTTTTCTGGTGAGTATGAATTATAATTTAAATACGTTCCTTTGTCTGTTGGTTTAACGTGTACACCAGTCGTTAAACATCCATTTTGACCAATGAATATATTAATGTCGAGAAAAGAGAGTATATTATTCAAGGAAGGTTCAAATGTGAATTTTAATTTACTTAGTTCGTAAAGTCTTCGAATAAATGAAGGAATGTGGTTATTGTTTTTAAATAGTATCAAGGTATCGTCGACATATCTCATATATAGTTTTGGGTTGTAGAAGTTGTTTTCTTTCATTATTTTATTTTCTAAGTTTGACATATAAAAGTCAGCGAAGGTAGGTCCTAATGGTGTGCCCATAGCAACACCATCTATCGGTATGTAGGTTTCATCACAGAATCTAAACGGAGTTTTTGTACAACACAAAATAAGTAATTGTTTCATATGTTCTTTTTTTAAGGTTGGTGCAATTAAATTTTGAAAAATTTTGAAAAATATAAACTATCAATAATTAAAACAACACTCGTGCACAGAGCTTTCAATATATGTTCAAGTTGGCAACTATTTAATCAAGAAATTGAGAGAATAAAGCAAAATTTAATAAACAGTGATTTTTCGCTATTTTTAATCGATAATATCATAAACCGAACTCTAACAAATTTATATAACAAAAATAAGGAGGAGGATGAAAATAAAAATAAAAATACAGGTATAAAATTTTACTTCGAAACAAGAAACCCAACAAGACTAAAACATGAAGAAAAATGTCTAAACAATATAAATATAAAAACAAAAAGTTATCAAGCCATTTTTCGACACGTAACAAAAACCCTGATAAGCAACATCATATGATGTACCAATTTACGTGTCCTCTAGTTGACTGTACGTCGACTTACATTGGTTACACCACAAACCACATTAAAGAGAGAGCATACCAACATAAATATCGTCCAAGTAAAATTAACGAACATTACAGAAAAGATCATAAAATATTAAATTTAAAAGATATCTCACAAAACTTTCAAATCTTATACTCATCACTAGGGCGGTCAAAAGTCAATAAAGTCAAATTGTTTCCTATGGGGCACTTTTCGCTGAAACGACTGAAAATGCAATAAAAACACCTGTAGGGGGTATATTACCAAAGTTAATAGGTCAACCAAAAGTCAACTTTTACCTGTTAGGTCAAAAAATAGCAATGAGGTAAATAAAGTCAATTTTTTGGAATAAATAATTAAAATAACTAAAAATTGGCAGGAACACGTTGGGCAAGCTGGCTGAACGTTGCTTTTTATTATGCAGACAATTTTCCAAATGTGAAGACAATTGTGGAAAATTTTGAAGATGAAGGAATCATTGTTCAGAAGGCTAAAGAGAGTGTTGCTAATGAAAAACTGCCGAAGCAACTAATGTCAATCAAAATGAATTATAGTTTGATTGCTAGCTTAGTGACTAGGATGGAAGCATCTGATTGCACCATTAGAGAGGCATATGAAGCCATTTCTTCTATCAACCTTGGCGAAGATATGTGTTCAGTCAAACAATACATTGAAACAAGACTCAAGACAAATGGTATTTGTGAAATAATTAACCTCAGTAGACCTGAAATCTCACCAACAGTTTATGGTCAGCTTTTGCAATGTCAACCAACAACTGCCGCTGTAGAGAGATCTTTCTCCATGCTTAATAAATTATTAAGTAAGGATCGCAATTTTTTGCCAGAAAATGTCGGCAAATACTTCATAATTTACCACAATCGGTCAAGTGATGTAGAAGAGCAAGAATAAGTAATTAAAGTATCGTTTTTATTATTGAAAGAAAAGGCAACTTTATAAGTCAATTTTTTCAATTCGTAAGGTCAACTTTCTTAATTTTTTCGGTCAACTTTTGACTGCCCTAGAGTCATCACATAACTTACAAAAACTAAAAATTGCCGAAGCCTTTTACATTAAAATGAAAAAACCGAAAATTAATATAAAATTTAATGAACTTTCGAATATTCTTAAATTAATTTGAAATTGTATCAAATTTACAATAAAAAAAAAATATATCTATATATATATATATATATATATATATAACCCATTTTACTTTAAAATTATGTATAAAGCTCTGAAGATGTTCAAAGTATATGAACGAAACGCGTCAGCAGAAGAAAAAATGAAGACAGTATTCTTAGCATACTGCAAATTCTTATCTAGAATTATTATTAAGAAACTCAGTACTGAAAATAAAAAACTATTCAGAATATTGGAAATTAAATGTAAATCCTTTATTATTATTATTATTATTATTATATTATTATTATTATTTTTACTTGTTTTACTTGTTTGAAAATAGAAATAAACATAAAATATTTTTTAACTATGTTTATATAAAGGTAGAGACGTAGAGTCGACTCAAAAAGTCCTGTGGCTAAAAATAAGTTTCTTATTGGTATTTATTGGTAAGAAAGATGGAGTTTCACGGCAGGACTTTTTTTCACTGACTGTATATTATTTTTACAGAGTTTATACAGCTAGTCGTAATGTATAGAAACATCATATTCGTTATCAGTGTAATATTTTAGATCTCGTTTGTTCAACTCATTGTGGGTACGTTACTTTTATCATGCAGCGATATCCAGTTTCAGTTGGTTACTTAGTTTTCTCCACTTTGCCAACAAAAAATTCTCAACACTCACGAAGGCTGACAGCGTAATTTTTGGTGGTCGTTTAAATCTAAATAAAATTAACCTAACCTAATGTAACATACCGTAACTTAACATAATCTCGCTTACGTAACTTTTATATAGCGCTGAAATCAATGGTCAACATTAGCATAAGTTTTTCAGCTTCAACAAAAGCGAAATTCTTTCTCTCAATTTTGCTCCGTAATTATTTTGCTATTAAAAAGCGTAAGACTTTCTTAATCCGTTATTTCATCTCGTAGCAAATATCCTTAACCTTTTGCTTGTTTTTATTACTTTTAATTGCGTAACTTACGCTTAACATTTTAAACACCGAAAACTATGTATTCTACTAGATAAACATAGCCTATAAAGTCCCGTAAATTGCATAATGCATATGCATGGTAGAGCATATTATAAAACTGAGATTCCAATTAAAATATAACTGCGGGTAAAAAGACCTTTTCATGCTTATGATTTGCAGTTAAATGTAATCATAAACTTGTATTGCTGTTTACGTGCTTTGCCTAAAACAATGAAAGAATATGCAGGGACGTGAAGGGAATGTATTAAAAATAATTTTAAATGTTCATTACATGGCATGATTTTTTCATAAAAGAAGAATTTTATGTTTTATATCAGCTCTGAATAAAGGTATCTTCCGATCTCCTCTGTCTGCGCATGCACGCTGGTCTTTTTCAGGTCAGATCACACCACTTTACACGAGGATGTGCAACGATGATTACTTTTTAAAAATTCATTTAAACATGGTTGATTATGGCCTACATTATAAACGATTAATTTATATTACAAATGCTCATTAGTGTTATATATTTTATAGGCAAATTAAGTATAAAGTGATAAATGCATACTTAAATTTGGTTACTTACAAATCGGAGTGTGAATGAATGTATTTAAGTATTGTTAAAGTTAGTAATGTAAGTATTTTTCAATATTTTCAAAGGTTCTCTTCGTAAAGTATATTTCCTGGAAAGCAAAAAGCAATAAACTGGAGACTAATGGGAACGAGAAGCCTTTCTTTAGGGGTGGGGGGCTTCTGGATGACAAGACTGGTAGGAGCACTGACTCTTAAACCACGCAACGCGGGATCGGCTCCTACTCCTATATAGGTGCGGTTATTGCACTTAAAAACGCATTGATATATTTCCTGTTTGATAAATAAAATTCTGAATTGTAATTTTTGTTTTAATTTATTTTGAGTCTTATGTTGAATCTCTAAAACTGTTCAGAAGTAAAGCCCAGTAAAGCAATGAAGCCCAGTAAAGCAAGAGAGCCCAGTAAAGCCTAAAGCTTAAGGGCCAAATAAAATAAAATAAATAGTCCAGCTTCACAATTACTTATGTCATTGTAAATTGTAAAAGTACCGTATTTATTTTATTATTAATAATAATAAAGGTTATTCAAGTCAATTCAATTAAAAAATTACAACAAAACATATGTAGCCTTGAGGGTATTTAAATATATATAATATATATATATATATATATACACACACACACGGTCTTATAATTTGCTTTATTTTATATTATAACTTTAGTTTTAATTATTAATTATATATATTTTGAAGTATTGTCTATATACCGTATATGATTATTGAGTTTCTTATTTACCGCTTTGTATGCTTCATTTTTCCTTCAAAACTATTAGTTTTTTTTAAATATATATTTGTTACGAAGACCGTCACACACACACACAAAAGTTACGTGAAAGTTACTGACAAAAATAAATGAATAACGGGAACGTTATACTGAGACAAAGTTACGTTAAATAAATAATGTTACGTCAAAGTTAATGACAAAAAAATGCATAAAATTAGGTATGTATAAAGAGCTGACAAAAATAATAAATAGACGTCACGATGGTTGTTCCACAAGAACAAATGGTAAAGCTTATCAATGGAATGCCAGAATGTGTGTTTCAGCTTTACGTAACGCAAAGAGGAAAGCAACACTATTGTAATTATATTGATTTAATAAATTTATTATTATTTATTGACTTTTATTATCAAATCATAAACAATAGAAAAAAACAAATTAAAGGTGTCTATCAATGTCTAGAATATGTCCAAAAAAAGTTGATATGTGACCGTTCCTATTTACTCTTTTTGCAACGTATCTATTGTCCTTTCTTAGCATAGCAAACAACTGTAAGTGTTTACTTATATTTAAAACTTGTTTGCATTATAAACAGTTAACTAGAACGAAATTTACAGGTTTCGCTGCTCATTGGCGGCTATGACTGGATCCTGTCATGGCCGCATCTTCAAGATGAAATTCACGCGGTTTGCGTTTAAGGTATAGTATTTTTTAGTGTCCACAGTTTATTTAAGGGCTATAAAAAGCGACATTAAGAGTGAAAGAGATTTATTACGGAACAATAGCTGGTTATATATATATAATTTGGACTGAAAAAATAGGGGCTTCATATTCAATCTATCACTTTTAGTGTGACTTTTATGAAAATGTATTTCATGCATCTTAACTAGTGTGTGTGCGCGTGTGTGTGTGTGTGTGTGTGTGTGTGTGTGTGTGTGTTATAATATTTTGATTTAATACAAAATATTCGAAGAAAACCATTTTATTTTACGCGCAACAGTTTCCCCTCCAATAGGCGTTTTCTTATGAAATTTTGACCTCGGCACGAACGACTCCTTTAGACGTGGAAGATTAATGTAAGAGAGAGTTGATGACACTTGAAATTAATTATCCTCGCCTGTGACGTCATAAAGGACCGCTTCCTCGGCTCGAATGATCCAATTAATTTTATCAGCGCCAAAGGAAGTGGATTGAAAGGTTTTTTTTTTTTTAAATCCTTTGGATTTAAACGGATCGCTGTCGTGGTATATATAGTCTAGTCGCGCAGTGCCAACATTTTAACACTCCTTCAAAAGGAAGGACTAACGTAATTTGCACCGCTGTGTAATGATTAATTCATAATGATGAACTTAAATAGTAGTTGAAAACAAGGTGGACAAGAAGACCTGAGGAAAAAGAAGAAGACGAAGAAGGGGGGGGGGAGGGGGGGGGGGAGAAAGAATTAGAGATTATAATTCTAAAAACAGTCCTTTAAAGATATATTGGTATAAAATAACATTTCAAAGGATGATCGTAAGGGACATATAATGAGTACAAAGCATGTATAATAACCGCCTCTTCATTATATTTATGACCACTTATGAGAAGATTTAATGAATGCTTGCCTCCCTTAAGGGATTGTTAGTTGGTTGGTATACTTTGAGGCTTATCTTTATTGGCGGTTAATTATGCTTTTAAAGTCACTCGCGGGAAAATTATGATTTTATATAAACGCAGGAGAGTTCAACCACTTATTATTATTATTATTATTATATTATTATTATTATTATTAACATACAAATATTTGTTAGCGAATAAGGTATGTATTAAAATTTAACTTTGGTTTAGAAATAAAAATAGTTTAACAAAAATTAAGCATTTTATTTTTTTTTTATTTATTTATTTTTTTTAGTGAAAATAAATTTTTCAAAATTCTTTTTTTTTTTTTTTTTGTATTTATTTATTTATATTGTTGTGAAAAATGTTTCCACAAAATACAAATTAAACCGCAACAAATTTTCACACTATGCAAAATTCCCAAAACTTGTGCCGTAAATTTTACAAATAACTTTATATATATATATATATATATATATATATATATATATATATATATATATATATATTATATATATATATATATATAATAACGATGACGATAAATATTTATTCATCCATGGTCTAAATTTTTTTTAAATTATAAAGCTGGAGGAATTTATTTTACTCTGTATATATATACTGTATACACACACACACACACACCACACACACACACACATATATATATATGTATATATATTCTGTGTGTGTGATTCTTTAAATATACCCAATTTAAAAAAAATTAATACAAAGCAATGGATTAACTCACGTTCACGAGACTTGACACGATTTTTGCTGGAAGATGGAAATAATTTTTGCAGGTCTACGACATGGTCAAAGTGTCATCATTTCGCGAAGTTACAGGACGAATCCGGGCATGTGTAATGTCTTATCAGGGCATCCAGCCTATTCCAACGGGGGAGGAGGGGGTGGGGAGGAACTTGTCCATTCTTTACTGACACAACGGTGGACCAAACTGTTTGCCTCTGCATCCTCCAACCTTCAAAAAGAGTTCATCCCGTTTTTCACAGGTGAAGTCAATGATACGAACGGAGTTTGGTTTTAATAGGACGGCACGAGACCTCATGCAGCAAGTGTCATTTTGGACTTTTTGCATGAAATATTTTACCTAAGAATCCTGTTTAACGCGTATTCTCCGAACCCTTCGTGACTGTGGTTTCGCATGGCCTTCTCTATCACCTGACCTCAATCCCTGTGATTTGTTCTTATGGACATTTCTAAGGGACATGTTCATGCTCTTCAAAGGAAATCCTATCACACTGGAAGCGCTAGAAGCAGCGAATGAACTTGAAACCCGATTCATTTTACCCGAAACGCTGGAAGTCGTAATAAGACATTACACATACCCGAATTCGTTGTGATTTCGCGAAACGAATTACATTCCGATCTTGTTGTATGCCCGGAAAAAAGGTTCCATCCTCCGTAATAATCGTCCTAAGCTTTTTTGGACAAAGTTAATCCACCTTTTTTTTTTAAGTGTGACATGACTGAAAAATTATTTAAATGCTTTTGCAAATGCAAAAAACTTCACTTTTTCTACGTGAAAGTCAAAATATGATAATTAAAACCCACTCTAATAGACAGAGTTTATTTCCACAACAGTTTCGATGCCCACTGGCATCCTCTTCGGGTGGATACAGAAAAACAAATCCACCCGAAGAGGATGCCAATGGGCATCGAAACTGTTGTGGAAATAAACTCTGTCTATTAGAGTGGGTTTTAATTATCATAAATGCTTTTGTATTAAAGAAACTTGATTTGGGAGACGTTTCGAGATGACAAAATACAAAAGTTTTATAGGAACCTCATTAATTAACTTAAATTAACCAAAGTTAACCTCACCTAACAAGTTAGATTAAGCTAACTTAGGTTAAATTTCGTATGAGTTAGTCTTTCAAAGATTTTCATTTGAAGAAACATACTTTTAACTGGAATAAACTAAGGGGCTTTCGTGTCTGTTTCAAATCTTGGTTATTCACATTTCAATCTTCGTCCGAGAATGAGGAATCTGAAAGTGAGAATCTCAAAGGGGAACATTCTCAAATCGATTCATTCCCATTCTCGTTGTAGGCTTTTCCCTTTTCGTTAGATCTTTCAGAGAAAATACCCTTCCGGCCTACAACTGCGTCGTTACAGTCCTTTTTATACCCCTTCCCAAATCAGGAAATTCTTCCCGATTTTGAAATTCTCACTTCGAGTATTCCCACTTCTGGACCGCGGATAAGAATAGGAATGAATTCAAGTGGGAACGTAATCGAACTTCCGACCTTGATACACTTGGACTTCATAATATAAGTCTTGTTTTCATAATCACTGTAACTATACAGAGGATTGACAAAAGTAAATAGACACTGGGATGATTGTCCTCAAAGAACAAATGTCAAAGTTCATCAATGGAATGCCAGAATGTACGTGTCACCTTTACATAATGCAAAGGTGAAAGCAACACCATTCTAAATATATTGATTCAATAAATTGGTTATTATTTATTGACTTTAACTATCAAACAAAAAACTATGGAAAAACCGAAGGTGTCTGTTATCTTTTATCATCATACTCTACAGTATATACACATTCGAATACCCTTAAGGTAACACTTAGGGTAACACTGTCCAAAATAACATTACACCAAAAAATAAAAAGGAAAATGTATTTCTCTCCTTTCTGATATTATTATTTTCAAATTTGAATTATGCTCTTCTCATTTCAGTTAATTATATACTTTACGGATTTTCTGTCGTGAAGGCATATTTACAGGTGTATATACGTACCCACGTACGAGTTTGTAATGTGTGTGATTACATATAAAAAAGAAATACAGTGTGTATATATATATATATATATATATATATATATATATATATATATATATATATATATATATTGCTAGTTTGTAAGGTCAGTAATTGCTGAAACTATCAAAGAGTCTGAAAAAACATTTTGGAAATGAAATTACTTTAGTTTACCCAAATAGAAATCAAACAAAATTTTCTTTCGAACTGATTAGATGCTAGATAAATTAGATACACTAATAAAAAAAAACATTTGTACCTACCTCATGACTGATATATATATATATCAGCCATGTATTTGCATTTGGTATTCGGGTTTTCGATATGTACCTTCGAGTACCATTTTCGAGTAACCTGTATTTGATATTTTCATATTTCATGAATATTTCATGATCTCAGACTATTGAATTTTAAAGCTTCATAAATAAAAATAATTACATACCGAAGACTCAAGCGAACAACTAACAACTAACAGCTAACAGCTAACAACAACAAAAAAATATAAGCATCGAAATTTCGATGTATTTCTAAAACCACGACTTAAATATTAAAACTTTCCAAAAAGTACCGACGAATTTTACTTTTCTTTCTAATTATTGTACTTTCAAGACCTCTTTTCCTCGTGAAAGTAGCGTAATAGAGAATTATTTTTCAAGAACCTCACTATGACACGCCATTGTTGGATGTATTTATAAGTAATTTTTATGTGTTTAGTATTTGTATTTATTTAAGTTTTTAGTTTACTGTAATCGTATTTACATTCGTTTATACCATAAAAGTATTCCAGTATTTGTATTCGTTTATACCCTAAAAGTATTCCAGTATTTGTATTCGTTTATACCGTAAAAGTATTCCAATATTTGTATTCGTTTATACCCTAAAAGTATTCCAGTATTTGTATTCGTTTATACCCTAAAAGTATTCCAGTATTTGTATTCGTTTATACCCTAAAAGTATTCCAGTATTTGTATTCGTTTATACCCTAAAAGTATTCCAGTATTCGATTCTTAATACACTCTAAAAATCTTGTCCGTTCTGTCTACTTTCGAACGGGAAGTAAAAAAAAAAAGAAAAGGGACTAATTGAGTATAAAGTATTTCGAGAGCGCACACTTGATAAGCCGAACATGCAGGTTGGGCTAACGGTTGCCCGCGAACATAAAATTTCTAATATGCATAAAAAATATTACTAATAGGTAAGACTCCGTTTTTCTTTGAATATTTCATTTTTTTATGATTAATAAAGTTTCAACACAAACTGAGTCAGTACTAATTATTAATTTTTTCATGCTTTTAGAAATTTTATGCTTCTAGGCGAATTTTTTCACCGAAACTATACAATGAAAGTAAAATGAGATGTTTTCTTTAATTCCTGGAGGCTGGAAGCATACTGTTTTGTATTGTTCTTTTAATTTCAGAGAACCCTACTTGTCAAGAAGGGAACCGCTTCATCTACTCTTGATCGACTTTTAACCCTGCTATCAGTGTACTCTTGAAATACTTTATCTTTTGCGGAGTAAATTTAGTCTTATTTTATTTACTATCCGCTCTAAAGTAGACACAAGGGGGCAGGTTTTAGAATGATATACCTTAGAATTCATTCACACCATCTGCCCCATAATAAAACCTGTATTTGTTCAAACCTAAGGAATTTTTTGTTCAAGTGATACTTTCAATAGTACTTGTAGGTTATCTCCCCCCCCCCACCAATTTTGACAGAATATTTTCGTTAAAACTAACGAAAATATCACGACTTAACCTAACCAATTATCAAGGTGTACAGTTGATCTATTATTATTAATTATAACATTGTTTGTTTCTGGAATAGTATTTATTATTTACTAATAGATCAACTGTACGCCCTTGATAATTGGTTAGGTTAAGTCGTGATATTTTCGTTAGTTTTAACGAAAATATTCTGTCAAAATTGGTGGGGGGGGGGGGGGGAGATAACCTACAAGTACTCTTTCAATTCTTCTACTGTGTGTGGATTCTCTTTAAACACTCTACCTTTTGGACCTTTTCCAGTTTGTGTACCGTTTTTCATATAATTTATTTTTGATTGGTCATACAACCGCCGTCGATTATAACAACTTTTTAAGAGAGGTAAGTTCTTGATAACCTAACCTAACCTAACGTAACCTAACCTAACCTAACCTTCTGTTTTACTCTATGCTGTGCCTAACAGAAGCAAAGAAACACTAGAAAGTTGCATAAAAGCCAACATTCTGCCTGGATCTACTATTATTAGTGATATGTGGAAATCTTACGATCAAATTGATAAAATCCCACATTATAACTTTCGTCACTACGCTATAAATCACAGTGAAAATTTTGTCGATCCAGCGACCGGTGCCCACACTCAGCAGATAGAGAGCACCTGGAGTAGAAAACGGTACATAAACTGGAAAACGTCCTACCTTTTAAATAACCCCACAGATAAAAATCACAGGAATGGTTTAGATCTGGTGATGTTGGTGGCCATGATATTCCTTTATCATAAACCGCAAGAAATCTGTTGGACAGAATTCTTCCGTCGAAAGTATCGTGAGCTGAGAGAACATTACATAGAGCAAGTTCTGCACTAGGGAACTAAAGCCCCATGTGTAGAGAAAGTACAGTAAAAATGTCATGCTTTTATTTTAGTTAATAAAAGAATACAAACCTCTTAAACTGTCAGATGTTTAAACACTTATTCGATAAAAGAAGTTCAATATCTGGGTCAAATTATCACCGGCCCCTTGACTGATGACACAGACGTAAGAATACAATATAAAATTTTCTGTGCTGAGGCAAACATGACTATAAGGAACTTCAGATTCTGTACAAGCGAAGCTAAAAAACTTTTTCGTACTTTCTGCATAAATATCTGTGGGCAGCAACTGCGGAATAATTATAAAAAAGGTTTTGGTAAAACCCTAAATTTGCTTAGTTTAGACTGTTGCATTTGATACCTCCAAGATGCTCAGCTTCACAAATGTTCACTAACAACAGTGTCTCGAGACTCCCTGAGGTAACAAGACGTGCTAATGCGAAGAATTCAGAACTCAGACAATCCAAATGTCAAAGCTGTTCATCAGTCCTGATGCGTCTTCTAGACCAGTGGTCCGCAACCTTTTTCTTACTTGTGGACCCATAGAAGAATATGGATTATTTTTGAGGACCCCTTACCAAAAATAATTTGTATATTCTAATTTTGTGTGAATTAGAATATACCCCTTGTTTTATGCGGACCCCTGAAACTCATTCACGGACCCCTAAAGGGGTTCGCGGACCCCAAATTGCGGACCACCGTTCTAGACTATGGACTTTTTGGTATGAAAATATTTGCCATAGCTCCTCCGCTTAACACCAATATTAGTATTTTCATTACATGTATTTTTAATTTTTAGGCTTAGTAATTTTTATTACTACTTTTATTAATACTTGTTTTATTATAAGTTATTATTTTTAGTTAATTTTTAGTCCTAGTTTTGTTTTTAGTTCTTATTATAAGATGTAGAATGGAAGTTATTGTGGTTTTCCTGCCAAGAAATTTCTCAGTTCATAATATAGAATAAAAATTCTATGAGAAAGGTCTATTAATATTCACGATACAAGTTTAGATACTTCACGTATCATCTATTCACTATACGAGTTTAGATACTCTACGTATTATCTATCCACGATCGATACAAGTTTAGATACTTCACGTATCATCTATTCACGATACGAGTTTAGATACTCTACGTATTATCTATCCACGATACAAGTTTAGATACTTCACGTATCATCTATTCACGATACGAGTTTAGATACTCTACGTATTATCTATCCACGATACAAGTTTAGATACTTCACGTATCATCTATTCACGATACGAGTTTAGATACTCTACGTATTATCTATCCACGATACAAGTTTAGATACTTCACGTATCATCTATTCACGATACGAGTTTAGATACTCTACGTAATATCTATCCACGATACAAGTTTAGATACTTCACGTATCATCTATTCACGATACGAGTTTAGATACTCTACGTATTATCTATCCACGATACAAGTTTAGATACTTCATGTATCATCTATTCACGATACGAGTTTAGATATTCTACGTATTATCTATCCACGATACAAGTTTAGATACTTCACGTACAGTGATACGTGAAATATCTAAACTTGTATTGTAAATATTAATAAACTGTTCTTTCCTATAGTGCTTTTTCGAGCATGTCTGCCTTCTCAAGTTCTCACCCAAACTCATTTTGGAAATGAGATGTTGTACTAGGAGACTAATTCTCCATGTGTAGAGAAGGTACAGTCAAAATTTCATGCTTTATTTCAGTTAATAAAAAAACACATACCTTTTAAAATGGCATGCGTTTAAAAATAATAATCATCCGATATATATACACAGGGTGATTCAAAAGTCAGGTTACATAGGGCTTTTCTGTTTCTTTGCAGGTAAATGAGTTATGAGATGTTATCGAAGGAGGAGCGCATTGATGTGATATTCCTAGCTGGCTCGTGGAGCTACAGAGACGTCGCAGCGGACGTATCGAACATGTGATGACTATTCCCCTGTATCATTACATAATACAGTATTTCTTTATGTAACCTGACTTTTGAATCACCCTGTATATATATATATATATATATATATATATATATTCTAAACAAAATATAGGCCTATATACAGACGGGTTTGATTGCAGATACTTGCGATTTTTAGTCCAGTTTGTGTACAGCAAGCCTGAAGCAGTACGAGTGTGACTGTGATTGATACAGGTACATTTGTGCTGCCTTGCTCCTGAAGAATCATGCACCAGGACTGATAATAATTGGGGGTGTCTGCAATACAAACTAACGAAAATTGCAATTAACTGAATAAAGATATGGGTATTCTTTAGACCAGCCCAACACGAAGCATTGTTGCTTTTAGTGGTGATGAACCACGTACGAAAGCGTTGTCAGTACTTTGACCCCTCATTTGCTTGGCAATACTGTGCGAGCTGCTCGTACCCTGAAATGGGCGTATGGGTGGAATGGCGCTCTGAGTAGGAAGATGTTTAACTCTTCATACTTCCACTTCAACTATGAATGCATCATATATATATATATATCAGAGATCCCCTTAAAGTTAATTCGTAGTTGGTCATTACGCGATGTCACGGTCACATTACGTATGTCACGTTGCCCACCACATGACGTCATGGTCACGTGACTTGCGAAGTAAGTTCAGTGTTTATATATACATATTTTTTTTTAGTTGATGTCTTTAAGGTGGTCGGTTTGGGTTTAGTTTTCTTCTGGATTAAACCTTAATTACGGACACAAAACACACTGAATTCTCTTAAGACTTTATTGCCTTAAGTAACGTTGCACAATATATATATATATATATATATATATATATATATATATATATATATATATATATATATATATATATATATATATATACTTTATCGCCTTAAGTAACGTTATACAATATATATATATATATATATATATGCGCCTCGGTGGTGTAGTGGTTAACATCGCTGACTATAAAACCATCGGCCCTGGGATCGAGACCCAGAGACGGCAGGCGACGCGCAGCAAAACCCAGCTGTTCATCCTTCCACACAATAAAGAGAGTGGTCGGTAGATAAATGGGTACCTTGGGTGGCCTAGTGGTTAAGACGCTGGGCTGCTGGTGGGGCGTGGTTCGGATTTCACGTTAAATGTAGATCTAAGGTGGAGTGAAAAGCTTGACCTTTGTCAGAATGAACAATTCGGGCAGAAGCTAACCAAAGGTTAAAGGTTTTATATATATATATATATATATATATATATACTGTACATACATAAAACCCTTAGTTTTGTTTCCACTGAATTGTTCATATATATATATATATATATATATATATATATATATTATATATATATATATATAATATAATATAAACTTGCGTATTTTCGTACACAAAGAGAAAAGGATTCATTACCTTATAAAAAAAAAAGGTTAAAATTTTATTTCAGTTTTTAAAATATTTTTCTTTTAATTAAAAAAAAAATTAAAAAAATTAAAAAATTAAAAAAATAAAAAGAGAAATTTTTTAGTGAATTATTTTATTTTTTTTTTTTTCTTCTTTGAAAAATAAATATATTTTTTTCCGACAAAAACTTTCTTTAATTTTAAATGAAACTTTCTTTGTCCAAAAAAAAAAAAAAAAAAAAATTTCATTTGTCAACTTCTTTTTGGTGGTGTGTGGAAACGCTTGATCATTATGCTTATGTAGTGGACACACTCTTTATATAAAACACCATTACCTATATATATATATATAAATCACCATTTTCTATATATATATACAGTATATATATATATATATGTATATAATCACCATTTTATATTTATATATATATTTATCTATTTATTTATTTATTTATTTATTTATTTGTTTATTTGGGGCCAGAAGTGAGTGAGGGGATAAGGTGGTGGTGTGAGTATGAGTATGTGGGTGGGTGTACAATGCGTGTTAAAAAAATATCAACAGATCTTTAAAAGTTATTTCATAAAACTGTCACTTAAATCAATACCAGAAAGCTCACTCCAGGTTAGTCTATGAAATATTATTAATATCAAAAGAAAGTATTCAGGTAGATGGAGGGGGGACGCCGGAGGTCGGAGATTTACAACAACAATAATAATAATAAAAAAACGTGGGGGGGGGGGAGCAAAAGAAACTTATAAAAAATTGCACTGATATATATATATATATATATATATATATATATATACACACACACAGTGAACTAAATTTGGGGTGAACATAAATTGAAGCGAAAATAACGCTGGTAATGATAATGCTTTCGAAATATAATTTCAATTTTTCCCCTCTAATGGTATCATGAGGGGAAAACTAAAGACGAATCTGTTCAAATTTCGGGGTAGAATTTAAAACCCTTTTTTGGTTTTACCAAAATAAAAAAAAAAATAAAAATAAATTTGCCAAACATGAGTTTATTATTCTTTCGTTTTAATTTTTATGATCGGTGATGAGAGATGTGATCCAGGTGAGCTTAATTACGAGGTAAAAAGGATTGGTTTATGTAATTATAACTTTGAGAGGTAAGTGCTTTTTTGCACATCCGTGTGTACCTGTGTTCGTGTGTATTCAACTGTGTACACCTGTAAAGTGTAAATCCACCCATAACGGTTTGACAGAAATTCAAGACATTATTTACATTACAGAGAGGGGCAAAAAATTAATTACTGTAGAATGTGCTTGAACGAGGGTCGTCTGTATATTTACTTATGGAATATAATTTTAGTTTGAGATGTCATTATGCTTTGCAAGCTAAAGTAATTTAAAAAACTTAATATATATATATATACACACACACACACAAACCGTATTCTTACAACTGGAGAGACGTATCAATAGCTTAAGTATAAATGCAAAGAAAAGCCTCAGTGTTTTACGCAAAGTACCGCTTCGTACATACACTTGTTCAGGGTACGAGCAACTTGTATCATCATTGCTAAGTATATAGAGGGTCAAGGTACTAACGAGGCTTCTGTAAGTGGCTCATCACCAGTGGAAACAACAATGTTCTGTGTTATCATAATCCAATGAAAAGGCTGATTCATTATCGTTTTCTTCCCTATGTCATTAGTTTGCATTGCAGACACTCCTGCCTTTATAGGTCTGAGTGCATGATTCTTCAAGAGCAAGATGCACCACGAGTTTGTGCCCCCCCCCCATGGCAACACAAATGTACCTATTTTCAATTACAAACATTCCTATCCCCAGAGACTTGCTCTATACAAACTGGACCAAGAAGTCAAAGTCTCCGCAATTTTAAACCTTTCTTATTTTCCGTGCTTTAATTTGGTTTATTTTTGTGTAATATTAATTATTAACCGATAATTTATATAAGTTTTGATATCAAGATCTCGAACCCAATTCAAACATAAGCAAAATAATAATTCAACCAACCCAACCAAGTAACCGCGTTGTAATTACAAAATACAACCCTCTTTAGTTGTTTCTGATAAACACTCAAACTTGTTTTTCAAACTCACTCTAATTATTTTTACTAAATGTTATTTTAACTAAATTGTAAAAATAATTTTTTTTCCTTTTCTCATATATACATACATATATATATACTATATTAATTAACCCACACATACACCCAGCTACATAGTACATTCAACCATTCACCATAAAAAAATTCTTTAAAAATTCATCCTGTAGATTAGATAAAGTAATGATGAGGTCATTTAACCATCTTCGCAACATCTAAGGTCATACGACGGACGGGACCTACAGCTTTATATGGGATCGGAACCACGGGTCGCTACATAATCTGGACGCGGCGAATGGTCTCCCATCCAACTACTATCTGACCCAATGTCGCTTAACTTCGCTGATCAACGGGAAGCGCTGTTACGACATTGGTTACGGCGTTGCCCTTACATTAAGTAGTCTAGTATTTCATGCTATCCTTTATTTTCCACTGTCCTTTAATGCGTAACTGGGTATACGAGATAAATATACGCACGGTGTGAATGAACTCTGAAGCTATTCTTTTCATACTACTTTTCCTACTTTCCTATAAATTATCTTCAACAACAATTTCCTGTTTGCAGTGGTTGGCGGAGGAGGGAGAGAGAGCTTCGTCCGCTCTATACTTTACTATTATTACTATTCCTTTGTAAAAGCTTTATACATTTGTAAGTGTAAGCATGGTATCAGTTTTCAATAGACTTTTTTTTTTCATTTGTTTTATTCCTCTTTCTCTACTTCTTTCCTGGGCTAACCTAGAGTGGACCTTTGGGTCTTTGTTAGCCTGTAACTCTATAACTCTGTAATACACGCGCGCACATACACACACACACACACACACACGCACACACGTGTGTGTGTGTATATATATATACACACACACACACACACACACATGTGTGTGTGTGTGTGTATGTGTGTGTGTGTGCGTGCGTGTGCGTATTTTCAATTTTGAAAAATATTCCTCGGCTGCACCTTTTTCCAATCACGTCTCGACTTGTTACAGTTCTTATTATGCATCTCATAATTACAGTTCTCGAAAGCCTTTAATTTTAAAACTCTTATTTAGTTTTCCGTTTTCTTCTCCGGATGCAATCATAACTCTTATTTCTTCCCATTTAAGAACTGTAACAGAAAGAGTTGTTAAGAAGTGCATCCATCATCTTTAATAATGATGGATGAAAAGACGTACAATTAAATAGTTATTATTATATTATTTTATTATTTTATGTTGTTGTGTGTCGTTGTCGTTGTTGTATATATATATATATATATATATATATATATATATATATATATATATATATATATATATATATATATATATATATATATATATATCCAAAAGGATGTTATAGCTTCAGGGCTTTACAATGTTAATCGCCTCTATATCGGGGGTGAAAGTTCCTGCTTGGTATGATGTGACCACACAAGTTCGGATACAATATTTCTTTACCTTGTGGCAGTTGAGGAACAAAAAGACTTTGTTCCTTTTGGTTATTGTAAAATAGGAGGAACTCTCTTTTCATCATATTATCATAGATGCGTTTTCTTCTCCAGGAATTCATACGATTTTCAAAACCAATTAATAACTTTCATATGTGTGTGTGTGTGTGTGTGTGTGTGTGTGTGTGTGTATTATGAAATATACGCATGATGGAACTTGTAAACGATTCAACCCTTCCATAATTACATATATACATACACCATACATATAGTACATAAATATACACATACATACAAGTACGAAGTAATGAATTCATATCTGAGCGAGTTATCACAAGAGCGAGAGGAACCTAATTCGTAAATATACATCTTTCTCTATTTTTATTCAGTTAAAACAAGAGTAGAAACTTGGTAAAAAAAGAGTAAGCCTATTTTTTTTCCCTCGTTCCAAGTTCATTTTACATCTTTTCTCTTGTTGGATCTTATTAGCGTGTTTTATTTGAACTTTTGAACTTATTTTTTCCCTGTTATTTATGGTTTCTTTTGTTCAATTTAACACGGTTTCGTTTCATTCTTCTTCGGAACGTTAGTTTAAGGCTTAGGCTGAATTCCTGGAATTGGTCTCTCCTTAGGCTTGTACATATCAGTTGATGTAAAGCCCCATTTACGTCCAAACTCCCGAGTTTATGAGTCATGAATTGTCATCCGCTAGTTATTGGATTAGAATACACACACACACACACGCACACACACACACATATATATATATATATTCCATATACGTTATATATATTGTTATTACATAATCTCAGCAGGTAAAAGTGCTGTACACGCTTATCTAATAAAGTTTACTATTTTTTTCCTATAACAGGTACTTTTCTATAAAAAAGGGGAGCCGTTGGATAAAATAAAATTGGAGAAAATTGGCTGAAGGAAATGTAGAAACAAAAGGAAGGAAATTAAAAGAAATGAGTAAAGAAATGACTGAAAAACAGAGATGATAAGAGAGGAAAAAGACGGGGGAAGAAGGAGGAAACCGTTGATTTCTATTTTATTTTCAAAAGCTATCCTAAAGGATTCATGTTTTCTAAAAATTATCCTTTTCGCGAACGATAATTTTAGATAATTTGCAACATAAGGAAATTCCTTTTGTAAGAGAACCATTTTATATATTTTTTTTAAAGTTTAATTCTTGTTTTAATATAACTATCTTCTTTTTCTTTATCCTATACTCGCATGCATTATTGTTTTTTTTCCTCTTACGTATAAGAAATAGTTTCGTGTATATATATATATATATATATATATATATATATATATATATATATATATTATAAAGACTAATTTTCAAAAACTGGATCTGTGGTACGTATTTGTAATTTCATTAGTGATTTTTATATTATACGAGATAATGGGTCGTCTTTTCAATTACAAAAAAGAATCGTAACCAGTATTTAAGAGTGTAAGTTGATACGAATGAAGTGTACCTATCTCGGAGAACCGTAAAAGATTAAATTTTAAGCCTAAAATCACGTTCAAAGAGTAAAAATTTGAATTGAAAGTATAACGTACATATCGCTGCTTAAGCATTGATCACCCTATATACGATGTAATCACGTTTAAATGATTACCCTACATACGTAATTAGGTTTAAAATTACATCCGCAACTTTTCCTTAAAATACTTCATGCGAGTCTTTATAACTTCTTTAGGGTCTCGTTTGAGGTCCCGTCTTTGGTTAGACTTCTCTTCTGAACACTCATCTCTTTGAAGAAAAAATAAATTAACATTTTCTTTTTTCAAAACTTTCATTCAACTCTCATTTTTTTTTTTTTTCATTTGCACGATTCGTAACCTCTTCCTCGGGCTGTACTTTTTTACCCTATACATTTTAGGAGATTCATTCATGCATCATATATATATATATATATATATATGCAAATAACTGCAATGACCGCGCAGTATATAAATGAATAGAAACGACATAAGTATCAAGGAACGTTTCTGCACACGAGGAGGAGAGATAACGAAATAATGAAAATGAGGCGAACCGCCTCATTTTTCATTATTTCGTTATCTCTCCTCCTCGTGTGCAGAAACGTTCCTTGATACTTATGTCGTTTCTATTCATATATATATATATGTATAGAAAGAGAGAGAGAGAGGAGTTATTGTAGAACATATTGTATGGATGTATTAAAAAAAAAAAAAATTTTTATGAAAAATAATAATCTATTTAAATTTCCTCTTTTTCCGACCCCTTTTTTTCGAAACTGGCATCTCCCCAATAAATTTTGTCTCCCTACCCCTCCCTGAAACGTTATTATTCCCCAAATTCCCCCCTTCTCCCCCTCCGTCAGCCTTTCGTTGGGGAAGGGTGATATCTCCCTGTTCCCCCCTCCACTCCCTTCCTATTCCCCACCCACCGCACGGTCAAAAACCTTCTCAGTAGTTATGGCGATCATTACTAAGCTTACAGCAGCTTCGATTGGACGTCCTAAAAGTGACTGGAGTCCGCTGGAGAAGTTCTTCGAAAGGAATAAGTTCGATGCTTCGCCGGAACTGGTTCCTTTTTTAAAATTCTTTGTTCATTGTAATACTTGCCAGAGGAGAAGCGTAAGATAGATTGTGTGACTTTATTTGTTTGAGTTCTTTCGGAGACTTCGTCAGGCCCAGAACGGGAGTTTAAAATCTTAATTTAAGAACTTTCAGTCTTCGCCGACTTTTGTTTTCAAATTTAAATAAACAAAAATTGGCTATAAAATTTTAACTTTAATATTAATACATATATATATATATATATATATATATTAAAACATCATTTTAATTAATTTTCTAAACATTAACTCGAGTGTAATTTAGGGGAAACTTGAGAATTTTTTTTTTTAAAAGTACTTTATTATAAAAATTAGTGATTTCGACGAACCAAAAATAGTTATCCAACGTACGAACTTTTGAAAATATGAATATAAGCAAGACGATATCTTTCCTCATTTTTGTAACCCTATTTCTAGGTAAGAAAATTGACATTTATGCACTTATATATGTATATAAACAGGGTGTTCTAAAAAATTACCTAGTAAACTTTTATATGAACGCAATATCTTAACAAAAATTATGCGATATTTAACAATTTTAATTCAAATACACCAACAATAAGAAAAACAAAAATAATTGTTTATTTTAGATTTTCAAAGTGTCTTCCTTCAACTTGAACACATTGTTCACAACGTCCGACTACTGATCGACAGATATATAAAAATTTACTAGGTAATTTTAGAATAGCCTGTATATGCTAAAATTAACTTAATTTTAAAATTTAAATGACTTCTAAATTTACTTCCAAATATATATATATATATATATATATATATATATATATATATATATATATATATATATATATATATATATATATATATATATATATATATATATATATATATATATATATATATATATATATATATATATATATATATATATATATAGTGCGTTCGTTCGAAAAGTCTCTCCGCAGTCATCTGTAAAATCAAACGTAATGTAATAAAATCCCTAAATCTTGGTTGAATGAAAACGTAGTTTTTCAGTTTCCTATGCGTTTAACATAGCACTGTGGAGAGACTTTTCGAACGTACTGTATATATATATATATATATTATATATATATATATATATATATATATATATATATATAAAAGTTATATATATATATATATATATATATATATATATATATATATATATACGAGGAAATACAAATTAGGATGAATTTGCGAGACCCAGTCAAAATTCCAAGTCAATGACAACCTGCAGTACAAAAAAAAAAAAGAGTAACCGTGGCCATTTCATTAAAAAAATTTTATTGTATTTATTTATTTATTGCAAAATTATTTATTTTACGAATGTTTATAACCAAAATTTACTTTTTTTTTACTTTCGAATTTGTTTTTGGTTTTGTCCAATTTGGTTATATATATATATATATATATATAATATATATATATATATATATATATATATATGTTTCCTTTTTAATCTAATTGAATTTTTGCCCGTTCTTAAAAAACACTTTATATATATATATATATATATATATATATATAGAGAGAGAGAGAGAGAGAGAGAGAGAGAGATATGTATTAAATAAAGGTAACAGAAATAAAGCTTGAGGTATGTATAATAATAATATATTATGGCACAACGCTCAGGCCAACTAATGCTACCCATTGCGCCAACTCCTGGATTAATATTATTACCAATACCATCGGGATTCGAGCCCCCGACCTCAGTATCTTCATTTCGTTTATAGTGAAAGGGGGTTATCCACTGAGCTATCGAAGCTGGAGAGGTGTTTATGACTTCTTTTTTAGATAAGAATTAAAAACTTTATGACCACAAATTGTTTGGCATTATTTTGTACGTACAGTTGCAAATCTTGTCAACATGAAGAAATTTACAATATAATAAATTCTCTTATAACTTCTCTCTATGGAATATATGTTATTTTATGCAGGAAGGAGGGGCCAAGTGCGAATGCCGCAAAAACGCTTCCCCCCCCCCCCAATAGAGGAAGAAGAGAGCCAAAATCAAGGTCTAAGGTTTTCGAGATGCCTGAACAGTCTGCGTTTGAAAGAGTGGAGGTCATAGACAGGAGGAAAGATGGACTGAGAAAGATTTTTCCAGAGTTGACCGGTTGAGTAGGTCAAAGATTCAAAATACCAATTAACCTTTGCGTTTGAGAGTTGGACAGTAAAAGAATAAGGATGTGTCGAAAGTCTGGTACTGCATGCTCTCCTTAAAGGAGGAGGAATGCGGTTAGAGAGTTCAGAAGAGCAGTGTCCATTATTATATCGATAATGAAGAGAGAGTGAGGCGACATTGCGGCGAAGAGAGAGGGATTGAAGATAGTCAGTTAGAGGCGGGAAATTGATGAGACGAAAAGCCTTTGATTCCATCCGGTCAAGTAAAGCTGTGTGGGTTGAGCCACATGAGGGTTCAGTACATGAGAAGTGCACTCCATACAGGGGCGGACTCCCGCAAAAGACCCCTATACAGAGACAGCAACTGAGTCAGGTAAAGAAGGAGCCGGTAAAGCACGCCTAACCTCTTAGAAGCCATTTTGGAAAGAGTTTCCAGAAAATATCACGATAAAATGAAACTCCAAGAGTGTTAAGAGAAGAGGAAGGATTAAGTTGTGTATTATTGAAGGTAAGAGGATAGTCACGTGAAAGACTGCGACGAGTAGACAGATAAAGGAACTGAGTTTTTAGGGCATTGAAAGCCAAGGGCTTTCTCTGCCCCAGTCAGAGATAGTAGAAAGATCAGAGGTCAGGTGCATCATAGCCGTCCCACGCGAATCATGGAGTAACTTTTGAGCGGGACACTTTGTGAAGCGGGTGGAGAAGTGAAGAATGGAATCATCGGCACAGGAGTGGATAGGACAGGAAGTGAGACTTAATAGATCATTGATAAATAAAAGGAAAAGTGTGGGTGACAGGACAGAGCTTTGAGGAACATTACTATTAATAGCTTTAGGAGAAGAACAGAGGCCATCTACACCCGCAGCTATAGATTGGCTAGAAAGGAAATCAGAGATGAAGGCACAGGTTTGTGCCAGACTCTATCAAAATCCTTTAATATGTCTAGCGCAATAGCAAAAGTTTCACCGAAATCCCGAACGTAGGAACTCATTCTGACGATCTGAAAGAAGATTGTGAGAAGAGATGCGTTGGAGGGTTGAGAAAGGTCACCCTTCTTTGGGACAGGCTGAATGAAAGCGAGCTTCCAACAGGAAATGCAAAAAACTTCACTTTTTTCTACGTGAAGGTCAAAATATGATAATAAAAACCCACTCTAATAGACAGAGTTTATTTCTACAACAGTTTCGATGCCCACTGGCATCCTCTTCGGATGGATACAGAAAAACGTTTTTCTGTATCCACCCGAAGAGGATGCCAGTGGGCATCGAAACTGTTGTGGAAATAAACTCTGTCTATTAGAGTGGGTTTTTATTATCATATTCCAGCAGGAAGAAAAAGTACCAGATGAAAGTCAAAGACGAAAGGGTATGCCTGGGCAAGGTGTCAGCACAGAAGCATAGTTCTTGAGAACAACTTACAAGAGGGACACCATCAGGACCGTACACTTTCCGATATACATATATGCACATATATACAGGGACGTAGACAGTCGGGGTTGGGGCTACCGGGGCTTCAGCCTCCCTCGAAATAAAATCATAGGCTTGATATTTGTATGCATTTTTTGAAATTATAAGTAAATTATAAGTAAGTAGGCCATGCCAAGTACCTTCAGCACATGTTTAATTATTGTAATACATTTATGAATGTGTTTTTATTCCTTTACACACTTTTAATACACACACACACACACACACACACACATATATATATATATATATATATATATATATATATATATATATATATATATATATATATATATATATATATATTAGCCCCTCCCGAAAAGAAATTCTGGCTACGCCCTTACAAATATATATATATAATTTTTTTTATATATTATATATATTATAATATATATATATATATATATATATATATATATATATTTTATACCTGAAATAAAAATGCTAGTTTTCTATATATGTATGGTTCATAAAAGTACATAAAATCCACTTTTTATTGAATTGAAAGTACATCTCCCTTTAGAGAAACTGCAGTTTTAAATGTTAAAAAGCGTTTTTACAAATTCTTTTTTTAAAGTTTAAATTCTTGTCCAATTTATCATTTTGTAAAATGTTTAATGATTTTTTTTTTTTTTTTTTTTTTTTTACTTATTTTCAGCTTAACGAATTTGACACTTTTAAAGTCGCATAAATTTTTTTTTATACAAAAATAGGATTAACTATTTATTTTAAAGCTTTAGTATACTTTTATGGCATTTAATACTTAGTATACACACACATGTATATAAGTGTGTGTGTGTGTGTGTGTACAATATATATATATATATATATATATATATATATATATATATATATATATATATATATATATATGTGCGAACTAGTACCTAGTGTATGTATATATGTATGGAAGTGTATGTGCGTAAGAGTGTGCGTAAGAGTGTGTGTGCGTAAGTATACATTCTATCAACACCCCTAATATAAATAAAAAACAAGAACACAAATAATATTTTTTTCAATGCATCGCTAGAAATTGAGCGAAAGTCTCGTCTGCTTCTTCAGGGCACAGAAAGTACAGTTTACTTTACAAAACCCCTTTTCTCAACAACTTTTCCTGACCATAAAAAGAAGCCTTCAGGAAATGTACTGTAACCATACTCTTTAGAAACTTAATTTACGATGTGTGTGTGTATGTGTGTGTGTGTGTGTGTGTGTGTGTGTGTGTGTATGTGAACGTAAGTTAATTATTTTGGCAGATAATAGTCAGATTTACGAGGTCCTGAAGTGAGAAAATCCGTTTAGTTTGTTTGAACTGAAGTTCCGTAAGAGAGAGAGAGAGAGAGAGAGAGAGAGGAGAGAGAGACCTCATTCCCATTTAAACCGATAACACTAGGCAACAAATTTCAACTTTTTTTTTGTTACAGACACGTGAACTACTGATTCCTACTAAAGCGCTGATGCTGATTTCAGATCTGATATCAAAATTTCTCTATCACGTCCAGATTTTGTGTAACCGAAAACCCCTATTTTTCATTTTTTTTGTCACCCGCTTCTATTACGAAAGCCGTCTAAGCTACTTTTCCGTGCCACGTTTTATGTAAGCATACTTAAATAATTAGTGAACAGGGATGTCTTTCCTCCTTTATTCTGGCTTAAGACAGACAGCGGAATTCCGCTGGCGGAGTTACCACCCCTGCGCCCAACTATCCACCCAAAGCGCGTTAGTATTTTGTTGTTACTACTGAAAGGCAAATTCCTGTTCTTAAGTGAAACTTTGGTGTGTCCTCTTCCTTTGTCGCTTGTAGGATGACGAGCTCTCCTTCTGCAGGAACCAACAATAATCTCCCATCATATTTGGGTTGAAATTACCTTGGTATCTGTTTTCCATAACTGAGATCTGTTGGTGGAAGCGCTCACCATGCTCGTCGCTTACAGCCCCAAGGTTGGCCGGGAAGAAGTCAAGATGAGAATGTAAAAAATGAATTTTCAAAGACATTCTGCATCCCATTATTTCATAAGATTTAAGCATGTTTTCTACGAGTTTACGGTGGTTTTCAGCTTTGTGGTTTCCAAGAAAATTTTTGACAACTTCAACGAAAGATGTCCATGCTCCTAGTTCATTCTCATTTAGGTTAGATGGAAACGATGAGTCGTGGATGACACTGCGGATCTGTGGTCCAGTGAAAACTCCAGCTTCTAGCTTAGCATCTGTCAATATTCCTTTGAATTATCCTTTAAATATTGGAAACCACTACCTTGATGATCCATACCCTTCACGAAATTTTTCATAAGGCCAAGTTTAATGTGAAGTGGTGGAAGATGTACTTTCTGAGGGTCAATAAGTGCTGGGTGTTTCACATTGTATTTACCAACATGTTCAGTTCTAGATGGCCAATCATGTTTTTTGTAGTGGTTCTTGTCATCTCTGTTGTTCCATAGACACAAAAAGCACATATGCTTGTGTAGCCCAACTGTAACCCAAGAAGTAATGATACAACTTTAAGGTCGCCACAAATATTCCATGTGTGGTCCTTATATTTGATGAGTCTTAGCAGCAGTTTCATCGATTCATAAGTCTCATTAAGGCCAGTGGCATGTGCTACAGGTATTGAAGGTTTTTCATTGCCGTTGTGCAGTAATACAGCTTTAAGGCTAGCTTTACTAGAGTCAATGAACAGTCTCCATTCTTTTGGATCATAGCGACAGCCAATCCCTTGCATCAGACCACTGATATCGTGGCAGAAACAAACGTTTTCTTCTGTAAGTAAAATGATGAAAACTGCAAATGGCGATGGCGGAAATGGGAAACTTTGGTGTTTGGTTGGAGAAGATTAAATTCTTGAAGTCTTGAACCAAGCAACTCTGCTTTTCTTTTGGTAATTTCAAATCGCGCACTAAGTCATTTAACTCCGCTTGACTTAACAAATGTGGGGAAATATTTGCATCTGGAACATATATGCCATCTTTCCCTGTTCCTATATCACTAGCAGAATCTTCAGATGAACTGCTGTCTGTTATCGTTGCTGGTGGAACTGGTGGTGGATTTGTTTCATCATGTGGTACTGGTTTCATTGCTGATTCGCAGTTTGGGTACGTGATCTTTGATTTGTTTTTCTTGTGAAACCAGCAATCTTTGTCAAACAAAAATAACAATCATTGAAGTGATTTTTCGGCTCACGCCAAACCATGGGGACTGAGAATGGCATAGCTTTTCTTTTACCATTCATCCAAGCTATTAACATTGCATTGCACTGTGCACAGCAAATATGTGGTGCCCAGTCCCTCTGTTGGTCTCCTAACTTACAGTCAAAATAACACTTGTAGGCAAGTTTATCTTTGTTGTTATGTTTCTACGTTGTGGCTTAGGTGTATATTGTCCACAGACAAAGCAGAAGTTGTCTGGGTGATTTACACAAGCACGTCTATTTGATGCCATTTTGAATTACCATACAATATCTGAAAAAACGTAGAAAGTAATTATTACAATGTGCAAAATAAAAAGAAATACACACCGTAGTACAAAACAAATGCTATAAAAACACACAAGTCACCACAACCTGTCACTTGCTCATCAGCAGAGAGCTTCACAACCGTTCTGCTGACTGTCACGTAGCGACTGACCGTTGGGCCGTTGCCCGTTACTATGCTCTGACTCACTGTTCCCAACTCGGGATAAATTTATTTATCAAAATTGTTCGAATTGTATATAGTTGGCAAAAAAATTGCTTTAACCTTGAAAAGCAAGTTCATATTACTGGCATTAAGCCGATTAAAACCAAAATCTGGACGTGGTAGAAAATTTTACTAAAAGTGATTTGCATTTTACACAAAATCTAGACGTGATAGAAAAAATCTAATTATAGATTTGAAATCAGCATACCGAAATTAGCTAGGAGCACCTATTTGGTCTTCTGTAACAAAATCTTTGTTGCCTAGTGTAATCCACGGGTGGGAATTGAGAGTCAATCTCACGAATTTCACAAGGTCAATGTGAGAATCCGAAAAAGGTCAAGGAATAAAGTGAGCTTCTCTTTTCTTATTTAATTTTAATCTCTAGAATTACTTCAAAGATTATTTGCAAGCAAACCGTAACATTCCGTTTATATATACGAGAACAGAGAGAGAGAGAGAGAGAGAGAGAGAGAGAAGCCTCTGACGATAATGGAAGGCTCCATTTCTTCAAATATTTTATAACTGTCTGTGATTCTTGAAAATTTGAAGCAAATTTGAGGTCATTTTTTGGTTCATTCCACCCAACATTAAACGCCATCGCAAACAGAAGTTTCAAAGGCTGTTTTTTAAACATTAATTTTAATACGTCTATAAGCATCACACTCAGAGAGATATGCGTGGTCTGGTTTAGGTGTGTGTGTGTGTGTGTGTGTGTGTGTGTGTGTGTGTGTGTGTTGTTTAAATAAATATCACGTATGTTCATGTGTAGTTGATGTATGTGTGTTCTTGAAATATGTTCCCTCTCTCTCTCTCTATATATTATATATATGCTATGCAGGAAGGAGGGGCCAAGGGCGAGCGGCCACAAAACTGCTCTCCCCCACTAATATAAGAAGGAAAGAGCCGAAAGTAGGGTCTCCGAAACACACGATGCCATTTTTTTTCAATTTTGAAAAGATTGTGTAGTGTGTAAAATGCGTGTATGTGTAGGGAAGAATAGGAAGAAGTGTGTGTTTGAGAGCATGTTGGACTGCTCACACTGTAGATGAAACACAGATAAAGATCAGCTAAAGAGGACAGTGACAGGAGAAACGGGAGTTCCAGCACTCCTTGTCTCTTGCCTAACGTCCCCCCCCACCCCTCCACCCCGGAGTACTTCCCTTTGTAGATTGGTATCTACAGTCTCCTCCTCTTAAATACACACATACACACACACACACACACACACACACATATATATATATATATACTCTCTTAAGACCAATATTAAGTGAGGAATGTAATGTATCCTATATTTACTGAAGGTTAACAACACATAGAGTATTATACACACACACGCGTAAACACATAACGTTGTACATAATGACCGCATTTCTAAATATACGTCTGTACGTAAGAATATCCGTACGTGGCGTGGATAGATGTACGTTCCACTCTCAGTGATAAGAGTTTTCCGTCGGTTTTATAGCTCGTCTGTCTCTTTCATTTTTATCATAATATTCATGAATATTCATAAGGAAGGTTGTCGTAAGAAGGAAAAACAATTATTGTTTACAGAATTCAGTTATACTGTTGTTATATCTGGGCTACGTCGTGGCCAATGTCGTAACATCGCTTCCCGGAGATCAGCGAAGTTAAGCGATATTGTGTCTGGGTAGTAGTTGGATGGGAGACCGCCGGCCTCCGCACCCAGATTATGTAGTGACCGGCGGTTCGGATCCCACGTAAAGCTGTAGGTCCCCTCCGTCATATGACCTTAGATGTTGCGAAGGCGGTTAAACAACCCCAATAAAATCATTTTAAAAGAAAAACAATATATTAACAATAATTCCTCATATATATATATATATATATATATACACACACGAGTATATAGTATACAGGATGTCTCAGAAGGCTGGACTCAGAGGTCATTAGGGTTATCTACTAAGCATTAAATTTATGTGATTTATTAATATACTGCAATTCAGAGAAACGTGTCTATACGCAAGAATTGATATGTGTACATTATGTAAATTAATGGAATGCAGCAATTTGAACAGTTGTTGAAATAAAAGTAAAAAGTGAATTCTGCCTTTTGAGTTCAGACTTCTGAAACACCCTGTACTTATTAATTCATTGGTGCAGTTATAGTTTAAGTGGAAGTATAAAGAGTTAAGCATCTTTTCACGCGGAGCGTCATTCCGCCCATACGCCCATTTCAGGGTACGAGCAGCTCGCAAGAGCATTGCCAAACAAATAATGGAGTCAAAGTACTGATAAGGTTTCCGCAGGTGGTTCATCACCACTGAAAGCAACAATGCTCTGTGTTAGTTTAGTCCAAAGAACATCCAAATCTGTATTCAATTGATTATAGTTTTCGTTAGTTTTTATTGTAGATACCCCCCGTTATTATCAGTCCGGGTCATGATATATATATATATATATATATATATATATATATATATATACATACACAAGGTGAGTCAAAAGTCTCCATACATAGGCAAAATGGTCACTTTATTATGCAATCACTTGTAATTCACAAAATATGCTCTATGTGGGCACCATTACACTGAATGCACATACGGATGCGTTCCCCCCAGTCATGGCAAACGCGCGTTAACACGTCTGGTGTTATGCGTGCACACGCATCACGAATGCGTTCCTTGCCTATGTATGGAGACTTTTGACTCACCCTGTATATATATATATATATATGTGTGTGTGTGTGTGTGCATTGGCAACTGGGCCTAAGTTAGGTCATGTGTGTAATAATTCACGGATGTAGTGGGGTAATATTTTTTGTGAGGTAACTGTTTTGGTACCTCGGAAGATTAAAAAGTTCATATAAAAATCTAGAAACATTTTTACTGTCGATAAAAAGATATGTTGGTCCTGATTAGGTTAGGTTACGCTAGGTTATGTTAGTTAAGGTTTAGCTAAGTTTAGGTTAGATTACGTAGTACCTCACTATTTAATGACTTAACAGAAACACCGTTCGAACCCTTATCAGGCCCTTCTCGGTTCGATGACACTAAGAGTAAGTTTAGTTAAATTAAGTTTGGCTAATTAGATTCTTAGATACATGGATTTAAAATGAGCACACGTGTGTGTGTGTGTGTGTGTGTGTGTGTGTAAAATACGCTATTAACGATAATTTATTTAACACAAAATCTTGATCATGTGATTCCATTTGAACGAAATCAAAGTTCGTAATAATTGCCTCGCAAAAAGAGTATTTTCACACAGACATTATCTCATTTTGTATTGTTTAATAATCTCAGAACGCGGTACCATTAAGATTTGCGGATGCTGATAATAAACTTAAATAGCTAGACCGCTGATACTATTATCATCATTGATACTATTATCATTATCATCATCATCATTATTGGTTAAAAAGTTGGCATTTAAAAAAAACCCGTTACAATTATTAGATGTAGCTCAGTATAAATGGAGACTAGCCAAACTTCGATTTCCCCAAGGCCAGACTACTTCGATCCCTCCAAGTACGGTTCTTACACCACAATACATTTTCGATGTACTTCAGTTTAATTTATGTATATAACATTGGAATACAGAAGAGACATTTATTCCTAAATGTTAAATTACGTAATGTTAATAATTAGCCGGAGGGTTAAAAATGATAAAAGATCACTGATGTATACTATGATAGTAATTTATTTTGCACCAAACATAAAATTAAAGTTCAAGTGGTTATAATGGAGATTTTAAAGTGGCAATTCAATATTATAATGAGATTTAATAAAGTCACACACAGTTATACATTATAAACACATAACGCATAACTCATATATATATATATATACACAGGGTGTCCCATAAGTCCGGTCTCATGGAAACATTTATTTTAAATTAAATTTACAAAAATAATACAGTAGGACGAAAACAAATGTTCAGATTGATGTCTTCTTTTGGGATTTTAGTTACATTCGTGAGGAAAAGGCGGGGGCCTTTTCCTCACGGGTGTAACTCACTTTCATATTAGCCATTGTGTTATTCTGCCTGCAAAAAAAAAAAAAGGTTCCAAAACAAGGCATCAATTTTAACATTTATTTTCGTTCTAATGTATTAATTTGGTAAATTTAATTTAAAATAAATTTTCCTATGAGACCGGACTTATGGGACACCCTGTATATATATATTGATGCGGAACCTCAAATTCTATATTGATGTGAGGCATGGGTAAACTAAGGTTGAAAGTACAGGATTTAATTCATTCATCAGTTTCATTCTCCATCATCCGAGTGCCATTATAGTGTCATTATTGTTAATGTTCGCGCAGTAACGGGGCCATACGCCAATCAAACATCATTTTTCTGCGATGGTAATGGCCAGTCTGAGTACAAAGAATGGAATTTATACCAAATAGTTCCCATACTTTGCACTTTTCGGCTATTTATATTAGTGGTGCACCGATTAATCGGTATCGGCAAAATGCCGATTAATCGGGAATGCAAGGTATTTTCCTAATATCGGCATGCCAGGTGCCGATACCGATTAATCGGTGCACCACTAATTTATAATATATATATATAATATATATATATATATATATATATATATATATATATATATATATCTCCTTTGAGTGTAAACCAACCATTTTTACCAGGTTTCATGTCGGTGATTTTGTGCAAAACGTCTTTGCCAATGATGCAATTCTTTCTCAGAATATAAAATCTCGTTCTGAATTTAAACATTAAATAGTTAATGTAGAGTTAATTTATCTCGTATTTAAGGTGTTAAAAATTAAAAGTGTTCATCTAAAAAAATTTAAAATTAAATGTTAAAAAATGCACCTTTTTGTCTCATCAATTAACATATTTTTAAAACATGTTTTTTAAGGACTTTGTGAAATTATTTCGTTGCACTTTTAAAGGATTTGGCAAATAACATGACTACGTAACGCGTTATAAAGCATTATGTTACTTAATACCAAGTACCACAATGCACACACACACACACACACACACACACATTTATGGCTGCATGAGATTTTACACTGAAAAGTAATGATATAATATCCATCGTAATTCTCACAATTGAACCATATGTTAGGATTTA